>OZ026843.1:6560860-6840945 GCA_964023205.1 Lutraria lutraria
TATTTTATTACAGGAATACACTTTAACCAGAATTATGATAACCACTGTAACAGTCAAACCCCTGTGTCACACACCTGTGTTTAAGAGATCTTATTATATAAAACCAAGAATAAAAATATGAATGTTTGCCTTAAAACGACCAACCTGGAAAAATTACGCTACCCAAAATACGTTTTGTAATTTTAAGGTCTAGAATATTTTTATTTCCGTACAAGAACCACAAATCTGTATTTTCGATCGGCTTTCTTTTTTCTGTGTACGCATTTTTAAACTGTATGCTTGTTTACTCAGACTTAATAAAAATGAAAAAGACTATTCAAAAAAGATAAATTTCCCTACCTGCCTACCCCAAAATGTTTTACATCGATAGTGTTAAGGAAAAACAGAAATGTTTAATTTAGGCCTTAGATCATATAATTGCTACAACTATCACTATATATTTAATGTTAAGCATATTTGTGTGTATTCAAATAAGATATAGTTGTTATCTGGTGCATTTAAGTTTTAACCAGTTTATGTACTTAAGATTCTGTCACACAAAACCAGTCTGCTTTGTGTGTACACATTTTCTTTATTGAGTATCTTTATTTTGTTACCTACAAAACTATCTATAATCAATATTCTATGTTACATAATGTTCTTGATGCAGGGTTTTTTGTTCAATTAAAGAAATAGCTTTGTTTATGGAAAGTTATATCTATAATTGCTGTTTAATTATTGATATTTTTTATCTGGGAGCTCTAGTTTATTGACTGAAACATACAATTTGCTAGTGATTAAGTTAACATGAAATCTATGTATTGTATGATTTTACAGCATTTTCATATAGGAAAATTACATTCTGTTATGTCATAAATGTTTATAGATTTATATTTGATGTTACTTTACTTTAGTTTATTTATTTAGGACCAAATTTACAAGATACAAAAAAATATTTTCAGTCTGTTTGCATAAGTTATGTTTTATTGTTGCTCTCGAATTTCGAACAAGTGGAAAAAAGATATTTGTTTCTGGTTACATTCTGAACGTAGGTAGATAGGAAATTTTTTGTTCTTTTTTATTATTATTGAAAGCGTGCAAATAGGTAAAAAAAGTGAGGCAGTGAATGTACCAATCCTAGGATCTAACAAAAAGTCTGAGGAGGGACATTTATTTAGCATTTTCTGGTACATAGAGTGTGTATAATAATATTTCTGTTAACAATAACTATTTTTACTTCCTTAAAGTATTTATCAAACCATTGTTAATGATTTTTAATTATTTTTGTAAGCTAAAATGTGTATAATTTATTTATTTTTTGTTCTTGTACAATATCTATGAATATTCATGTAGTCATAATTTGCCAGTATTAACTAACATTTATATATTGAGTTGTCTCCCTTGTTGGTTAAGAATTATTCAAGTGCTGTGAGGTCAGACATGTTTTATGTAAAATATGTTTGGTTTTGTATTTAAGATGAAGACGTTTAAGCTTCATGAAAACCATTCTTTCATCGTCTTTATATCTCTCTTAATTTTGTAACTCTTTACATTATGATAATCTGTTCTTTTGTAATAGGGCTTTTGTATTAGAACCATTAAATTACTTGTTAAACTATTTTTGATCTGACATTATTGATTGAAAAAATAATTTGAAGATTATTTTTCATACTTTCCAAATGGTCCTCGAGGTCTCAAAATTTGTGAAAAATTAGCAGCAAGACAAAGTTGGTGAGGTGTGGGAGTTCCTGCAAGGTCACTAATGCTTTTATTTACCCTTTTTGAGTACCAAACAATTTATGAATACTAATTGATTATTCATTGTAATAATATAAGACGGGATACCCAAATTCAGGAGCATTTTTTATAAAATTCTGATAATACTCCTTATTTCATGCTTTGTTGGTATGCTTTATTAATTTTATTTTAAGATATAGTTATCTCAAAGAAGAGCTTATCACTAATTAATCTATAGTATTTTTGTGAATGTTTGAATGACTTGACTGTACATAGAACTTATATTTGACCATGTGGCACTGCATCTTAAACCAAATTGTGTGCCCATATATTCAGTTGCTGGTAGTATTTGAAATGCAGTAATTATATGCAACAACTGCTTCAGACATACACAATTCCATTTACAAATGCACAGTAAATCAAAACCATTTTTATATGCCTGTATGACATTGTGAAGTGATGCTTTGTAGCTGTTTTTTCATATATTTTTACCAAAATGTACATGAAATACTTGTTACATCATTTAAATAAATTAAAACTATAATTGTTGATAGATGAAGGCAATCAGAAATTATTGTTCTTCCCATTGTGAATATATTTTGACTTTTCAATGTTGAATTCTGTTAAAGTCTAGATTTCAATTAAATGTATTTGTAACTCTTCAATGTTGAAACATGTTAAGGTCTAGATTTCAATTAAATATATTTGTAACTCTTCAATGTTGAAACATGTTAAAGTCTAGATTTAAATTAAATATACATTTTGTATTTGTAACTCTTCAATGTTGAAATATGTTAAGGTCTACATTTCAATTAAATGTATTTGTAACTCTTCAATGTTGAAACCTGTTAATGTCTAGTGTATGTATCCATTATTGTGACATTTTCTAAATGAAAGCATTATACTTATCTTTGAATAAAGGCATGTTGTAAGTTTTAGAATATTATATTGTGTTTTCTTTGGTGTGCTGTTATCTAACCTTCACACATTGTTCTGTTCTGTTTCGCACAGGAAGGACACATTTAAGAATCTCTAGCTAAAGAGGGAGATCACATATCAAGTTGTCTGAAGACTTTGGAAAAAGAAGAATTTATGTTGTAGAGTATGCTTGGGTTGTCTCCCTTACATCTAAAATCAAGAGTTGGAAATAATCCTAGGAGGACAATCAAATTAGAAACTGCAGACTCTGAACTAGAAATCCATTTGAAAAAACATTGGTTAAAACAAATAAGACAGATGTGACAGTTATAATCAATTTATTTTTTATTTATTATAATCAACAAAAATGCTAAGTAAAAAAGAGAGGTTAGTTACAAAATGCAGAAAGTAAAAAAAGGAATGTTTGTTACATGATGTTAGTATGAACATTGCACAATTATTTTCATGTAATAGGATTACCCTGTTTGTCTTTCATACCCAATTTATTAACTATGTATGAATGGAAGTCACAACATGATGAAGTGCATCTAAAATTTTGATTACAACAATGATAAAAAAATTTCAAGTAAACTTTGACAATTGTCTCTATTATCATACAAATAGCTGATGAAAAATAAAATGCATAACAACTTGGTAGCACATTTTCAACCACTTAAACAAAATTGTCTGAAGTTGGGTATGTATTGTTTCTCTATCTTGTTTCTTAACTATTGAGCAGTGGTACACAAGTTTTGGGGCTAAATTGTCCCTGAGTATTGACTGTGATTCTTAATGTTCCTTTTCTATGACATATCACTCATTACCAACTACAGACAAACTGTATTCATAGCATTATGGTCCCTACAAATAATTATACAATAAATAATAAATAAATATCACAGAAATAAAAATCTGCATACAATTATAGTCATTTCGACTTACACATCATTTTGACACACGATACTCAAAATTCAACACTGTCATAAAAGTAATTAGTTTCACACCATATTGACCAATGATATCATAAGATTCAACACCGTCACACAAGGAAATTAGTCAAAAAAGCTTGTAAAAAAATTGTAGACATTCATTATGACACTGTAAAATTGGAAACCATAAACTCCCAATATGATAAATGAAGAAGTTTCTGGAAGTTTCTACATGCATGAATTAATATTTGCTGAACTAGTGAAACAGTAAAAGAACACATCGAGGGTTCAACGCAACAGTGTCATAACTCTTATTGAAATAAAAACAAGTTACGTCAGTGTTGCGCTGAGCCCTCGACATATAAATTGTACCAATTAATATAATGGCAGAATATTTAAACTAATAAATACTGAAGTGTGATTCAACACTGTTGAATACTCAAATCATTGTTTAGTAAAATTTGAGCTCACAATGTCAGTCCCTTTTGTTCATGAGGAAATGATTGCATAAGGAAGAATTTGTAGACATTCTGAGTATTGAAGTGATTGTACTTTGTGATTAGAACAGAACAGAGGTATGACTGGTAGTAATAAATATCAATGTCACACTAGCTAACAGTCAGTATTTCGTCATAATGTCTGAGCCTGTTGTAGTCTCTTCTGTTGAAATTCTGGGTAGGTTCTACATGCTTTCTGCATCATGGTGAGAAAACCTGGCACACCAGTCTAAAATGAAAGAAACAAGACTTGAACCCAAAGTAAAAAATTTAGAGAAAAGAGTGAAAATTAAATACATGTAAACTTCAATACTATAACCATTCCTACAGAAAAAATGAAACAGTAAACATTTAAGTCGATATTGAAAACTGATTTGAAAATAAGTGACTGTGATAATGAAGTGGTCTTAATATAGAAGTTGTGCTCATGTGAGGTTTTTTATTTACAGCATTGTCATCAAAAGAGCTACAGACCATTTAAAATCTTATGAATGAAAGAATTTATATCATAAACATATTAAAATACATCTTGAAATGATACTCATACATTAAATTGGTAACACCTGAATATTCCATGGAAAGTATTCAAACAATTATAATTGGGAAATAATGAGGTGAAAATGTCAGTTTTCACAGAGAAATCAGAACCATTCCACACAATAAAATGCTCCAGTGGTTCAAGTTTGAAATGGCACAAGCCAAATAATTTTCTAGACATATGATTCCATGAATCTATATCTTAAAAGAATGAAAACCGATTTAATAGCTCTCTAGAAAAAGCATAGGTATGAAAGATTGTTACACCAGTATTTCACTTAGAAAGATTTACAACAAACATTTGGTTAAAGCTACACTAGGGTAAGTTTACATATACATGTAAATACCTTTGCTCCCCAGTTGATCAACCAAGTAGGAATTGAACCCTTTGGGTTGTCATAGTATCTCATAAATGCTGAAAATAAATGAAAACATAAGGTTAAAATCTTGCTGTTCTGGACCATGTATCAATTCCTAGAAATATAAACAGAGAGTTCTAATAGAAAAGGAAAATTTGTTTAATCAACAGAAACTTGACACTCATTCTAATGATAAGATGAACCATTCCTCAGGCCAACCAAAAATTCTAGGGTCATGGGGAAATAATTAGGGTAGGTCGGGTAACCCAGTATTTTAAACAAAGACGATATAAAAGTATGCATATTTCGATATTCACTACACCTTATCACAACTAATAATACGAAGTAAATGGAACCAATTTTTAACAGGCAGACAGAGACTTATTTGGAAACCTTAGTGATTGGAATGAATAGATATAAAGTATACCTCTTGATCCAACTTTTCCATCAGTTGTAAGAGCACAACTTTGTAGGTAATCATCAACTCGTATTACTCCTTCATTTTCTGGTATTGATGGAACATTTTCACTTCGAGCTAACACAACCCATATCTTCTTACCATTATAGTCCATTTCTTTAAGTGATCTAGCATAAACATACTGAGATCAAAGGTCAAGGATAAATAATTAATTCAAGTTTAATAATGAGAGAGTGTGTATGTCGTCAAAGTTAATCCAATTTCCAGTCTAAGAGAGCAGTGCAAAAGACAAAGGTTCAGATTCACTCCATCAAGGACATGATGGCTATAGATACGGTAGTCTGAATTTACTTTGTAAATTCAACTTCTAAAAATGGTTCTCTACACTTTATTTCTATTATGTGCTTTTATCAAATCAGAACCTTCATTTGACCCTTAAAATGGCATTTTGACTCTTGAAATTAGCAAAATAAAGCTTTTGAATCTTGAGAACTTGTACAAAGGGTCAAATTTACTATTACATAAGTAGGAAATTTTGTTAACTCTCAAAATTAGAATTGACTAAGGGTCTTCTTTTACATTCAACTTTTGATGTCTAGTGAACGCGCTGTAAATGTAACTAAGATGTCAAAACTAAAAAGAGATTAGTAAGAAAGTGGTCACAATAATTTTGAGCCAAGTTGACATCTAGAATCTGCAGTCACTAGATTGACACAATACTGACAAAGGCATCAAGAATGTAAGTGTAATGCAATGTATATTGAAAGGATACATCTCTGTTGGACATTGGCCATGGATAGTTTACATTCCAATAAATAACTTTCTTCTGGTCAGCTTCAGTTTCATACAATTCTGAAATATTGAATAAAAATTGAAAAAAGTGTTGCTTATGCTGAAATAATCAACCATGAATAAATTATCAACATACAAGCAGTCATTATTATGGATGATTTCTTTCAGTTTCAATGCAACAGCTGAAGACTTTTAATGTCAGAGTTACGGATTATATAGATTTCACACACGCACATGAAATAAAGGCAGACCTTAAACACAAAAATACCAAAATGCAAGGTGTGACACATTGGCTTAGCCCCAGCAAATGGTTTACTTCAACAATCAGAGATATAGATACACAAAATGTCACCGACAAACAATGAAACTATAATATATAAAAAAATAAGTACAACATGAAATTGAGAATCTTGTATAACATTATACCCTTCACATATGAATCCCACTGCTTTCTGTACTCAAGATCCATGTAGACATTAGCACAAACATCAGGCAGAACATCATCTAGGATACCATATACTTTGTACTCATACAGTCCTGATGTCTAAATAATAAATAATGAATAGTTAATAAGATGAATCATTTTTATCAAAATGAAATACAATTTAACTTGTTGCAATATTTAAGAGGCTATTTGGATTCAGACAACTCTGACAAAATATACAATAGGTGTTATGCAGCCAGTTACTACAGACTATAAATAAGGCAGCAGTTCATGTGAACTCGAACTAACACAATTTATTCATTCCAAATGCAGTAATATAATTAGCCAGTTAGTAGTATTCTATGTTTATTTTCAATTTTAAATACATTCCTCAATTTCACATTGTACAAAAATTCCCCACACATGTGTTTACACTATGTACTACACAGGAGCCTAAACAAACATGAAAGAAAATTCACTGTGTGAAAGTTTAGGACTGTGTTTAGAATTGAAAATAAACATTGAAAAACATATAATAATAAAAATTTTAAATATGGAAACCCTCAATGTCATATTGAAGTTACTGTTGGACATCGTAGTTCAAATTGATTTTGATATTATGATACATTATTTTGACAACTGGAATTTATTATTTATGTTCAGGTGAGAATTATAGATACTTGTTAATCATCAAATATTGTTTTACTGGTGCAGAAATGTATGTTTAATTATTAGCTATTGATAAAAACTCATTTCATTTATGTATTTTCAGTAATTATTGAACAATGCCACTTCCTTAGAATGCATAGCTAAAATGTCTGACGGGCATTTTGTCACAAATTCGAATTAACTTATATTAGCATACACTTTCTTAATATTGCTATCTATTTACATACACATTCACATACCAAATTTCATCAACCTAGCACGAACATTATTTTAGTTCTCACAGGATCAAGATTTTCGTTTGTGGCCATATTTTGATTATTTCCATTACCATAGCAACCACAATTTTGACCTGGGGGGAAAATGGCATGCATAATCTCCACATTGCTGCCAATTCACACACGAAGTTTCATTAACCTTGCTTGAATAGTGTTTAAGTTATTGCAGGATCCAGTTTGAGGCGGTTGGACTGACCGACAGAGGCCAAACTTATAGTCCACTCCAAAGTAAACACCAGTAGAGAGAGGACTAATTATACATTAACCTGATTAAAGACTCTTTACAAATGATCATAAATTTTGGAAAACAAAATTGAAAAGTAAAATCACCTCATTATATTGTCTATAAATTGTGACGCCATGTGACTCCGTAAACCATTCCCAGCCTTCTATTTGTGGTTCTTCCAATTCCTTGCAAGCTAGCTCAAAATCACTGTCTTTAAAAACCTCAATAGCCATCTTTACAATGTGATATAATGTCCTCGTTCTTACAGCGTCGTAAAATTGACTGATATAAGATCAAGTTTCCAATGTTATTGTTTTGTTTTTCACGGCTTCCGTGATACGAAATTACATGTCTTGATATGTTGAAACAAATGGCGTAAATTAATAAAGGGAGGTAACTGTGAGTTAAAACAGCATAAAGTATAGATTTCCGTACCACAAATGTTACGGTTCGTTTTGTATGATAGTATACCGGCAAGAAATATAAGTCCTTGATACCGGTAATTCATGAATTATGTATTTTCGTGCAAACGGGCCTCATAAAATACCGATTAAAATTTTGTTTTGCTGATCACATATTTGCTTTTTTAAATCAAATATGGGAAACACATAGTTACATAATTTATTGTTTGTGTTCATATTTATAAATTGGCTGGGATAATCACCAAACAGCCCGACTAGCTCAGTTGGCAGAGCATCTGACATGCAAGCAGGAGGTCGCGCGCTCTCATTACAGTTTGGATAATTGACCTGTTGAATGATCTTGAGTAATAATATGTGATCTCATGTATAAAATCCTGTTAATGTTAAAATGGTTGAGAAACACCAAATCTTGCAACAACCCACTAAGAAGTTTGCTGGTATGAGTTCATTTTCATTGATGAAAACACTCAACAAACACGCAGGAAGACTTTCTATGTCCAAACACCATTGTTTATTGACGACTATATTCTAACTAAGAATCAAAACTGTATGTACATACATGTACTATGCCTGTCAAAACTCAGTTCATGTTCAACTCACTAGGTTCACTTTTATCAAAATCTGTGATTATGTTAACCTGCGGTGGCCAACATGAACATTAATCAATTGTGAGGTTTACTTTCATATTCAAATTAGTACGAAACTCTAGTAAACACTTACAAACAGTAGTCAAAAAATTAAATTTAGTCATTGGACTTCGATGAGATCTTCCTGAAACTCCAGGGTGGTGCAATCAATTGCTCCTTTCAACCCAAATCTCTCTGACTCTAACAAGGCCATGATAGCTATGACATACTTGTGCATCAAGGGTTCATTTCATTGATATATCTTAACTCAGATGGATCTTTTTAAACTCAAAAGCTCACTTTATGACAAAGGTTTAAACAGTTGTAAACAATATATAGAATTTTAAGCACAAACGCAGGGTGTCTTGATTTCTAAGTTGAAAGACTGTTCACCATCTAAGCAAAGCCATGTTTATAAAGGGCCCTGAATGAGGAAATATATAATAAAAACACTCAATATATTGCACAATGTAATTTATAAAATACACATACAGTATGATATAACACACATCAATTATACAGCAATACATAGAAAAATTATAGGACTATATGCCAACTACATCCTAAAATCATGCAATCCAACCTAGTATGAATGGAAGGTAAAAGGTCAGGAAAAAATAGTTGTTTCCAGTGACTTGACTATAAATAGATTTTTTTTCTAAACACATCTTTTATACTTTGGGGGCCAAATTCATCCCCACATATTTTCATACTTTGGATTTTGCAGCTAGAAACTTAAGGGTTAGTAGGGGTCAGGTTGGTGCCAAAATTAGGGTTGGTATGGTAACCAGAAACACAACTATTTTTTTCTGACCTTATCAAGGAACAATAGCTAGCAACTCTTGGCACAGAAAATATCATCTACAGCAACTGATTCAACATTCTAGTCTTGTCAATCATAGTAGTGCATCCATCAATTTTACACATAATAATAATAAACGCAAAAAATGTTACAAAACATATTATCATGATATTACTTATCACTCACCAGTTTTAAAGAATTCTGTTTGAAATTTTATGATATATGACAATACTGTGGCTTAGAGAGTATAGATAATAATTACCATAACTTCCCAAATTAACAACCCAAGAATTTACAATTCAAATTTTTTGATGAACTTTAATATTTTTTTAAATGATTGAATGATTTTCAGATGCATTGAGCATACGTTGAGGATTATTCTATCATTCAAAGATTCATGATATTTTGTTTTCTCAACAAGAATAGGGAAATAATTAAAGGAAAGCATTCAAAATGGATTATTCTTCAATCCACCTAAATATGGTTGTAATCAATCAGGCAACCCTGAAGTAGTGTTTGGGAGTAAGATCCAGACCATATTATATCACCATGTCATTCAGACACCAGTGAGTCAAAAAATACTATGTTCTAAGAAAAGAAACGATACTGCCATAAATGATTTCCTATTGTACATAAGATTTTGTCACTCAATGTATATAATGTACCAGTACTATAACAAAGGGCTTCTTAACCTATCAAGGCTCAGAACTAAACTGTCAATCACTACAATGTACATATACTTAATTATTTGATTATGATAAATAATCATGTTGTGACATGTTCATTGAAATTGTAAAGAAAATACACTATGTGTATTCTTCAAGAAAGTGTAGTGACCGTGTACATTAAAACCGCATTGTACACAAAACGCGACATTTCAGTGTATATAGTGTGCAGTAATTGATGACTACCTGTATTGTAACTATGAGATGTACCGGTCCTATACACAATGAACATGATGTGGTGTTCCCAATAGGCTTAATAAAGTAACATGTGACATACTGTGGAATCATCAATTTTCGTTGGGATTTAATTGTGTGGATTTCATGGGCCGGTTAATCAACAAAATCAAATCCTCACAAATTTAAATGCAGAGACAAGGCATATTTTCAAAAATCAAAATCATTAATTTACGTCCCCACAAAATAGCCATTTTAGTAAAAAACACGAAAATTGAGACCAACGAAAATAAATGAAAATACAGTATGTCGAGGATCCTCACTTGAGGATTACTTTAGTACTAAGACCCCAACATAAGGACCACTCTTTTCTACTTGACAGTGTTCAGGTCTGTATATTCTGATAATGAGACCATCCAAACATTAAGACCACTGATATTTGGTCCCAAAGTTGGTCTAGATATCAAAGTTTTAAAGTAGTGTAAATTGAAACTGAAATGTAAAATATGACTCGACGTCGTGAAGCATAACGAGTAAGCAATAGCAAATGATTTGTTTACTCGATAGATGTACATAAAATACTTTTCAACTAATGAACTGGCCCGAGGCTAAAAACTTGAATCGGCCTCTGAGCTCAAATCTCATATCTTCTATTTTAGTGTTTCTTAGTTGATTATGATCAGACAATACTGATTTGATTTATACATAAGTCTGACAGCATAATTTAGCTGAGTATGTATTTAACATTAACCAGCTCCATCTTTTCAACAGTAATACTTTGAAAATGACAATGTGATTTGGGCTTGGAGGACAATAATGATTTTTATAACCTCAGGCCAGTACATAGAAATTGTAGTGTATACAAACGATATAATGAATTTGTTAATGAATATCATAGTTGCACTGGCTTCGATTGACTTGGAATTACATGAAAATGTAATGGACATGAAAATGTAGTGTAAAAATGCTATGATAAATATGAGTATGACATTAAAACAAGCAGTACATTTCCAATTTCATAAAACAAAAAAACATAATATCAATCATTTAATGCTATTTTGATAACAGTCATCTCAAAATGATAATACTAGGAACATAAAATAAAGACACAAATTATTACTGACCACACTACCACTGTCAGACAGTATTTACCAACTTAAGCAGCACCGCAATTCAACTTGAGTATAGGAAATGTCAGTTTCTTCAAGAAGGTTACACACAGAAATCATAACAGTCAAACCTGAGTTTCACAACCAACTGTGAATAGAGGCCACCTGTAGACAAGGGTCACTCTTTGGCACAAAATATTGAAAAAAATAAACCAAACAAGGCTATCTAGAAAAATGTTGGTTTGCAGTTTTTCAACCCTAACCCTTTACAGAAGATAGGACAGAACAAGAAAGCTGGAAAGAAGAACACATAAATATTTTTTTTGAAAAAAATCCATCAGAACATTTTAATAAGTCGGTTGGGCACCTGGAAACCAACTTTTCTATGATGGCCAAAGCCTCAGAATAAAGGCCAACTGTGCACAAAGATTGTATCATTCCTCACCTCCTTTAGGTGGCATTTGTTCATAGGTTTGACCGTATTAGCACAATTAAGTTTTTTATCACATGATTAGGAATATTTCATGACAAACATTTAATTCCAGTTTTACGATATATGCACATAGACACACTGGAAACACCAGTAATGGAAGACTGGTCAGTCAAACAACATCATACAAAATACAGTTTTAACAATCTCACTCTTAAATGCCTCTAATAAGGTCAACATAATCCTACAGAAAAATACAAATAAAGGGATGTAACTCTAGATTCAGTAGATTGATATCAGAAATTATTTGTCTCAGTTTGAATGAAAACTATTTCCGATTTGAAACAAAAAAATCTGGAGTCAAGTCCCTTTAATGTAATCTTTCTTTACATAATTTATATAAATGCCGTCTTATGAGAAAACTCGGAGCAAGTTTTCTCAAAAGATGCAATTTTCATTCATTACAAAAATACCTTTTTCTATATTTCTTGCTTTTTTTGTTTACAATATCATGTCAACAATAGAGATTATTTCTCTTTCCTTCATTTCAGTGTAAAATTTATCAGAATCAGTAAGTATTATTCTAACATGCATATAAACAAATTATAAACTGTAATATTCTTGAACTAATATTTTAATACCTTCAATTCCTCAACTCATTCTGTTTATACTGACATGAAAATACAGCTACTCTGTCTTTAAGAATGATCAACGTAAAAAAACAACAAAAAACATAAACATACATGTAATGGTTATTGCTAAGTCGACATTTTGTCTACTTTAAAAACAAGTCTTTTGAATGTGATATGAGAATGTCAATGCTTTGTTGTTCCGCTCCAACCGACATCAGGCTCAGCATGGGATCCGAATCCGGACTTCTCATTAAAGTCGGTGCAAATACAATAGCTAAATTCTCAGACGTCATCATGTTTTTTGATTTCTTCTCAGTTACCCTGAAAGTATAAGTAAGGTAAAACTTGAGATAAGGTAACCTGTAATAAAGGACATGTGTACATAACAGCCCCTCTTCAGCTCACAAAAACAGGGGCGTGATTAGTGGGATTGCAAAAAAGTGTAAAATCTAAATTCATTGAGCTGTGGCTTGGGGACCTCAAGGGATGCAAGTGGGTCAAGGGATGATCAAACCCACAGATATCCATCAATCTGCAGAAAAATCACACCCTCTATATTGTAAAATAAAAGATCAAATGAACTTCTGAATAAAGGTTATCATGACATTATGGCCACTTTTCTCTCCGTCTTAAAGCCTTATAACAAGTTTTGACTACATTATGGGATCAAAGGGAAGAAATAGGCTAGATAATATCAATTAATAAAACTATAAGTGTTGGTAAAAATAGATGTCTAAGTAATAGGACTCTTCTTCTTTTATGGTAATGGCAAGCAATCATTTACTGATTATCTAGTAAAAGAGATAGATTTGCTAGGTCTCCCCACATAGGAAAAACTAGCAACGTGAAAAAAATGGTGCAAAAACCTTAACACCTTAAGAGTCTAAAATGCTTTACATTCTGCAATATGTACATGTTTTTTGTGCAAGGAAAAGAGTATTATTTCATGTAATACCTGAGAGTATGAATACTATCAACAAATATCATGTTGTATAACCAATTAACTTACATTAAGAGATTTCTTTCTAACATGAGATTCATGCAGAATCTCAACTTGACTAAATGAGACAGTAGTGAAATCTCAACTTATCTAATGAAATGAAGCAGAATCTCAACTTAACAAGAGGAGACAAAGGTGTAAACTCAACTTACCTGACTAAATGTGAGATAAGATATTTCAGAGTTTGATAATGGGCTGGAGGTAATTTGGCCAGCCCTTCCCGCACCAACAATATTTTATCTTTCAACTCTTCTCTGTCTGCAGAAAAACAAGGTGAAACCATTGATTATAACCAACATAAGTGAAAAAAGTTAAAAGACAAATAAATAGACATAAGAATTGACTTACAATTAAATCATCAAATTCTAAAAACAGGTACAAAAACCATGATTTTCAAATATGAACTCAAATTTGTTATCTTTTAAATGCATAATAAACAATTTGATAACTATTATTATAGTCTAAATATCTCAATAAAGTATTAGGTTTAAAAACGTAACTTTATGTTGCCAACACTACTTATATTTAGTAAGTAGTAATAGTTTTAATAAGCCAGCAAAGCCAAATTGTATGACTTGCACTGGATTTTGACAGAAAAGGAGATCTCCAGTACAAAATGTAAAACCCTCTTCAATAAAAATTCTTTAGGGGAACAATCTGAACTAGGTTCATAAAAATCATTGGGCTTAATGTCGCACCAACTGACAGGCTCAATTGTCGACTTTATTCCAGTGGAGGAAGACCCAAGGTGTTCACCTGAGTAAAGCCATCAACTTTCCTTAAGCTAGCTAGACCGTTTCCTGACATGTAGAATCTGGAGGGATTCAAAAAGTCACTGAGATGAGAGGCTTGTGATTACTAGTCAGAGACCATAACCACTTGACAATGGAGGCCCGAAAACAAAGTCTTTATGTACCGTATTTTAAAAGAGTATCATGATCATGGTTATTTTTAATACCAAGGGACTCTCATGATTATTTTATCCATATTTTGCAATACAGATGACAATGAAATAATGAAGTTCATCGAAAGAGAAATATGCCATAGTACCCAATTCTTCACTATATCAGAGCTTACTACAAACATGTCTTAATGTATATTCTTCAATACTTACTCATGCCCTCTATTAATTTTCTGTATGCATCAAACGTGACAAGAGGAATCGGTAGTAACCGAAAGTAAAGTTTTAATACACTGGTAATTGTGTTAATATCATCATACTTGGTAGGACTTATATTGGTCGTCTCACCATCTGAAATATCAATATGGAAATTAATAGCGGTAAATTTTATTTATGACTGGCGTAAAAAAAATTGGAGGTGGATACAAGGTCAGATTACATTCTTTGACCTTTGTCCGATTTTTTGATGGCAGATAAAACGGCAAACCCAGCCATACTGCTATGAAGATATGCATTTTAGAAAAGCAGTACCACATTACTTACAGTATAGCACAAAACATTTTAAAAAAACATTAAAAATAGGGTAGGTAGGTAGGTAGGAATTCTTAAAATATTTGTCTGTATTATACTTGAAAGCTTGCAAAAAGGTAAAAAAGTGAACATAATGTATGGGGATGTATCTTTCCCAAAGCCAAATAAAAAGTCTAAGATGCAGGAAAAAATACCCCTCCATACCTTTATCAAATGCCATTCTTATTTCTTCCACTTCATCATGTAGACCAGCTACCCTGTACAACCCTTCAGCTTCTATATCTGTTCAATAAAATAACAATAAATTTATAGAACCAGTCTGTTTCCTTTTAAGTAGAAACAAACACACACAAAATACATACATACCTGTCAATTGTTAAAAGTTTGGTCAAGTAACCTCCCCTAAAACCAACATTTTTGCAAGGATGGCCATATTTCCAAACTTTCTTTTTTTTAAAAAGAAATAAACTAGTAAAATAACTGTGTTTTTATGATTATTTCAATGAATTAAATAGCATATTTGTAACAGATAGATGACTTTTATTATTTTCATCTACGATTTAAAACAAATTTTAACAATGAATTCACAGATTTCATTTAAATTTTAGGTTTAGTTATTAAATTTCTGCTCATAAAAAGAAGACTATGTTATTGAGCTATATGTCAGTGGTGAATATCTTAAGACTGGTATTCAGTATCTCCAAGGACCACCTTAAAGTAAGATCTAATTTTTGCTGCAAAGGTATTAAAAATAAATATCATTTTTTCACTGTACAGTATCTTACCTCGACTCTCAATTTCTTTAATACATTTCTCTACAACCATAGGTATGGGTGATTTGTGGGCTTTGATCACAGTGGTCAAATCTTGCCCAAATATTGACTTGATAAATTTTATATCAGGCATACAATCATTGGGTACTTTCTCTGAACACTTCTTATGAGCTTCAAATCCACAATCTGAAGAATAGATATCAACATGTAATCATGATTTGTATCAATCATTTTAATGGCATCAAAATCTCAGAAAAAGATAGAGATTAATATTCCATTATATATAAATATGAAACAAGTGTTAACCTGATTTCATGACTAAGGTTTAGATTCACAAATAAATAAAGCAAATTCTATCATTCTAATGAGCAAAAATGCTGTATCTTACATATAAATTAACTGAGCAAGAACTAGATTTGATTTGACCTCCCAAAGTTTTATCAGAGATTAAGAAAGGGTTACTTAAATAAGACTGGTATTCCATGATTTCCACTTCCTTCACTCATTCTCTTTTTTTTTAGTTTTTGGGCCAATGGCTTATAATGAACTACAATAATCTTGAAATGCTTACGCCTCAGAAAGAGAAATAAGGATATTACTAGCATCTTTTCCACAGACTAAAGACAGACAATAAACAGAAATGCAGTCAAAACATTATTTTTAATGGTTCATGGTTACAATTAAAATTCTCAACCATACCTTGACATTTTGATCCCTGGGCAATCAGACCCCACATAAAGTTGGCACAAAAATCACACCAATGTAATCCAATGAAATTATGGGTTTTGAAAACATGCGGCTTCTCAAAATCTGAGACATCAACATCAAGTTCTAGTCCACCTTCATCAACCTCATCATCAGGCTGAAAAAAAAAAGTTAAGTTAAAGTTTGCTGTTTTTGTTACACCAATGATAGGAATTGTAGCTACTATATCAATCTCTCAATTTCTGAGTCCAAGAAAATTATAACAAATGATCCCATTAATTCAACAATGCATATGTATGTTACAGTGTAACCTCCATGTATGGTCACCTCCAAACAACATCCACCTCCCTGTTACAGCCAGTATAAGGCAAACTCAAATTGATATTTACTCTATTTTCACACTCTCAACAACAGCTACCTCCTTACAACAGTCATTTTTGTCCTTCACATTGGTGGCTGTTGTATGGAGGGTGCACTGTATTTGTATATAAGAGATGTATACAGTTATTAAGTTATCCCTATACTTGGGTGGTACAGTAGACAATTATGAAGACTTAAAAAACAATATGGAGTTTACTAAAACCTCAGGAGGAATGTAGAAACTTACTGTCATTTGTGATGAGACCATATCTGGTCCTGGCATTCCTCCAGGCTGGTTGACACGATGGTTTGTAGCATTTTTCCGTGACTTCTGCAACCTTTTCCTCTTAACGCTATATGCTAAATATGGTGATTGTGCGTAGTTGGACTCGTCTGATAATGATGCAATATAGTCTGAGGCTTTTGATTCAATGTGAAAGTGAATAAGTCCGTCTGCTACCAACTGGTCCACTGTCTCAAATCGTTTTTCTCCCACATAATGTAGACCATCATAATACAACTTGTAATTTTTCGTCTGGTTCTCAAATCTATGAAAATCATAAAGGTAATAAACTTATGATCGGTCTCTGAGCAGGGGGCAACCCACTAATTTGAAATCTGAGATTGTATACAAGCAAGTTGATTCTGATATAGGTCGAAAATGAAATGAGATTTGAGCTCTGAGACTAAATTAAGTCTCAAAGCTTTACATCAGAGTGATCAGACCAAGAACAAAATCAAACATGAATTCAATAATCAAGGGGAATACATATGTATTACAGTAATTATTTTATAAAGCACCATACAAATGATCTTTATTAGTTAATTAAATAATTGCCTATTATTTCTCGATAAAACATCTGTAGTCATATGGATTTTTTTTAAAACAACTGGACTTTGACCTTGCTTAGACATTGTCTGCTCAATGTGAATAATGTTCATATGAACAAGATCCTGTTGCTGTATGAAACGCTGGTACTATTACTGTTCTAGAAATAAGAGAAATTTATTTATGCATACTTTCGCATGAAATAGATTTTATTGACTTAAACATCGTTTTTTAAAAAAAATTCAGTTCATACAGTGGCCGACTCACCTAACCAGTTTTCCTGGACTGTATTTTAACCAGTACTAACTTACCCTTCCTCAAGGACTTTCTGATTGAATTTGCGCACATTCAAATAGAAGAAGACTGAAAAACTTTTTCTCATACCTTATAGCTAATGTGAATGCATTTGGAGCTCTGTCACTCTTTCTCACAAGATAGCTACCATTTCCTCCACTTATCAATATGTCCTCAGCTTCCTCTCTGGAAATCTGTCCATGATATCTAAAACAAATATATTACCATCTTTATTATCATCAAGGACAAGGGACCTTCATAGTCAAGTGGTTATGGTCTCTGACTAGTGATCACTAGTCCTACTAAAGACGAAGCTGTCCAGCAAGCTGTGTGGTCAGTGGTTCTACTATGACGTATGTTCATGGTCTTCCTCCACTGTTAAAGCTAAGAATCTTACCTCATGACCCTGGCTGTAGGTGCAATGTAAACTCTAGTGAAAGGAAATACATCAGGCCAGGTCATAAGTTGATCACCTGGTCAAACTGGTTTGACCATACCAGTACAATAAACATAGAATAGTTTCTAAATTTCAGCATAGTAAATGAACAAAATGATTGATATTGAGAAATATTCAAATTATTTTTCCAAATGACTTTGCAGTACTGTTTCAAATTGAGATTATATACTTACTCTGATCCATAATATGATGGTTTGCTTTGAGGCTGAAACATAAAAAGGAGAGTAAATGAATGGAAAAATAATGGTAATGTCAGAACATAAAATGCCACAGTACCAAGTCTCACATAAACAGCTATGCTTCAACAAGTTAATTCATATCATAATCATTATGATAAGTTCTTTTTAGTTATACAAAGCTTGTGAACAATAGTAATAAAGATCTCAAAATAGAGCGGACAGATTGTGTGGGAACCTTTATAACTTTTGTATGAAAAAATACAGCACCAATCTAATTCAATGAAGAAAAGTATAGGTGACCAAGCAATATCAGCAGAAATTAGGTTTTTCTTTATTTTCAACAATGCATCTAAGTTAACCAAAAGTATGTAGGATAACTATCAATGAAATATACTTAGGCAACATGAATTTTAAAATATCAACTTTTTTAGTAGCAAGTTGTGCAGATGTATAAAAAAGAGCAGTATTGCTGATATAATACCTTAAAAGTACAGTCAAACTTGTGAACAAAGGCCATCCAAGGTAAAGACACAGCATGGCCCTTATTGACAAGTGACCTTTATTTGGAGGTCATTTTGTTCTATATAATCAATGACAGTTGTTCAAAGAATGGCCTTTACTCACAGGATGGCCTCTATTCGGAGGGGGCCGCTAACGTAAGTTCGACCGTAGATATATAACACAGGCATTTTACTCAGTTGGCCTCTAAATTGAGTAAAGATACTTAATTGTTCACAGGAAACCTTTGAGTGCATGGCATTAAACGCAGGTTTGATTTCTTAAACAGATCGTAAAAAGATTTGGGTTTATCACTATAACTTTATTCAGTTGATAATAAAATGCACGGGAAGAAAAGTAAGAAGCTACTACATTTTTCTTTGCCATGATTTATGGTATGAATTTATCAGATTATAAGACAGTATGTATAAAATTTACCCTAAATATGATAAGACTGCATTAAATAGCAAATGAAGAATCACCCGATTTCTGCTAACACGAGGTGATGGTTTTTGGATTATTTTGGATGTATTTTATTTTTAAAGTTTCTGGAGCGAAACTCAATTTATTTATCTGATATTAGATGGCAGAGCCAAGATTTGAACCCGCAGCCTTTTGTTCAGTAGTCCTGCGTTTTACCACAAAACAGCTGATCATCCACAGAGTGAAATTCAAGCAAAGAAATAAATTTGTAAATGAATAACACAGAAAATATCTCAGAACAGTTTCCACTTGAAAAATTATTAATACCTTCATTAGACAACAATCAAATAGGGAAATTAAAGCAGACACATGCATCTTAATCACAATAGGGAAATTAATACATGAATGTGAGGTCAAGATCAAAACAGCTGATTATTGTTTATCTTTAAATTACTACAGGTATTCTACAAATGTTAGTTTCAAAACACCATTAATTGTGATGCATTAAAATGGCCCCTAATTAGTCACTGTTACATTCTAATGATAACTTTATTTCAATTCTTATATAATTATATGAGCATGTGTTTAATTTCCTTTATTTGTTCATTAGTCATTTGTTTGTTCTTCTGTTCGTCTATCTTTCATTCAAGGCCACAATTAAGCATCCTACACTGAATAAAGACAAGAGTGCCAGGTCACAAAATACGCCCGTCAAGGGCCATAACTTAAAAATGCATAGGCCGATTGGGCTGGTTATCAAACTTGACCAAGATCTCATGGCCATAAACATTTCCATCAAGTTTGGTGAGGATCTGAATGTTGTAGATGACTCCCACCTACCCAACCACCATCCCGCCCGCCTGCCATATAAACATGTTGAATAGTACATTCCCTAATGGTAAAATAAACAACAAAAGGGCAAAGATGGCCCTATATCGCTCACATGACAATCACTGTTCACTCATTAAAACATTGTTTTGAACCGGTGACCTAGTTTTTGACCCCAGACGACCTATGTTCGAATTTGTCTTACATATCATTAAGGCAAACAGTCTGACTAGGTTTGGTGAAGATACGATCAAAATTTGACATCTACAGTGTTAATAAGGTTTTCCTATGATTTGACCTTGTGACCTGGTTTTTGACCCTAGGTGACCCATATTTGAACTTGTCCTTAATATCATTAAGACAAACAATCTGACAAGGTTTGGCCAAGATCCAATCAAAACCACGACATTTAGAGCTTTTACAAGATTTTTACCTAAGATTTGACCTTGTGACCCAATTTTTGAACCCGGCTGACCCATGTTCATCCTTGACCCACATATCATTGAGGCAAACATTTTGGCAAGGTTTGGTGAAGATCCAATTAAAACTGTGACATCTACAGTGTTAACAAAGTTTTCCTAAGATTTGACCCGGTGACCTAGTTATTGACCCCAGATGACCCATATTTATACTTAACCGTTATATCATTAAAACAAACGATTTGACAAAATTTGGTGAAGATCCAATAATAACTGTGAAATCTACAGTGTTAACATGGTTTTTCATAAGATTTGACCTAGCGACCTAGTTTTTGACCCAAGATGACCCATGTTCGAACTCGTCCAAGATATTATGAAGACAAACATTCTGACAAGGTTTCATGATCATCCAATCAAAACAGTGACTTCTAGAGTGTTCACAAGGTTTTCCAGCAATTTGCCCTAGTGACCTAATTTTACTACAGAAATGACCCATTATCAAACTTGACCTACATATTATTAAAATAAACATTCTGACAAAGTTTCATGAAGATCCAGTCAAAACAGTGATTTCTAAAGTGTTCACAAGGTTTTCCCTTATTTGGCCCTGGTGACCTAGTTTTTGACCCCAAGTGGCCCAATATCGAACTCGTCCGAGATTTTGTTGATATTAACGTTCTGACCCAGTTTTGCTAAAATTGAGTTAAAAATGTGGCCCCTAGTGTGGTCACAACATAAAGTTTGACGACGCACGACGCACACTGCACGACGCCGGACGGAGAGTGATCCTAATAGCTCACTTTGTCACTTTGTGACATGTGAGCTAAAAACTACTGACTGTGGTACGAAGCTAAATGCAATTACATTCAGCGACTGTGTTATTAGTTTAATAAAATTGCACATTCACCATCATTATAACAATCACTAACATCTACATGAATAAATGTACAGTCATGTTACAGTCATGCACATACTTGTATACAATAGAAACTTGAAACCTTCATAATGCAGGATGTGGTTATTATTATTCTATTCAAACTATTCATTTACTTACTCAGAAACCTACATGATAAAAACATATACACAAAGCTAACATACCTCTCTTTTACTGGGCCTCTTGTTGGGTTTAGGGGCTTCATTTTGAAGTTGGTACACTGAAATATAGCAAGCAATGTTTAAAAAATTGTCAAATTTTGGCGTAAGTTGAAAAATGTTAAAATCTAGATAACTTGACGACATGAAAACAATTAACAATAATCCGGACTGGAGAAAAATGGAAATGCTGTAAAACTTCATCTATGCAAAAATCATAAATGATTGCATGTACTATACACTGAAAGAGTTTTGAAACATACAGAATCTTCTTGTTGGAGACAATATTCTTAATTTTCCATCAATACTCTCCTAATTCATGACAATTACTGAGGTCTTAGTACTTTTTAATAACTTACTGAATTAATGACTCTCTTTTTTACATCATATATGGCAAGCAATTATCAGGTACAGTCAAATCATGGCCTCAAAATTGATATTGGCCACCCAAAGTCAGGCCTCATTTGAGAGCTTTCAAAATTCTCAAGTTAACAATGATACAATTAGGGAACAATGCAAACAATGCTGGTGGGCTTACATGAATCTACACATATACTGAAAATATGACCAACATATAATTATATTGAATGGAAATGAGTTAAAACTGAGATTTGAACAGAAGACGTCCAAGATCATGTACAACAATATTTAACAGTACTGAGTCAATCCCATAAATGATAATGTAAGTATGAATTAGAAACAGAATTACCCCCCCCCCCCCAAAGTTAGGTCAGTAACAGGCTTTACATCACCAATAAAAAATGTAAAACAATGCATCAATATTACTTACAATATCATTGTATTAGAGCATCGTTTTAATTTGAGTTAATTATGTAATTAAGGACTAAAACAGTATTTTCCAGACTATAAATGCATTGCGGACACTAGTAGCTTAAAGAATATCCAATTTTAATAAAGATATCAGGTTACACCCCTTCAGTTAGAAAACATGAATTTTTATTGAACTTTTCTTGTAAAGTTCATGAATAGTTCTTGAAGTATGTGTAACTATATGACAGGGTAGCATTCCCAACTTACGATAAGTTTTCCAGGTAGGCAACTGGTTCTCCCCCTCACCTGAAATAAGAAGCAGAGAAACAAGTCATAAATCATCCATATAATGTCTAAAACACTTACAGTAAGAGTTCCATGTCGGGAGTTCATTCACCTCAGGACTTTCCTTTACAAACTCGACTGTCATGTAGTCATGTGACCTTTTGTGCTTCTTAAACATTCCAAACATGCCCTTATTGTGTTGTTTCGGACTTGTCAGGTTTGCCATGATAGTGATTTTGTTGAAATTTATTGCATTTATTAAGACGCAAACAATCTTCGCACAAAGAATCCAGTCCAAAACTGAGGTAAAATTAAAAAACTTCCCAAAGTTGTGCACAATTTTTTTCCTAAAATTTTTAATAAACTTTCCAGACAATGAAATCAAAAGCAAATAAGATATCAACCCATTAACACTTCATTTAATTTCCTGTTGAAATAATTTCATCTATAAATATAAATAGTTTTTCTATTACGACATTTTTACTTCCTGATCTGTAGTACACTCTTAAATTCACTCACAGCACATGACTTCTTGAGACATGAATAAAATTGAACCGAGACTTGTAATTTACAACTAAACAATCTAGAGTAGTGAAAACGATATGGTATCAAATTTACACACGGTAATTTTTTAGGGAAAGTCCAAATATGGCAATTCAAAAAAATTCCCTAAGTGCAAAAAAAATCAAATAAATTCCTTACAACATACCGGTAGTAAAAGAAAGAGAATTTTTTTATTTTATGGATTAATTAAAAAAAGATGTTTTATTTTTAGCTTGCACTATTAAGTCCTGCTTACTACAACAATTATTTTTTATATAAGAAATAAATATGTAACGTTTCAATAAATAATGCTACATTTTGTAAATAAATAATGTAAGTTTTATTCACAAAACATGAAAAACAGATTTTGGGAGAATCATATTTCATCAAATTTTCAGCATTGTATGTTAAATTTGGGAATTTCTTTCCCCAATTTGGGAAAAACAACCTTTTTACAATTGGGAAGTCACCGAACCTAGGCCTCTATTATAGAAGGAAAAAAGGCCCTATTGAGTTACTCCCATATTACATTTCATGATAAACAAACAATTGACATATTCATAATACATTTGTATTTTGAATATTTTACTCTTAAACCTGCAGATAAAAGATGTAAACATAGCATAAAAGTTATAAATGATTATCACAGGGCCTTTAGAAAAGAAATCATGCATGCACATATTGCGCAATAAATTTGCGCAATAAATATCAAGTTACATTTGTTTTTGTAATAGGACATGATGGCTGTATATAGCTCACCTGGACACATGCACAAATAGATACCTATCTTTAATTACCTGTATGTACAGGCAAACCTGTAAACAAACACCAACTATGAAAGAGACAAATTCTGGCCTTTATGTTGCCTAACTTGCTTTTATAGATAATTTACTTAGATTATAAAAAATATACTGCATTTGTATATTTATAATGTTAGTTAGTTGTTTGTTCAAAGAATGGCCTTTTTCACAGGGTGGCCTTTATACGGCGATGATAGCTAACACAGGTTTGACTGTAGATATACAAATTCTGTAAAAAAGGAACCTAACTCTTAATGAACAAGTGCAATATGACAGATTCTCAAATTTTACCTAGATCTTAGGGTCACACAAGCTATAAATCTATGTCTAACTGTAAGTATAATCGTGAATAGCAAAGAAATAAAAGTTCTAGAGTTTAAACATATTGAATATTATAAAAAAGGAATAAAGGACTAGTTATCTTGACCAAATGGTCTTAGTTTGTCCATATATATCCTTGACGTTATTGTACCAACTACAAAGTGTACATGTATTCATAATGTGACTAGATGAGTGTCAACAAACATATTAAAGTAGGAAATTTTGTTGACTCTTCAAATTATTTAATATTATCAGCCAAGGATCACTTTTGACATGTCTAGTAAGCACCCTGCTAAACACTGAACAAACTACTCTTAATGCTGATACTCCACATGTTTAACTTTGTGGGTAAGGGGGCAGGGGCCATTTTCAAAGTTATATCTTTGTTTTGATGGCATTTTATACACTTAAAAATCTTAATAATGGTATGAGGCCGACAGAGCCCTTCCAAACTGTTTGATTGGTCGTCTTCTAATCTTTGAAGCTCTTCTATCTATTCCGCCCGATGCTTAGAAGAGATGGAAGAGACATTAGTCACATGACCAAACAGCATTGTTTACAATGTCAGAGTGTCGTTAGTTTATCCACATGGTTTAAAGAATACTGGTTTGATGGTTAGTTTTAGTTAAACCTAACATCCGTATTCAGGTTTCAATTGGGTTTCTTCTCTTCTAAGCTCTTCTAGCTGGCGTATTCTCTGCTATCGAGAGTCTAATCGAATCGGCCTATACATATTTCAGATATAAACAAGGGATACATGTAGTAAGATTTTTAGTTTAAAACGGCTATCTTAGCAAAAATATGTCTTCACATGTTAAATGGGAAAATAGACAGCTGCTTACTGAATGAGGGAAACAGGTAAGCAATGGCACATAACCCACAAGCATTGGTTGGGTAAAATGTTTGCCATATGTATTTGAAGACTGCAGAGAAAATGCATCCAATGCATTACAAAACGAAACAAAAAATTATGCCGAGGTGAGCTAAAAAATCATCTTAATATAATTATGACAATGAACAAGATTAAACTAGTATCAAGTTACACAAAGCTCCATTATACATGAAAATAATTTACTAGTGCGCTTAATGTCAAAAAACATCTTTGCAATCTTTATCTTACATTTTTTGTGAAAACCTTAAACTTAAAGGGAAAGAACTCCAGACTGAGATTAGAAAAATTGTTACAATTTATAAATGAGTTATCCTTCCTAATTGTTACTTTGATGACATCTTATATATATGTAAAAATAAAGTACAGCTTGATACAAACTAAACAGCAAAGTTCTGTTGTGACTTGTCTGACTAATACAGTGAGTATTTTTCTACATATCCGAACACATGCAAAAACACATCATTAATTAACATGGTGTATTGCCCCATTAATAATAAAAATATCTGGCATGTTACAAATAACATCAATATAAGAATACAAAAAATGATTGTAGATGACCTTTGTTAAACACATAGGCTGTCAAAGTATTCAGACTTCTTACATGCTATATTAATATCATAACAAGCACAAAAGGTCACAAAAAAGTTCAATTTATGTTGTCCCAACAGGCTTTATTTTTGCAGCTGACCAAACATTGGAAAAATGTCAGAATGCTATTTTAATAAAAAAGGGAGTTTACACGAGAGGTCGAAAAAATGGATAGGGACCTTTTTCGGTTAGTAGGTACTGTATCTCAATCAAAATATTCTAAGAGGACGAGCTTACTTTCTACAAATGGTATTTTTGTGAATTGTCCAAGTCAATTTTTACTTATCTCTGATATTAAAGTATTAACTAAAATGTTGTTTGTTCTACTTTTATGTAAACATAAAAAGTCAAGAGAAAGTTTGCATATGTTAAGCTTATTAAGCGCACAATGTAGAATTGATAACAAGGTATTTAAAGTTAAATCCTACTGAGTCTCAGCTTGTTAGGCTAGAAAAAAAATAGTCAAGTCTACAGTTACTTAAATAACAATATAGGGTTGATAGGTCACTTATCTTTTCTTTCCTATTTTTCTTCCAAACATACCTTTCGTACTATGAAGGTACAATTCGTCCCCAAAAAATTATGTTCTTGCTCCGGCTTTGCTGTTAGATACATTGTACTTTAAGGTTGGTATAAAAGATAGTGACAGTCAAGTAACCTGTACACAAGACCACATTTTTTGGCCTTATTGGTTTAATAGGAATTTAATTGTTAAAACGGTCTATTGTTGAAGAATGAAATATGGGTTACTAAAGAATACTAAGGATAATTACTGTAAAAAGTTAAGTACTACATTGTATATACTATCAGTTTATAAGGTAGATCTTCAAATAAAAGAATTGGGAGAACACAATATTTTTCTATTTATAGTCAAACCTGTGAAAACAGGCCACCTTTGGAAAAGGCAAAACATGGCCTTTATTGACAGGTGGTCTTAATTTGGAGGTCATTCTAAATAATCAATGATGTTTTTTTAAAAAATAGCTATTATTCACAGGATGGCCTTGATTTGGAGATGGTAGCTAACACAGGTTTAACTGTATATACAACATTCAACAACTCTTCTTGTCACCATATCATTAACAAAGATTATACTTAGGGTACTATAATTGATAATAAAATATGATTTTTTGTATGAAAATGTATTACAGTAAAACCCCGATTATTCGAATGTCATTGGGCCCTGAAAAATCATTCGAATAATCCATTTCAGTATGATGTACTGGTTGGAAACGATAAATTCCGTACTGTCCGTATATTGCAAGGGAGTTAACTCTCGTATGCAAACATGACGTTACTTGAGTGATAATAAGAATAAAATAAAATGTATAGCAAACACTTATTATTGGCTTATCCTTGTTTTATGAATGTATATGAGTTAACAAATGAAACAATAATTCTTGTTTAATAAATACCCGCGCATTTATGGATTATGCAGAACACAATCCGACACAATAATATGTCATTCTCACTTCACTTACTAATGATCGACTAGGCATTGCTATCGTCACATTCTCAAACAATTAAAAGAATCAAAGACGTAATGTTTTTATATTTGGAACATTTTTTCACTAAATCATCATATTCTACATGTAGTTAGTTTTGTTTAATTGTATTCAAATCAGTTTTTAAATTTTGAAATACGCTGAAATGCAAATAATTTCATACAGATCACCAGGTACGTACACATATTAACTTATTATACCCGAGATAACAGTGAAATATTCGTCGCGATTTGTATAAAATCAAAACAAACAATATGGTCAACTTAATGATAATTAAACTGTTGACATGCTTCGTGTCTGAATTGATGTTACACATTGTTTGTCACACGACATTTGATTCTCAATCGGCCATTGTCATCAATTGACGATTTCGAATAATAGGTGTGAAAATACGCGCATTCGTAACTTTAGGGACCAAATAATGTATTCGGATTACACCAGGTATTCGTAAAATCCGATTCGTATAACCGGGGTTCGTTGCAGTTGAAATATATTGAGACGTAATCGGGACCGTAGATTTTATTCGGATAATACCGGGTATTCGGATAATTGGTGTTCGGATAATCGAGGTTTTACTGTATTCTAAATTAATTGAGCATGAGTATGACGGAATAATTATGATGAAGACATATTTTATTTTGTAAACAATTCAATATAGAAGTTGTTGTCTCTGCTCATGATAAAAAAAATTTGTATGACATAAAAATACAATATTCATGTGTGGTGATTTTTTTCATATGTATTCCAGACATTAACAGGCATACATTTAACCTAACCACATTTCCTGCATTCTTTACCAATACTTAATAATCAATCTTGTTCTCTCTGCTACTAACTGCCAACATCTCCATATGAATGGTCAGTTTTTGGAGGACTGATGGTCTTCCAACTTAATCATCACTATGGACATGTGGCACACACAGGGTTAGAACTCATTGCTTTAACTGTATAAGCTGAGCAGGCAGACTGGCTTAAAACTGATTTGGGGGCCTAAATTCAGCTCCATTCCCTGTGAGGAAAGTATGTTTGTATCCCTAAATTCATACAAACATCCCCTTTAGTAGAATTTCAATTTTCTTGAAAACATTTCAGGAAAAGTGTTAAAAGTTGAAAAGTTCATTAAATTGACTGATAAGAGAGCTCTTTGTCTGCGATCATAAATGCTACAATCTTTTGATAATAATTGTAAGGAACATATGATTGCTTTGTCGTGTTATTGCTCTCAAGATGCTATTTTCTCCTTTCCAAGAGCCCTGCCACCTTTTCCTTCAAGGTTGAAAAACACTGAATACTGCAAACAAATATTCTATTGGTAAGTATGGTTTTTGTCTGAGCTTCACATGGGCGTCATGGAGACTATAATCCCTTTATACATGTATTTGACATCAAAAAGGGACATATTTTAAAAATCAATGTGCTCAAGTGCACGAAAATATGTGACAAGACAAAAATGAAATCTAACACAAACACACACACACACAGGGAAATTTATGTATGTGAATAAAAAAGCTTCAAATTAAAAATAAAATAAAAGACAATTGTTAAAAGCTAAACTAAAAGTCATTGAAAGAAACATCAAATGTATACCATTCAACAGAGTTTATCAGCCATTTGTGTCAATTCAATGAATTATGTTGTATAATTTGGAAGTTAATAATGCCATAGAAGAAAAAAATAACTTATATCGGATTGTCAGCAAACTAATAGCATTTCAAACAAAGAACAAAACCTGCAGACCCAAGCCTTGTTCTTGATCATTTTTTTCATGTCTCACTCTGTATTTTTCTTTTCATATGAAATATATATCTCAACTAAAGAAAAATATTGGAAAATATATGACATTTCTATCAAACCTATATTTTTTGAGAATGTAATAAGATTTAAGATTGTTTGGGGGGGGGGTCTTGAACCAAATCCATGAAACAAATGGCTGATAACTCTTTATACAGCATGGTACTGAAAGAGGGTAAAATTGAATTAAAAAATGTGCACAAAGGACTGGAATATCGCTCACCTAATTGCTTCGAGTCTGTGGTATGATATAAATTACACATCATTAATTTTATAAATGACATGAATATTATATTTGCTCAATACAAACTTTAATACTTAATACAGCTGTGTTAAAGAGAAAAAAGAAAAACAATCAATATAAACAGTAAATACATTAGCTACTCTCATAAGGTCAAAGGTTAGGTTTGATATTCTTGCTACAATAACACATAAAAATAGCAGATATCATCAGTGTAAAAGTGCTTTACATTTACATATTTTCCTGAGAAATTCAAGGTTAGATTCTGTACAAGAATGCAGTAAGAGTAAATATAACAAAGTTCCATAATGCAAAGCAATAGAAACAAAGCATCGCGAAGCTGTAATGTGAAACAAGCATGAAATGTACCAGTAGTATTGATGATCAGGTATAAATTATCTACAATAGGTTTCATAAAAAGGATGAACAATATGTAAATGACACATTTGTTTGATTTGTATGCAGATATAGAGGAATAAGATGGTACATAAACAATACAATTACATTATACAAGGGAGCTGAAAAGCAATAAAGAACTATAGTCATTTAAAAAATTACTAAGAAAACAGTCAATAAGTTTTGATTGGATTGGTCAATCAGATATTCAAAAGATTTAGATTGGATTGGAATGCTTCAATATTAATATCTTAACAATTGAATTCTGATTTTGTACATAGCTGCATGATTAAACCAAAGCTGAGTTAAAACTACTAGCTACATCAATTCTGAACTTGAAAAATCAAAATGGTAGTATATGTTTTGAAATTGAAAATTACTTTTCCTCATTTTGTTTTAAAAATTGGTAGATAATGCATAGTGACTAGTTTAAAAGGAGCAGCGTTCACATCCTTTTAAGACACACAAATTTACTACGCCCCTTAAGATTTTCAATCAATCTTTAAAATGTAGTTTTGTCAACTTACCACTCATGGAAGTACGGTGATAGACCATGTTATAATATCTTGGCCTAGGAACTGGACGGTCTTTGTTCATCATCGACATCTTGCTATTTTAGGGATTCAGTCAAGGTAATCTATGCATATTCAATATAGAATGTCATTCTTTTGTAACTGAAAAAAAGGTATAAATATTGATCAATTCTAACTGTAAAATATTGTATTCTAATTTTATATAATAAATTAACAATCATTCATATGTACAAGTCGACAGCACCTTGGTCTATACTTTTAGCAAAAACAGTACTGCTAAACCATAATCAACATTCAACACTTTAAATAGAGATGTGACAAGATACCCCACCCACTCACACTGACCAGATAAACGAGTCAACTAGTTTTATATCTGCTTCTAAATGCCAATGACTGACATGATGGCTATTTTGAATGACTGCTATATGTTTCAGCTGACCTGACCTTGGATCTAGAAAGCATATGCTATATCATCAGTTCATGTTAGGAAGCTGAGTCAAATGGACAAAAACCAGGTACTGTGTGTCAATCATCTGATTTCCATTGGGTCACCTTACTCATCAACAGTACATTGATCTTATGGTACAAATAAAAGACTAGAGAACATATTTCACTTGAAATAATCAGGATTTTCTTTTCTTTGTCAGTTGATTGCCATATGGCAATTTTTAAAACATTTCAAACATGGTAAAAGCGAAAAACTTGGAAAGCAAATTTAAATAAATGACCAAAAGCAAATATATCTTATTTCAATCATGCCTTTTGTCGATCATCTCTTGGGCAACAGTAAACAGATTAACAGTCAAACCTGAGTGAGCAGCTGCCTTCAAGAAAAGGCCACCTGTCAATAAAGACCACATTTTTGTCTTTCTTCATTCACAGGTTCTACTGTACACATAGTAATAAATAAATTTTGCGTTCTTATGATAAATCAACATATGCAGTTTAACAACCCTATACACTTACATTGTTATCTTAATTCTATCAGACATAAGTATGTTTCCTCAATCTAATGATAGAAATAAAGATATGAGTAGCATTACAGTAGCCTGCTATTGAGAGGAAAATGAATCAGGAGGGTTGATGAGATGAAGTATGTTGAGTTAACACTTGAGAGCATTCTTTTAAAGGGACGCAACTCTCCATTTAAAACAGAAAACTGCAAAATTCGAGGGTTCAATGCAAAAGTGTCATAACTCATATTGAAATAAGAACAAGTTACGACAGTGTTGCGCTGAGCCTTCGAAATGTAATGGAGAAAATTTACCCCTAAATCACCTAATTGCATGTATGTAGTATCATTTATATATGTTAATAATGGTTCTAGTTTGGCGCAGCTGTATTAAAATTGATTTTGACCTACCTTTGAACCAATGAAATTGTTAGATACAAAATTTTCAGTTGAAGAAGGAAGTTTGTCATTGGTTAAAAGTGTTGTCATTATGAAATTTTAGGGCAGAACTTGTAATTGTTAGTTGTTCGTAATTGTCTGAAAATAATTCAATAATCAAAATCTACAGCAGTATAAAATTAGATATCGAAACATTTTAACCATGCAAAATAAACTTTTGTTTATGGCCTGAACTATACACGTTTAAATATTTAAATGATCATCCTGCAGACCCAACTTAAACAAATAAACACACAAAGCTTAAAAAAACATGTGAATCAAGTATAACCATCACAATTCACATACTGGTGATTTATCTAGTGCGCTTGTATGGTAAACAAAAACAAATATGACAGATATGAGCGACATATCTACCTGATATATACATTTCTAATATCATTACTATTAATTAAAATAATATTATTAGTCATTTCTTTGCTTGAGCATTTTTTGATTTCCTGACATAGCTGGTGATAAAAAGAAGAAATTGTATCCTTGACCATTGAGTACATTTTACATAAATATCTATACAATGAGTTATTTCTATTATCTAAGTGTCGTCACGCATGTCCGAAAACTACACAGCTATATGGCATTAATTTTGTACTGTATCCGCACCGATTTTCTTTTTTTAAAGATATTTCTTGTTTATCAATTCAATGCCATTCTTGAGAAAATATAATGTCAGGGCTCGAAACTAACAATGGTCCGTTAGTAACTTACTATAGCCAGAGGCTACCTATTTTCTCCAAGGACTACTTAGGTTTAATTGATGATGGTTCTTAAAAGAATTACCTTTATACACAGGGCAGCCTTTATTCGGAGGTGTCTGCTAACACAGGTTTTACTGTATATGATACATGTGCTACAACTTGCTAGCACCCTATGGTTTAAACTCATTCACCAAAGGCCCATAGACCTAAACCAGTACAATTTTTAAGCTAAGCGGACACACATTTACATGACAAAACTAATATCATTGAATAAAATGCTAAGTACATCCCACCAGAGCTGAGAATTATACACTACCTAAGTACACAAATCACTCTAGGTGAACACTATTCACATTAACTTAACACTACTTGAATGTAAATGTTTGTCTCTCTATTTGGGATATTAATCTAAATGTTTTCTATGCAAATCATGGTTAATTGTACAAGTACATACAGTTATACGACATTTTTATTTATCAGATACAGAAGCAAACATTGTCCAACAGAAATATTTTCTTTTCATCAATACTTTGATACTGTGACCACCACCAAGAAAAGTGGTCTAGAAATATTAATAAGGTGTTTTAAATTAATTAAAATATGTTGAAATTAAGAACAAATTCATACTGAAAACCAAAGAATAACTGATCATTATAATGAAGTGGACTTAAGAATGAAGATGTTAAGTATTACTGCTCAAGTATTAGAAGCCATATCTAAATTCTAACTAAAATTATCTTCATCATGACATTTGTGTAAGTAATAAAATAATGTTTCTCCACATAATAAAAATAATTTTTCAGATAAATTTATTAATACCAAAGTGTTTACTTATTGATATTACGACATATGATAATACCATTATAACTAATAATATTACATTACAGTAAATTTTGGAATGACGCTGCTAGTAAGATCATTGTATGAAAGATGATCAAAAGACAAATTTTCCTGAGGCACAAGAAATACAGGCAAACTTTTTTCTTCCCAGCTCAACTTCACTTAATATTAATCTCTAACACTTACTGAACATTTCTGGTGTTCATTGAAAACAACTCATAATGATTGAACTTCACTGAAAGTAAGTGACTAGCCACCTAACACAACCAAAGACACTCAAGTAAATATCAAATTATAGGGTATGGCTGAGAAAAAAGGACAGGCTGTGTGATTTAATTTGGTCCCTGATCAAATAATGTCTAAGTGCTAGCATACCTGCATATTTCATCAGTAGTTCCTGGGAATTACATTAGCAACTATCCAAGACTAGCAACAATAAAATTAGTTCAGGAAACTTGTAAACCTGTGGACTTTGACAGAAACATAATCTGCACAAATCATGAATAATAAGCCTTACAGGCATATACCAGTAACCTTGCCTAGAACGATGCAATTTAAGAAATTCAATGATGAGTTAAAGTATTTGCATAGATCTGCAGGATGGATTTCTTGTCCATTTCCATCACATACATGAAGGTTGAGAATTTTGGCATTTTTTCTAGACATGGTATGACTCTTTTCGGAGTGAGGAAAAAACAATCATTTGCAGTTGAAGGGACAGGCGGTTAATCCATTCAGTATGTTGAATGTTAACATATTTGAAATCGTTGCAAAATTAACTTTAACTAAAAATAAATAACCTGAAACCATCTGATTCAGTCCAGATTCAAACATCATACTGAGAAGTAATGATACTTGCACAGGGCTCCCATTAATTTAGACATTACAAGTTCAGGGTCAAATATGACTCTAGACTTAATAAATAATTCAGAGTCAGCAAAATTTCTTACTATTGTGAAAGTGCATTTGACCAATTGGTACAAATTATTAAGAGTCAGAAACCTTATTTTACTAATTTCAAGAGTCAAAATAACATTTAAAAGTCCAAAAGAAAACCCCGCTTGTACATAGGCAACATGTTAGTACATAGTAACAGATAATCAATGAGATTCATAGTCTAAAGTTAGGAACAAATTTCACTTTCCACACAAAACAAGTTTAACCCTTTTGCTGCCTATGAGACGGGCATACACGTATGCATAAATCTCAATATATATGCCAATGTAACGGGCAGCCATACCTGTCTTTATACATCTCTGCATATTTGCCAAGTAATGGGTATACTGCTGCATATTTGTCTATGTGACAGGTATATATGTTTGGGAATTGGTTCAATAAGCTTGCATTGCCTAGAAATTCTCGGGTAATACAAGGCTTGTCCAAAAATTTTGTGGATACCCCCTTTACATTTATTATTTGTCCCAGCATTATTACGTCAAATTGAGCTATACCACAGCCAAACATAATCCAAAACACATAAAATCACCGATTCTGATCAAATTATAGTTATTATTTTTAAAGTTACACCCAATTTTATAGTAGCATTGTGCGGGCCACCCCAATTTTTGAACAGTTAAAGTTTTAGATACAACCATGCGAAATTCATATTTTTGGCTTGATCATACTGAACGTTTTTCATTTGCATGCAACATATTATGACATCAATTGATGCGAATTTCTGTGACATCAGACGCGTCATCACTGGAAGAATTGAAATTTGAAAAATTGCATAGTTTTACACAGAAGAACGATGTATGATTATTAAATTGTGTGTTTCACTGAAGTGACTGAACAAAACCACCATGTGAGACAATGAAAAGTTCAGCAACAGGAAAGAGTACTGTTTGTAGATCACTCATTTATAAATAGCACAAATGCTAAATGCTGACGGGAGAGAGACTAGAAAAGATTATGAGAGAGTGGGGTGCCCAAAAATTGTTAATGACAAGCTCCAAATTTTTCCAGAATCGAAGAGGAGCTAACAGGTGTGGGTCATGAAACTCGCATGGAACTTGCTAATCACAATGCACTTTGTTGTTAGGAAATACGCAATAGACTAGCACAAACAAACATTCAAACACTGGGTATTATGGCACAGGAAAAACCTTGTTATGGTTCTTATTTTGAGAACATTTTAGTGTCACTTCTCTGAAAAAAGTGATGTCATAAGCTGATGTAACGTGCTCCGCACAGCGATCAGTAGTTATCAACAGTTAAAGACAAAGTAGATATGAGTGAAACGTTTTGCGCACACTGACGACAATAAACCCTATTGACAAACCCCTTGCAGCGCCCCATGTAAATACTGCGGTATTACTGGAAGCAGGAAGTTCAAAAGTTCGTAAAACATGGCCGTCTACAACATCTTCGATATACAAACAGACGCAAACCAAAAGGATTTTATTTGTGTAGAATTGTGAATAAGGTGCAAATGCACATTGTCAGTTGCAGAAAATTAAAAGATAATGCTTTTTTTTCATTACGTCATTTAATTCATTTTTTAGTACCGCGATATTAGAGAACTCCATCCTAAGGCCCCTTTCCCTACCTGAATGCATACATCATCGTAGTCGAAGGGTCTTTGACGATGATACGTTTGCATTGCAGTTCATCGTCAAAGCCACCTGTTCTTTAAAAGCTAACTCAATCTGAGTCGCGTTCGTTTTCCTATTTAACGCACAAATTTCCGTAAAACTTGTGGACAATTAAATGAATTATAGTATTGTAACGAATTTGGACTCAGTGGAGTTACCGGATGTATTGAACTATATGGACTTATGGATTTAAAGGAACAGTAGGATCCTTGTATTGTATATAAGTGCTTGACTTTAGTAATTTGTGCAGTAGTTGTTACGGTACCATCAGTGAGGAGTCATATGTTAGGGTCTTGTTGGGGATTCCTGATTGTATTACTAATTGTCAATGTTATCAAATAGGGATAATACATTTATGAACCTGTGATTTGAGTTGTTCACTGTGTTTTAATCCTGACAAAAGAATACAAGCGTTACAGTATTTATATATATAATCTATCAATATGACCAAAAATATACCTTCAACAGACAAAAGTTATCAAATATTTTGCCGATGTTTCATACTACCCTTAATTTCATAATTTCCTCGTAAATGTTTTGGATTAAGTCCGTAGCATTCCGGAAAGCATGTAAATTGATCTAGTTCAATAGACGCATGAACAAGCGTCTTAAGCTGTTGACTTTGTAAGAGGACAATTCCATAACTAAAATGGTCAACAAGACGAAATAAAAAATACCAATTTAGTTATGGGACCCAGAACTAACATCATCGTCAAATACCTTGACTGCTTAAATTCAATTCATAAATGTACATGGGGATATGAATTTGAAAGTGGCACTTGAAAATTAAGAAATAGTTCGGTAAGATGATCCGGCCACGGAAGTAATAAAATTACTTCCGTGATCCGGCTATTGACAGTCCGGATATGTTTTCTGTTATGCCTTCCTCAGTTCGAGTCAGAATTTCATGCTCAAGATTTTTCGTCATATTTGATAACATTTTTCATAGACAAAAAAATTCATGACAACACGTATAATTGAAATGAATAATAAAATCGATCAATTTAAATTACCAAATATGAACTTTATTCCCTTTCTTCTGAGCGTTCAATATATTCGCCGATTAGTCACTTTCAGGAAGGAATCCAAACAATGCCGAGTGTTAAATCAGAGTTATCTCCCTTCGTGGTTGTGAATATAATCCCGTACCTAACCGTAATTTATCTTCTGTTCAAACTGGTTCCCGTTCCACATTGCGATGGATCGAATGAAGTCAGCGGGAACCAGTATAACACAGTTTATCCAGAGGGATTTGAGTAGGTCATGAAAAAGTAAGAAAAATGGAAAAAAGTCAATTTGGCGTAAAAAATTGACAATCTTAGTGGAAAAAGTGTTACAGATAATCAATGCAGATACAGGAAATCCAGTCCTTCTGACCACGTTCTACATTTGACCTGTCTTAAGCGACTGCTCTCAATTTCTCCTGAGTTTTTAAACGTTAATTTAACTTAGTTTTGCAATCACCTGTCAAACGCGGTTAGAAACCTTTACTTTCTGTCTATATTGTAGTTGCTAAGTGACAGTCGTGTGGTGTGTTGTTCTAAATGTATGATTGTTTGTGTCACCGGAACAAAAAAATGTTGGCAAACCAAAAATTTCTTAATTTAGAGGAACGACTGGCTGTGATATATAAACCTATATTAAGGAGCAAGCTCGGATATTTGTCGTCTGTTCTTCTAAACTGTGATGTTTTGTCTGAACAGTATCGTAACATTTAAAAACACATGTTTTTTGTTTTATAAATCATTCATGTTTAATATATTTAAAAATATCTTATGTACTTTTAAGTACTGTTTTTAAAATGCTAAGTCACTGTTACATTTGTCTCTGTATAAAATGTTTTAACTGCCTGATTAAATGTACATGATTTCATATTAGTCTTCGAATTTAGCACCGGACCTTGGACCGAGTCCACCAAAATTGCGATCAGTCCTGTAAATTTGAAAAGATCAGTGGTCCAACAGTCCAGTAAATTTTTAAATGATCCTTTTTCCAAGTTTCAGAACAAAAAAATAAAATATTGTAATCACTCTCGAAAAATATGTTATCTAACCAAATTATCTGAAAATTTGTATGTACTCTTTTTTTGGTCCACTAAAAGTTCATTTGATCCAGTAATGTTTGTATTTTCACTGGACCGAATGGTCAGTGCTTAAAAAAGTTTTATGTGAAGACTGTATTATTTCATAGTATGTACCGGTAACTGCTATCCTTAGTTAAGAGACCACCTGTCTTTAGAAACCATATTTTCATTCTCCCTTGAGTGGTTGCTTAAGACAGGATTTACTGTAATAGTAAATTTAAATGCCAAATGTTGTAGTTACTGGAATTGAGAAATGCAAAATGCAGCTGTTGTTGGAATAAGACCTCCATGGGCCCCTCAATCTTTGAATACATGTGCTTTTGACAAGAATCAAATAATCTCTGTTATCTATGTCTCTGGTATTATTATTGGTTTGTTGACATTCTATTTTTGGACATGTTACACCTGAATTTTAACAGGATATAACAAAAATGCAAGAGGCATTATTGAATAAATTTCTTTGTGCTTGCTTGTCAGTGTGTTCACAGGATTGTATTGTATCTAGATAATTATAATAGTGTCATATACTTAACAAAATTGCTTTGTTACCACCTTTTTTTTTTTCAATATTATAACTAGTCATAAGTGCCTTCGTGATAATAATTGATATTAAATTAAATGTTTGTTGATACCTAGATAAAATTCTGCCTCCTTTCAAACTCACTATTTTGATATCTGCGAAAGAAGGAACTAAAATGAAAACCAGAAGATAAGTACACTTTGTAAGAAATAATATTAAAAAAATATAAGTGGTAAATACCAAAAGTGTTAAGTTTGCACATAACTAATCATTACTCCAACGCAAGACATCATTTCACTGGTACATTCTATTACTGTCAAGAAAATACAAACAAAAACCATAATTTACATAACATTTATTCATAATAATGAAACATAATTGACATTTACGTGAAGTCTTAAGAAAAAGTCTAATATGCAAACTGAATGGCCCAGGAAAAACCAGAGATCAAAACCCTATAGGGAAAAATATCGCTGGAAACCTGTACCCCACGTCAAATTTCAGATTGCAGAGCATATGGGGCCACGCTCTTTACGAGTGCAAAATTAAAGTTCGACAGTATAATGATTATACTAAAATCTACATATGACAATCGAAATTCTTTTATATATTAACATAGGAGTACTTTACGAAAATTGTCTCAAAGAGCATGTGCATATAAAAAGTATAAATGAACGCAAACAAACAATGATTATTACATTACAAGATGGACAAAACAAACCAGAGGTTTTTCAAAAAATATTAACAACAATCATAGAGCATTTAATAATTTGGGAAACAAATATACAGAAAGTTTTAAAGTAAATCAATATATGTTAAGTTAAAATGTGTACATAATAATATTCAACGTCAATCTCATTCAACAGGTAGTACATTTAAAAAAAAATATAGCAAGCCTTGGGAGTAACCAGGAAACAAGATTTTAGAAAAATCCAAATTGACCTCTTAAAACTATAAAAAAATCAACAATCTAAGTTTTAAAGTTACTGGATATATCTCAACTTAAATGAGGGTACTAAATGCCATTTTGAATGATGAGGTGTTGGTTAAACACCTATGCCCCCTAAAGGGCAAATGGATAGTTGACCTTTGACCTATTCATAGACTTTATGAACAGGGGTCATCTATCTACATGTGACAAACCATCAAACCAAGTGAAAACCTAAAGGGCCAACACAGTCGAATTGGCCAGACAAGGTTTGATTACCCAACAAGCAAAATAAGACTGACATGTGCAAAGCAATATACCCCCATTTCTTTAAAATGAGGGCATAACTAGAACTGTAAAAAAATCAAAAATATAAATAATGTTAATTCAAGGCATTTTACAAAATAGAAATAACTGTAGGCGTAAGACTGAAGTTTTGTGAAAATAGCTACTGGTAGGTAGTCTTTTTCTTAGCTATAAAGCATCCTTATTAATATGCTACCCCCAAAAAGGCAAATATTTCATGCTATACAATCAAACAATATGAAATTATAAAATAGTCATCATAACATTGACACATATAATGATACAGAAAATAGTTCAATACTTTGGACATAAGAAATGTTTCAATAAACACACATGAACAATGATTTCGATACAGTAAACAATACAGACAAGAGGTTTTTACAAAAATATTAACAAAAAGCATAGAACATAATTATTGTAATTCAGGAAACAAATATTCCGAAAAATTCTGAATTTACAACAACAAATTAATGCCAAGAAAAAAAAACTACTAAATCATTTTTAAAGTTTAAAAAAGTGTACAGATAAGTAATATGGAAAAAAATATTTAGAAAAATTCTAAATTGATTTCTTAAAACTATAAAAAAATCAACAATCTAAGTTTTAAAGTTACTGGATATATCTTAACTTAAATAAGGGTACTAAATGCCATTTTGAATGATGGGGTGTTGGTTAAACACCAATGCCCCCTAAAGGGCAAATGGATAGTTGACCTTTGACCTATTCATAGACTTTATGAACAGGGGTCATCTATCTACATGTGACAAACCATCAAACCAAGTGAAAACCTAAAGGGCCAACACAGTCGAATTGGCCAGACAAGGTTTGATTACCCAACAAGCAAAATAAGACTGACATGTGCAAAGCAATATACCCCCATTTCTTTAAAATGAGGGCATAACTAGAACTGTAAAAAATTCAAAAATATAAATAATGTTAATTCAAGGCATTTTACAAAATAGAAATAACTGCAGGCATCAGACTGAAATTTTGTGAAAATAGCTACTGGAAGGTAGTCTTTTTCTTAGCTATAAAGCATCCTTATTAATATGCTACCCCCAAAAAGGCAAATATTTCATGCTATACAATCAAACAATATGAAATTATAAAATAGTCATCATAACATTGACACATATAATGATACAGAAAATAGTTCAATACTTTGGACATAAGAAATGTTTCAATAAACACACATGAACAATGATTTCGATACAGTAAACAATACAGACAAGAGGTTTTTACAAAAATATTAACAAAAAGCATAGAACATAATTATTGTAATTCAGGAAACAAATATTCCGAAAATTCTGAATTTACAACAACAAATTAATGCCAAGAAAAAAAAACTACTAAATCATTTTTAAAGTTTAAAAAAGTGTACAGTTAAGTAATATGGAAAAAAATATTTAGAAAAATCTAAATTGATCTCTTAGAACTATAAAAAAATCAACAATCTAAGTTTTAAAGTTACTGGATATATCTTAACTTAAATAAGGGTACTAAATGCCATTTTGAATGATGGGGTGTTGGTTAAACACCAATGCCCCCTAAAGGGCAAATGGATAGTTGACCTTTGACCTATTCATAGACTTTATGAACAGGGGTCATCTATCTACATGTGACAAACCATCAAACCAAGTGAAAACCTAAAGGGCCAACACAGTCGAATTGGCCAGACAAGGTTTGATTACCCAACAAGCAAAATAAGACTGACATGTGCAAAGCAATATACCCCCATTTCTTTAAAATGAGGGCAAAACTAGAACTGTAAAAAATTCAAAAATATAAATAATGTTAATTCAAGGCATTTTACAAAATAGAAATAACTGTAGGCATAAGACTGAAGTTTTGTGAAAATAGCTACTGGTAGGTAGTCTTTTTCTTAGCTATAAAGCATCCTTATTAATATGCTACCCCCAAAAAGGCAAATATTTCATGCTATACAATCAAACAATATGAAATTATAAAACAGTCATCATAACATTGACACATATAATGATGCAGAAAATAGTTCAATACTTTGGACATAAGAAATGTTTCAATAAACACACATGAACAATGATTTCGATACAGTCAACAATACAGACAAGAGGTTTTTACAAAAATATTAACAAAATGCATAGAACATAACGAACATTCTGAATTAACAACAAATTAATGCGAAGAAAAAAAACTACTAAATCATTTTTAAAGTTTAAAAAAGTGTACAGTTGAGTAATAAGGAAATAAATATTTAGAAAAATTCTAAATTGATCTCTTAAAACTATAAAAAAAATCAACAATCTTAAGTTTTAAAGTTACTGGATATATCTTAACTTAAATGAGGGTACTTAATGCCATTTTGAATGATGGGGTGTTGGTTAAACACCTATGCCCCCTAAAGGGCAAATGGATAGTTGACCTTTGACCTATTCATAGACTTTATGAACAGGGGTCATCCATCTACGTGTGACAAACCATCAAACCAAGTGAAAACCTAAGGGGCCAACACAGTCGAATTGGCCGGACAAGGTTTGATTACCCAACGAGCAAAATAAGACTGACATGTGCAAAGCAATATACCCCCATTTCTTTAAAAGGGGGGCATAACTAGAACTGTAAAAAAACAAAAATATAAATAATGTCAATTCAAGACATTCTTCCTAATAGTAATAACTGCTGGCATAAGACTCAAGTTTTGTGAAAATAGCTACTGGTAGGTAGTCTTTTTCTTAGCTATAAAGCATCCTTATTAATATGCTACCCCCTAAAAGGCAAATATTTCATGCTATACAATCAAACAATATGAAATTAATAGTCGTCTATAACATTGACACATATAATGAAACCGGAAATAGTTCAATACATTTTTCATAAGAAATGTTTCAATAAACACACCTGAACAATGATTACAATACAGTAGACAATACAGACAAGAGGGTTTTTGGACTTGATTTTTATCAAAATCAAGTCCTTTGTAATCGTTGACTTATATTTGTTGCTGGACTCCATAACAGCTTGGTTAAAAGAATGCCACATAAAGGAAATAGTACGCAACTAAATTGTATGTTTATATAGAAGTATCTGGAATCTTTCCCCAATTAAGTGTGTCAGATCTAAATACATTTCAAATCATTCTATTGTAACTACATGGAAAGAGTCATGTATCTAAATAAGTGCTTGTCGGTAGATACATGAGATTTTCAAATGCGTAGAATTAAAACCGCGTATTCACTGTCCAATAAAATATCTTGCCGTAAAAGTAGTTCTACTTTCGGTTTTCGTTCGATAGTTCAGAAAAATCTCCACGGACGTATTCATGCATTTGCAACAATCTACCATCGATGTGTGTGTTTTGTGCCTTTCTAACATTTCTTAATATTACAAAGCGAATTCTCATTTAATCGTATTGCGGGATATTCACACCAACTAGTGTTATTTTGATGACGGAATCGCTATTTATAGACTCACTCTCCGCAGTGGCTAGTAGCAAAGCGTAACCGATGTGGGGAGTTTAATTTATCGAAGGTTGAATGTTAAAACTGCGGCTTAAGAATAAAAATTCGAGTCGCTAAATACGAACGTAAATTACTGGATACGTGCTTTTAAAATTTACTTAAAATTTTACGCCAGATTATTTAGAATTACATAATCACGTCTGAATTTCATGCAACATCGGGTTAACTATAGGTCATATAGGTCTTACTCTACTGTGTCAGGACCTTTTTGATTTGAGTGACCCTGAATGTGTTCAATGCGACGATGTTCTGTTGTGTTAAAACCAGAAGAATCAATGTTTGTATTTACTACTGAAGTGTTGTTTACTAGTTTTGTACAATAAAGAGTTTTTAATGCAATTAAATTGTTCTCAATTAATGTGCTAATCATTAAACTTTCCAATATCAGGCTTTTTTCATTTTAAAATTTTAGCAAAGGGACTATAGTAAAGCCCTAGCTTATGTCATTTACCTATATGCATATGACCTGTATTACAATATGAATGAAAAATCGGTCCGTAATTTTAAATGTTAAAATATTTGTATGGGCTCGAACGATGTGGGTACACATTTCTCTCTTTTGTCTCGTATGGTAAAAATCAAGTCCGACAGTACTTTCAGTACTTTGATTTCTAAGTAATATTAACAAGAAGCATAGAGCATATAGTTATTCCGGAAACAAATATTCAGAAAATTCTGAACTTACAACTACAAAGTAAAGCTAAGAAAAAACAAACTACTAAAGTTTTTTTTAAAGTTATTAAATAAGTGTACTTAAAGTGATCAGGAAACAAAAATTTAGAAAGTGCCAAATTGACCTCTTAAAAATAAAGCTATCAAAAAATCAATAATCTAAGTTTTTAAAATTACTGGATATACCTTATTCTTAATAAGGGTTCTAAATACCATTTGAATGATGAGGTGCTGGTTAAGCACTGATGCCCCCTAAAGGGCAAATGGATAGTTGACCTTTGACCTACTGATAAGACTTTAATTATCAACAGGAGTCATTTATCTATATGTGACCGACCTTCAAACCAAGTGAAAACCTAAGGGGCCAACACAGTCGAATTGGCCGGACAAGGTTTGAATACCCAACAACCAAAAAAAGGACTGACATGTGCAGAGCAATATACCCCCATTTGTTCAAAAGGGGCATAACTACAAATTATGGAAAATACCAAGATCTTGCTGTCAGTCTGGGTCCATCATCCCCCTCAAGGTGCTGTTCAAATGAAGAAGACCCTGACCTTGGTATCAATTGAAACCAAGGTCATTGTCTTCTTACATCTTAATAAAGAAAACAGAAAGCAATTAGTTGATGTCTTATCCAACCATAGATATAGTAATAACATCAAATATTAAGTTGAAAAAGAACAAATAAACACCACATCTTCAGAAGACATCTTCACAACTGATGTATTAAAACTATAAAAAAAAACTTACAAATCGAGTAGTAACTTGCAAATTTGGTTCGACATTTATAGGGAAAAACTGTAAATGCTAATGGACAGGATGATGTTGGGAGTCCTTACTCCAGGGCAAGGCACACCGTGTCATCGCACATCGTGAATGCCACAATGTGCCACAATGCATATGGTGCCACACCACAAAAACACACATTGTGAGATGCAAGAAAAATTTGATGACATCAGGTATAACAATTAGCGTTCGATTCCCAGTCGCGGCAAGTCAAATCCTCATCTGAAAATTCGACAAAAACGTTGGATTTTCCTCCACATGTTGTAGAAGTTGTCTCCCTTGTGAAAGTGTAATTCAGTACTGGTTAGAAACCGGTCCAGGAAATCTGGTTAGCTGAATCAGCTGCCTTAATATAGAACTGAAAGATTGTGAATTTTAAAATACATGAACACCTGAATATAAAGGTAAATATATACCGACTGCTTTAGTATGTTGGTTACTTTAGCTTCTACATACAAATGTTGACTCTTAGTGCAACCTACTCTACAATCATCTAAGTATAGCACTGTGCAAATTGACTTAAATTTTAATTCATTATGCAGAAATCACAAATTTGGTTTCCATTCAATTTCTGCATTATCAGACCAATTTTTTAAATTTTATAGCAGGAAGAAAATGTTATGCCAGTGCGCTAAAAGTTATCAGTTAAATATACTCCAAATTAAATTAGGCATGCAGGCCTGATGCAGAAACACCACCTATAGTGCCCGGATGGCTTTCGACATGTTGTAGCCTTGAGCCTTTAATCAAGTTTTTGCTGGACATAACACAATCATCCTACATGCACCAGTGTTCAAACAAACATAAAAATCAAACAAATGCACCAAGAGTTACTATCAGAACTTAGTTCAGAACTTATCCATACACAAAATGAACTGATTAGGAGATTACTTTCCTTCTTTGAAAATTAGCTTTGATGTGATATATCATGTTTTCCAGAAGAATTATTTATTTGGTTATTCTTTGTTTTGTTTTTTATTCACATAATGACAAAATTCTCAGTACTACTAAACTTAAACTTGATAAGAAGTGAAGTTTGACATGCTCTACTGCATCCAAACCAATATAAAATGAAATATATCTTGTAAAGAAACATATATTAAATGCTGGAAGTCTTACTAAACACATATATATATAGATGAGAAAATGAGATAGAAATTTACTGATCTTTCTAGTGTGCTGGATATCAAGGGCTTCCACATATCACCATCATCCCATTGCATCCACATCAGTTGACCTCGCAAAAGAGAAAACAGAAGAGCAGTTAGAATGTGATCAAAAGGGGATTAGTAATGTGACACACCCAATTCGATTCCCACTCGTGGCAAGTCATTCCTATCAATAAAATTTAAAAATAAGATATTGATTTTACTCAACACGTTTCACAAGTCATCTTTCTTGAGAAGTGTCAGTTAGTACTGGTTAGAATACAGTTCAGGAAAACCGGTTAGCTGAATCCTACTCTCCAATTCAGTTTGAAGAGGCATCTTTGTCCAGATCCAGAGGATAAGTTTATGTCAAGTCAATATATTCAATCATGCATTATGTAACATGCTCAGCGTATCATCAAGTATGACACCATCTGAATTTTCCACACTTTCGGAATTACTGGTTCCATCTCTCAATATTCGTCCTTGGTGAAAGCGTCCACAAACAACTAGTTTGACAAAGATTCCTTACTTTATTCCTGCTGATGACAACCGCATATACTGTAACCCCTATATAACGATCATATCCAAACAAGCCTACTGGGTCATGAGTCATTGGACTGGTACGAGGGCCTTTCAACTTGACTGGGACACAGGAAGACAATGAAACAAATATCCACTTTGATGTAAGGAACCTAATATGTAGTGTAAGCCTATGGACAGCTGACTCTCAGACAAAACCTCAGGCAGACAGATCCGGACTGTGCTTAATGCAATTGAATAATGACAAGCATGAAAAATTTAAAAATACATGAACACCTGAATATAAAGGTAAATATATAAATATATATGACTGTTTTAGAATGCTGTTTACTTTTGCTTCTACATACAAGTGTTGACTCTTAGTGCAACCTAATCTACCATCATCTAAGTATAACACTGTGCAAATGACTTCAATTTTAATTCATTATGCAGAAATCACAAATTTTGTTTCCATTCAATTTCTGCATTATCAGACCAATTTTTTAAATTTTATAGCAGGAAGAAAATGTTATGCCAGTGCGCTAAAAGTTATCAGTTAAATATACTCCAAATTAAATTAGGCATGCAGGCCTGATGCAGAAACACCACCTATAGTGCCCGGATGGCTTTCGACATGTTGTAGCCTTGAGCCTTTAATCAAGTTTTTGCTGAACATAACACAATCATCCTACATGCACCAGTGTTCAGACAAACATAAAAATCAAACAAATGCACCAAGAATCACGATCAGAACTTAGATCAGAACTTAGCCATACACAAAATGAACTGATTAGGAGATTACTTTCCTTCTTGGAAAATTAGCTTTGATGTGATATATCATGTTTACCAGAAGAATTATTTATTTGGTTATTCTTTGGGTTTTTTATTCACATAATGACAAAATTCTCAGTACTACTAAACTTAAACTTGATAAGAAGTGAAGTTTGACATGCTCTACTGCATCCAAACCAATATAAAATAAAATATATCTTGAAAAGAAACATATATCAAATGCTGGAAGTCTAACTAAACACATATATATATAGATGAGAAAATGAGATAGAAATATACTGATCTTTCTAGTGTGCTGGATATCAAGGGCATCCACATATCACCATCATCCCATTGCATCCACATCAGTTGACCTCGCAAAAGAGAAAACAGAAGAGCAGTTAGAATGTGATCAAAAGGGGATTAGTAATGTGACACACCCAATTCGATTCCCACTCGTGGCAAGTCATTCCTTTACATGAAATTTAAAAATAAGATATTGATTTTACTCAACACGTTTCACAAGTCATCTTTCTTGAGAAGTGTCAGTTAGTACTGGTTAGAATACAGTTCAGGAAAACCGGTTAGCTGAATCCTACTCTCCAATTCAGTTTGAAGAGGCATCTTTGTCCAGATCCAGAGGATAAGTTTATGTCAAGTCAATATATTCAATCATGCATTATGTAACATGCTCAGCGTATCATCAAGTTTGACACCATCTGAATTTTCCACACTTTCGGAATTACTGGTTCCATCTCTCAATATTCGTCCTTGGTGAAAGCGTCCACAAACAACTAGTTTGACAAAGATTCCTTACTTTATTCCTGCTGATGACAACCGCATATACTGTAACCCCTATATAACGATCATATCCAAACAAGCCTACTGGGTCATGAGTCATTGGACTGGTACGAGGGCCTTTCAACTTGACTGGGACACAGGAAGACAATGAAACAAATATCCACTTTGATGTAAGGAACCTAATATGTAGTGTAAGCCTATGGACAGCTGACTCTCAGACAAAACCTCAGGCAGACAGATCCGGACTGTGCTTAATGCAATTGAATAATGACAAACATGAAAAATTTAAAAATACATGAACACCTGAATATAAAGGTAAATATATAAATATATAAATATATATGACTGTTTTAGAATGCTGTTTACTTTTGCTTCTACATACAAGTGTTGACTCTTAGTGCAACCTAATCTACCATCATCTAAGTATAGCACTGTGCAAATGACTTCAATTTTAATTCATTATGCAGAAATCACAAATTTTGTTTCCATTCAATTTCTGCATTATCAGACCAATTTTTTAAATTTTATAGCAGGAAGAAAATGTTATGCCAGTGCGCTAAAAGTTATCAGTTAAATATACTCCAAATTAAATTAGGCATGCAGGCCTGATGCAGAAACACCACCTATAGTGCCCGGATGGCTTTCGACATGTTGTAGCCTTGAGCCTTTAATCAAGTTTTTGCTGGACATAACACAATCATCCTACATGCACCAGTGTTCAGACAAATATAAAAATCAAACAAATGCACCAAGAGTCACTATCAGAACTTAGATCAGAACTTAGCCATACACAAAATGAACTGATTAGGAGATTACTTTCCTTCTTTGAAAATTAGCTTTGATGTGATATATCATGTTTACCAGAAGAATTATTTATTTGGTTATTCTTTGTTTTTTTTATTCATATAATGACAAAATTCTCAGTACTACTAAACTTAAACTTGATAAGAAGTGAAGTTCGACATGCTCTACTGCATCCAAACCAATATAAAATAAAATATCTTGAAAAGAAACATATATCAAATGCTGGAAGTCTAACTAAACACATATATATATAGATGAGAAAATGAGATAGAAATATACTGATCTTTCTAGTGTGCTGGATATCAAGGGCATCCACATATCACCATCATCCCATTGCATCCACATCAGTTGACCTCGCAAAAGAGAAAACAGAAGAGCAGTTAGAATGTGATCAAAAGGGGATTAGTAATGTGACACACCCAATTCGATTCCCAGTCATAGCAGGTCATTCCTTTACATGAAATTTAAAAATAAGATATTGATTTTACTCAACACGTTTCACAAGTCATCTTTCTTGAGAAGTGTCAGTTAGTACTGGTTAGAATACAGTTCAGGAAAACCGGTTAGCTGAATCCTACTCTCTAATTCAGTTTGAAGAGGTATCTTTGTCCAGATCCAGAGGATAACTTTATGTCAAGTCAATATATTCAATCATGCATTATGTAACATGCTCAGCGTATCATCAAGTTTGACACCATCTGAATTTTCCACACTTTCGGAATTACTGGTTCCATCTCTCAATATTCGTCCTTGGTGAAAGCGTCCACAAACAACTAGTTTGACAAAGATTCCTTACTTTATTCCTGCTGATGACAACCGCATATACTGTAACCCCTATATAACGATCATATCCAAACAAGCCTACTGGGTCATGAGTCATTGGACTGGTACGAGGGCCTTTCAACTTGACTGGGACACAGGAAGACAATGAAACAAATATCCACTTTGATGTAAGGAACCTAATATGTAGTGTAAGCCTATGGACAGCTGACTCTCAGACAAAACCTCAGGCAGACAGATCCGGACTGTGCTTAATGCAATTGAATAATGACAAGCATGAAAAATTTAAAAATACATGAACACCTGAATATAAAGGTAAATATATAAATATATAATATGACTGTTTTAGTATGCTGTTTACTTTTGCTTCTACATACAAGTGTTGACTCTTAGTGCAACCTACTCCACAATTATCTAAGATTAACACTGTGCAAATGACTTCAATTCTAATTCATTATGCAGAAATCACAAATTTTGTTTCCATTCAATTTCTGCATTATCAGACCAATTTTTTAAATTTTATAGCAGGAAGAAAATGTTATGCCAGTGTGCTAAAAGTTATCAGTTCAATATAATCCAAATTAAATTAGGCATGCAGGCCTGATGCAGAAACACCACCTATAGTGCCCGGATGGCTTTCGACATGTTGTAGCCTTGAGCCTTTAATCAAGTTTTTGCTGGACATAACACAATCATCCTACATGCACCAGTGTTCAGACAAACATAAAAATCAAACAAATGCACCAAGAGTCACTATCAGAACTTAGATCAGAACTTAGCCATACACAAAATGAACTGATTAGGAGATTACTTTCCTTTGAAAATTAGCTTTGATGTGATTTATCATGTTTACCAGAAGAATGATTTATTTGGTTATTCTTTGTTTTTTTTAATCACATAATGACAAAATTCTCAGTACTACTAAACTTAAACTTGATAAGAAGTGAAGTTCGACATGCTCTACTGCATCCAAACCAATATAAAATGACATATATCTTGAAAAGAAACATATATTAAATGCTGGAAGTCTAACTAAACACATATATATAGATGAGAAAATGAGATAGAAATATACTGATCTTTCTAGTGTGCTGGATATCAAGGGCATCCACATATCACCATCATCCCATTGCATCCACTTCAGTTGACCTCGCAAAAGAGAAAACAGAAGAGCAGTTAGAATGTGATCAAAAGGGGATTAGTAATGTGACACACCCAATTCGATTCCCAGTCATAGCAGGTCATTCCTTTACATGAAATTTAAAAATAAGATATTGATTTTACTCAACACGTTTCACAAGTCATCTTTCTTGAGAAGTGTCAGTTAGTACTGGTTAGAATACAGTTCAGGAAAACCGGTTAGCTGAATCCTACTCTCCAATTCAGTTTGAAGAGGCATCTTTGTCCAGATCCAGAGGATAAGTTTATGTCAAGTCAATATATTCAATCATGCATTATGTAACATGCTCAGCGTATCATCAAGTTTGACACCATCTGCATTTTCCACACTTTCGGAATTACTGGTTCAATCTCTCAATATTCGTCCTTGGTGAAAGCGTCCACAAACAACTAGTTTGACAAAGATTCCTTACTTTATTCCTGCTGATGACAACCGCATATACTGTAACCCCTATATAACGATCATATCCAAACAAGCCTACTGGGTCATGAGTCATTGGACTGGTACGAGGGCCTTTCAACTTGACTGGGACACAGGAAGACAATGAAACAAATATCCACTTTGATGTAAGGAACCTAATATGTAGTGTAAGCCTATGGACAGCTGACTCTCAGACAAAACCTCAGGCAGACAGATCCGGACTGTGCTTAATGCAATTGAATAATGACAAACATGAAAAATTTAAAAATACATGAACACCTGAATATAAAGGTAAATATATAAATATATAAATATATATGACTGTTTTAGAATGCTGTTTACTTTTGCTTCTACATACAAGTGTTGACTCTTAGTGCAACCTAATCTACCATCATCTAAGTATAGCACTGTGCAAATGACTTCAATTTTAATTCATTATGCAGAAATCACAAATTTTGTTTCCATTCAATTTCTGCATTATCAGACCAATTTTTTAAATTTTATAGCAGGAAGAAAATGTTATGCCAGTGCGCTAAAAGTTATCAGTTAAATATACTCCAAATTAAATTAGGCATGCAGGCCTGATGCAGAAACACCACCTATAGTGCCCGGATGGCTTTCGACATGTTGTAGCCTTGAGCCTTTAATCAAGTTTTTGCTGGACATAACACAATCATCCTACATGCACCAGTGTTCAGACAAATATAAAAATCAAACAAATGCACCAAGAGTCACTATCAGAACTTAGATCAGAACTTAGCCATACACAAAATGAACTGATTAGGAGATTACTTTCCTTCTTTGAAAATTAGCTTTGATGTGATATATCATGTTTACCAGAAGAATTATTTATTTGGTTATTCTTTGTTTTTTTTAATCACATAATGACAAAATTCTCAGTACTACTAAACTTAAACTTGATAAGAAGTGAAGTTCGACATGCTCTACTGCATCCAAACCAATATAAAATAAAATATCTTGAAAAGAAACATATATCAAATGCTGGAAGTCTAACTAAACACATATATATATAGATGAGAAAATGAGATAGAAATATACTGATCTTTCTAGTGTGCTGGATATCAAGGGCATCCACATATCACCATCATCCCATTGCATCCACATCAGTTGACCTCGCAAAAGAGAAAACAGAAGAGCAGTTAGAATGTGATCAAAAGGGGATTAGTAATGTGACACACCCAATTCGATTCCCAGTCATAGCAGGTCATTCCTTTACATGAAATTTAAAAATAAGATATTGATTTTACTCAACACGTTTCACAAGTCATCTTTCTTGAGAAGTGTCAGTTAGTACTGGTTAGAATACAGTTCAGGAAAACCGGATAGCTGAATCCTACTCTCCAATTCAGTTTGAAGAGGCATCTTTGTCCAGATCCAGAGGATAAGTTTATGTCAAGTCAATATATTCAATCATGCATTATGTAACATGCTCAGCGTATCATCAAGTTTGACACCATCTGAATTTTCCACACTTTCGGAATTACTGGTTCCATCTCTCAATATTCGTCCTTGGTGAAAGCGTCCACAAACAACTAGTTTGACAAAGATTCCTTACTTTATTCCTGCTGATGACAACCGCATATACTGTAACCCCTATATAACGATCATATCCAAACAAGCCTACTGGGTCATGAGTCATTGGACTGGTACGAGGGCCTTTCAACTTGACTGGGACACAGGAAGACAATGAAACAAATATCCACTTTGATGTAAGGAACCTAATATGTAGTGTAAGCCTATGGACAGCTGACTCTCAGACAAAACCTCAGGCAGACAGATCCGGACTGTGCTTAATGCAATTGAATAATGACAAACATGAAAAATTTAAAAATACATGAACACCTGAATATAAAGATAAATATATATGACTGTTTTAGAATGCTGTTTACTTTTGCTTCTACATACAAGTGTTGACTCTTAGTGCAACCTAATCTACCATCATCTAAGTATAGCACTGTGCAAATGACTTCAATTTTAATTCATTATGCAGAAATCACAAATTTTGTTTCCATTCAATTTCTGCATTATCAGACCAATTTTTTAAATTTTATAGCAGGAAGAAAATGTTATGCCAGTGCGCTAAAAGTTATCAGTTAAATATACTCCGAATTAAATTAGGCATGCAGGCCTGATGCAGAAACACCACCTATAGTGCCCGGATGGCTTTCGACATGTTGTAGCCTTGAGCCTTTAATCAAGTTTTTGCTGGACATAACACAATCATCCTACATGCACCAGTGTTCAGACAAATATAAAAATCAAACAAATGCACCAAGAGTCACTATCAGAACTTAGATCAGAACTTAGCCATACACAAAATGAACTGATTAGGAGATTACTTTCCTTCTTTGAAAATTAGCTTTGATGTGATATATCATGTTTACCAGAAGAATTATTTATTTGGTTATTCTTTGTTTTTTTTATTCACATAATGACAAAATTCTCAGTACTACTAAACTTAAACTTGATAAGAAGTGAAGTTCGACATGCTCTACTGCATCCAAACCAATATAAAACAAAATATCTTGAAAAGAAACATATATCAAATGCTGGAAGTCTAACTAAACACATATATATATAGATGAGAAAATGAGATAGAAATATACTGATCTTTCTAGTGTGCTGGATATCAAGGGCATCCACATATCACCATCATCCCATTGCATCCACATCAGTTGACCTCGCAAAAGAGAAAACAGAAGAGCAGTTAGAATGTGATCAAAAGGGGATTAGTAATGTGACACACCCAATTCGATTCCCAGTCATAGCAGGTCATTCCTTTACATGAAATTTAAAAATAAGATATTGATTTTACTCAACACGTTTCACAAGTCATCTTTCTTGAGAAGTGTCAGTTAGTACTGGTTAGAATACAGTTCAGGAAAACCGGTTAGCTGAATCCTACTCTCCAATTCAGTTTGAAGAGGTATCTTTGTCCAGATCCAGAGGATAAGTTTATGTCAAGTCAATATATTCAATCATGCATTATGTAACATGCTCAGCGTATCATCAAGTTTGACACCATCTGCATTTTCCACACTTTCGGAATTACTGGTTCAATCTCTCAATATTCGTCCTTGGTGAAAGCGTCCACAAACAACTAGTTTGACAAAGATTCCTTACTTTATTCCTGCTGATGACAACCGCATATACTGTAACCCCTATATAACGATCATATCCAAACAAGCCTACTGGGTCATGAGTCATTGGACTGGTACGAGGGCCTTTCAACTTGACTGGGACACAGGAAGACAATGAAACAAATATCCACTTTGATGTAAGGAACCTAATATGTAGTGTAAGCCTATGGACAGCTGACTCTCAGACAAAACCTCAGGCAGACAGATCCGGACTGTGCTTAATGCAATTGAATAATGACAAGCATGAAAAATTTAAAAATACATGAACACCTGAATATAAAGGTAAATATATAAATATATAAATATATATGACTGTTTTAGAATGCTGTTTACTTTTCCTTCTACATACAAGTGTTGACTCTTAGTGCAACCTAATCTACCATCATCTAAGTATAACACTGTGCAAATGACTTCAATTTTAATTCATTATGCAGAAATCACAAATTTTGTTTCCATTCAATTTCTGCATTATCAGACCAATTTTTAAAATTTTATAGCAGGAAGAAAATGTTATGCCAGTGCGCTAAAAGTTATCAGTTAAATATACTCCAAATTAAATTAGGCATGCAGGCCTGATGCAGAAACACCACCTATAGTGCCCGGATGGCTTTCGACATGTTGTAGCCTTGAGCCTTTAATCAAGTTTTTGCTGGACATAACACAATCATCCTACATGCACCAGTGTTCAGACAAACATAAAAATCAAACAAATGCACCAAGAATCACTATCAGAACTTAGATCAGAACTTAGCCATACACAAAATGAACTGATTAGGAGATTACTTTCCTTCTTTGAAAATTAGCTTTGATGTGATATATCATGTTTACCAGAAGAATTATTTATTTGGTTATTCTTTGTTTTTTTTATTCACATAATGACAAAATTCTCAGTACTACTAAACTTAAACTTGATAAGAAGTGAAGTTCGACATGCTCTACTGCATCCAAACCAATATAAAATAAAATATATCTTGAAAAGAAACATATATCAAATGCTGGAAGTCTAACTAAACACATGTATATATAGATGAGAAAATGAGATAGAAATATACTGATCTTTCTAGTGTGCTGGATATCAAGGGCATCCACATATCACCATCATCCCATTGCATCCACATCAGTTGACCTCGCAAAAGAGAAAACAGAAGAGCAGTTAGAATGTGATCAAAAGGGGATTAGTAATGTGACACACCCAATTCGATTCCCACTCGTGGCAAGTCATTCCTTTACATGAAATTTAAAAATAAGATATTGATTTTACTCAACACGTTTCACAAGTCATCTTTCTTGAGAAGTGTCAGTTAGTACTGGTTAGAATACAGTTCAGGAAAACCGGTTAGCTGAATCCTACTCTCCAATTCAGTTTGAAGAGGCATCTTTGTCCAGATCCAGAGGATAAGTTTATGTCAAGTCAATATATTCAATCATGCATTATGTAACATGCTCAGCGTATCATCAAGTATGACACCATCTGAATTTTCCACACTTTCGGAATTACTGGTTCCATCTCTCAATATTCGTCCTCGGTGAAAGTGTCCACAAACAACTAGTTTGACAAAGATTCCTTACTTTATTCCTGCTGATGACAACCGCATATACTGTAACCCCTATATAACGATCATATCCAAACAAGCCTACTGGGTCATGAGTCATTGGACTGGTACGAGGGCCTTTCAACTTGACTGGGACACAGGAAGACAATGAAACAAATATCCACTTTGATGTAAGGAACCTAATATGTAGTGTAAGCCTATGGACAGCTGACTCTCAGACAAAACCTCAGGCAGACAGATCCGGACTGTGCTTAATGCAATTGAATAATGACAAGCATGAAAAATTTAAAAATACATGAACACCTGAATATAAAGGTAAATATATAAATATATAAATATATATGACTGTTTTAGAATGCTGTTTACTTTTGCTTCTACATACAAGTGTTGACTCTTAGTGCAACCTAATCTACCATCATCTAAGTATAACACTGTGCAAATGACTTCAATTTTAATTCATTATGCAGAAATCACAAATTTTGTTTCCATTCAATTTCTGCATTATCAGACCAATTTTTAAAATTTTATAGCAGGAAGAAAATGTTATGCCAGTGCGCTAAAAGTTATCAGTTAAATATACTCCAAATTAAATTAGGCATGCAGGCCTGATGCAGAAACACCACCTATAGTGCCCGGATGGCTTTCGACATGTTGTAGCCTTGAGCCTTTAATCAAGTTTTTGCTGGACATAACACAATCATCCTACATGCACCAGTGTTCAGACAAACATAAAAATCAAACAAATGCACCAAGAATCACTATCAGAACTTAGATCAGAACTTAGCCATACACAAAATGAACTGATTAGGAGATTACTTTCCTTCTTTGAAAATTAGCTTTGATGTGATATATCATGTTTACCAGAAGAATTATTTATTTGGTTATTCTTTGTTTTTTTTATTCACATAATGACAAAATTCTCAGTACTACTAAACTTAAACTTGATAAGAAGTGAAGTTCGACATGCTCTACTGCATCCAAACCAATATAAAATAAAATATATCTTGAAAAGAAACATATATCAAATGCTGGAAGTCTAACTAAACACATGTATATATAGATGAGAAAATGAGATAGAAATATACTGATCTTTCTAGTGTGCTGGATATCAAGGGCATCCACATATCACCATCATCCCATTGCATCCACATCAGTTGACCTCGCAAAAGAGAAAACAGAAGAGCAGTTAGAATGTGATCAAAAGGGGATTAGTAATGTGACACACCCAATTCGATTCCCACTCGTGGCAAGTCATTCCTTTACATGAAATTTAAAAATAAGATACTGATTTTACTCAACACGTTTCACAAGTCATCTTTCTTGAGAAGTGTCAGTTAGTACTGGTTAGAATACAGTTCAGGAAAACCGGTTAGCTGAATCCTACTCTCCAATTCAGTTTGAAGAGGCATCTTTGTCCAGATCCAGAGGATAAGTTTATGTCAAGTCAATATATTCAATCATGCATTATGTAACATGCTCAGCGTATCATCAAGTTTGACACCATCTGAATTTTCCACACTTTCGGAATTACTGGTTCCATCTCTCAATATTCGTCCTTGGTGAAAGCGTCCACAAACAACTAGTTTGACAAAGATTCCTTACTTTATTCCTGCTGATGACAACCGCATATACTGTAACCCCTATATAACGATCATATCCAAACAAGCCTACTGGGTCATGAGTCATTGGACTGGTACGAGGGCCTTTCAACTTGACTGGGACACAGGAAGACAATGAAACAAATATCCACTTTGATGTAAGGAACCTAATATGTAGTGTAAGCCTATGGACAGCTGACTCTCAGACAAAACCTCAGGCAGACAGATCCGGACTGTGCTTAATGCAATTGAATAATGACAAGCATGAAAAATTTAAAAATACATGAACACCTGAATATAAAGGTAAATATATAAATATATAAATATATATGTCTGTATTAGAATGCTGTTTACTTTTGCTTCTACATACAAGTGTTGACTCTTAGTGCAACCTAATCTACCATCATCTAAGTATAACACTGTGCAAATGACTTCAATTTTAATTCATTATGCAGAAATCACAAATTTTGTTTCCATTCAATTTCTGCATTATCAGACCAATTTTTTCAATTTTATAGCAGGAAGAAAATGTTATGCCAGTGCGCTAAAAGTTATCAGTTAAATATACTCCAAATTAAATTAGGCATGCAGGCCTGATGCAGAAACACCACCTATAGTGCCCGGATGGCTTTCGACATGTTGTAGCCTTGAGCCTTTAATCAAGTTTTTGCTGGACATAACACAATCATCCTACATGCACCAGTGTTCAGACAAACATAAAAATCAAACAAATGCACCAAGAGTCACTATCAGAACTTAGATCAGAACTTAGCCATACACAAAATGAACTGATTAGGAGATCACTTTCCTTCTTTGAAAATTAGCTTTGATGTGATATATCATGTTTACCAGAAGAATTATTTATTTGGTTATTCTTTGTTTTTTTTATTCACATAATGACAAAATTCTCAGTACTACTAAACTTAAACTTGATAAGAAGTGAAGTTCGACATGCTCTACTGCATCCAAACCAATATAAAATAAAATATATCTTGAAAAGAAACATATATCAAATGCTGGAAGTCTAACTAAACACATATATATATAGATGAGAAAATGAGATAGAAATATACTGATCTTTCTAGTGTGCTGGATATCAAGGGCATCCACATATCACCATCATCCCATTGCATCCACATCAGTTGACCTCGCAAAAGAGAAAACAGAAGAGCAGTTAGAATGTGATCAAAAGGGGATTAGTAATGTGACACACCCAATTCGATTCCCAGTCATAGCAGGTCATTCCTTTACATGAAATTTAAAAATAAGATATTGATTTTACTCAACACGTTTCACAAGTCTTCTTTCTTGAGAAGTGTCAGTTAGTACTGGTTAGAATACAGTTCAGGAAAACCGGTTAGCTGAATCCTACTCTCCAATTCAGTTTGAAGAGGCATCTTTGTTCAGATCCAGAGGATAAGTTTATGTCAAGTCAATATATTCAATCATGCATTATGTAACATGCTCAGCGTATCATCAAGTTTGACACCATCTGAATTTTCCACACTTTCGGAATTACTGGTTCCATCTCTCAATATTCGTCCTTGGTGAAAGCGTCCACAAACAACTAGTTTGACAAAGATTCCTTACTTTATTCCTGCTGATGACAACCGCATATACTGTAACCCCTATATAACGATCATATCCAAACAAGCCTACTGGGTCATGAGTCATTGGACTGGTACGAGGGCCTTTCAACTTGACTGGGACACAGGAAGACAATGAAACAAATATCCACTTTGATGTAAGGAACCTAATATGTAGTGTAAGCCTATGGACAGCTGACTCTCAGACAAAACCTCAGGCAGACAGATCCGGACTGTGCTTAATGCAATTGAATAATGACAAGCATGAAAAATTTAAAAATACATGAACACCTGAATATAAAGGTAAATATATAAATATATATGACTGTTTTAGCATGCTGTTTACTTTTGCTTCTACATACAAGTGTTGACTCTTAGTGCAACCTAATCTACCATCATCTAAGTATAACACTGTGCAAATGACTTCAATTTTAATTCATTATGCAGAAATCACAAATTTTGTTTCCATTCAATTTCTGCATTATCAGACCAATTTTTTAAATTTTATAGCAGGAAGAAAATGTTATGCCAGTGCGCTAAAAGTTATCAGTTAAATATACTCCAAATTAAATTAGGCATGCAGGCCTGATGCAGAAACACCACCTATAGTGCCCGGATGGCTTTCGACATGTTGTAGCCTTGAGCCTTTAATCAAGTTTTTGCTGGACATAACACAATCATCCTACATGCACCAGTGTTCAGACAAACATAAAAATCAAACAAATGCACCAAGAGTCACTATCAGAACTTAGATCAGAACTTAGCCATACACAAAATGAACTGATTAGGAGATTACTTTCCTTCTTTGAAAATTAGCTTTGATGTGATATATCATGTTTACCAGAAGAATTATTTATTTGGTTATTCTTTGTTTTTTTTATTCACATAATGACAAAATTCTCAGTACTACTAAACTTAAACTTGATAAGAAGTGAAGTTTGACATGCTCTACTGCATCCAAACCAATATAAAATAAAATATATCTTGAAAAGAAACATATATCAAATGCTGGAAGTCTAACTAAACACATATATATATAGATGAGAAAATGAGATAGAAATATACTGATCTTTCTAGTGTGCTGGATATCAAGGGCATCCACATATCACCATCATCCCATTGCATCCACATCAGTTGACCTCGCAAAAGAGAAAACAGAAGAGCAGTTAGAATGTGATCAAAAGGGGATTAGTAATATGACACACCCAATTCGATTCCCAGTCATAGCAGGTCATTCCTTTACATGAAATTTAAAAATAAGATATTTATTTTACTCAACACGTTTCACAAGTCATCTTTCTTGAGAAGTGTCAGTTAGTACTGGTTAGAATACAGTTCAGGAAAACCGGTTAGCTGAATCCTACTCTCCAATTCAGTTTGAAGAGGCATCTTTGTCCAGATCCAGAGGATAAGTTTATGTCAAGTCAATATATTCAATCATGCATTATGTAACATGCTCAGCGTATCATCAAGTTTGACACCATCTGAATTTTCCACACTTTCGGAATTACTGGTTCCATCTCTCAATATCTGTCCTTGGTGAAAGCGTCCACAAACAACTAGTTTGACAAAGATTCCTTACTTTATTCCTGCTGATGACAACCGCATATACTGTAACCCCTATATAACGATCATATCCAAACAAGCCTACTGGGTCATGAGTCATTGGACTGGTACGAGGGCCTTTCAACTTGACTGGGACACAGGAAGACAATGAAACAAATGTCCACTTTGATGTAAGGAACCTAATATGTAGTGTAAGCCTATGGACAGCTGACTCTCAGACAAAACCTCAGACAGACAGATCCGGACTGTGCTTAATGCAATTGAATAATGACAAGCATGAAAAATTTAAAAATACATGAACACCTGAATATAAAGGTAAATATATTAATATATATGACTGTTTTAGAATGCTGTTTACTTTTGCTTCTACATACAAGTGTTGACTCTTAGTGCAACCTAATCTACCATCATCTAAGTATAACACTGTGCAAATGACTTCAATTTTAATTCATTATGCAGAAATCACAAATTTTGTTTCCATTCAATTTCTGCATTATCAGACCAATTTTTTAAATTTTATAGCAGGAAGAAAATGTTATGCCAGTGCGCTAAAAGTTATCAGTTAAATATACTCCAAATTAAATTAGGCATGCAGGCCTGATGCAGAAACACCACCTATAGTGCCCGGATGGCTTTCGACATGTTGTAGCCTTGAGCCTTTAATCAAGTTTTTGCTGGACATAACACAATCATCCTACATGCACCAGTGTTCAGACAAACATAAAAATCAAACAAATGCACCAAGAGTCACTATCAGAACTTAGATCAGAACTTAGCAATACACAAAATGAACTGATTAGGAGATTACTTTCCTTCTTTGAAAATTAGCTTTGATGTGATATATCATGTTTACCAGAAGAATTATTTATTTGGTTATTCTTTGTTTTTTTTATTCACATAATGACAAAATTCTCAGTACTACTAAACTTAAACTTGAGAAGAAGTGAAGTTTGACATGCTCTACTGCATCCAAACCAATATAAAATGAAATATATCTTGAAAAGAAACATATATTAAATTCTGGAAGTCTAACTAAACACATATATATATACATATACATGGATGAGAAAATGAGATAGAAATAATATACTGATCTTTCTAGTGTGCTTGATATCCAGGGCATCCACATATCACCGTCTTCCCAATTCCCATAGATATCTACATCAGCTGACCTGAAAAGAGAAAACAGAAGAGCAGTTAGAATGTGGTAAAAAAGGACAAATACAGAAAAACCTTGAATTTTGAATGACTGATTATCCAAGACCATGCATCATCCAAATGAAATTTTTTTCAAAGAAGAGGGCCAAGATGACCCTAGATCGCTCACTGAGAATAAGGCACTATGATTAATGACCAGGTAATACAGTTGAGTTTTCATCTTGTATAACCCAGAGATCAAAACAACAATGAAGGTATAATACTGTTAAACAAGATAAAACATAGCTAATTTTCTAATCCAAGGGCTCATAACTCTTGAAGTTGTGGTCCGATTCTTATCCAAGACCATAAGGTCATACACATTCATTGTACATATGATTAGGATCGGTATATAAATGAAGGCGCTAGAGTGTAAACAAACTCAAATATAGCAAATTTACAAAGTCAAGGGCCCATAACTCTTGAAGTTCTGGTTTGAATCCGCCCATATTCGAACTTGTCAAAGATCTTTTGGTTATACACTTTTACTGAAAATATGATTAGGATTGATGAATAAACGAAGGCTAAAGTGTAAAGATGGCCAACAATTCAAAACAAGGGAGGTAAATATTGCATATGTAGGTATGTATAAACAAGCAAGGTCATGGTGACATTTGACTTAGAGGGTAGACATATGAATTGCATAATAAATGTTATTGTTATTACAAAATACCTCCATTGGCGGCCATCTTAGTTGGCAAATTTCTTATGTGCTTCATATATGATAAAAAATCAGAAAAGTGGTTATTAAACAACTCTATTATGAAAGATAACTTAATCATGAAGTTATTATTACCATAAACACACCCGGTTTAAGAAAATGTAATTGTCACATATAAAAATCCTATATTCAGAATTATCAAAACAAAAATGAAAATATCTTCTATCAATCCTTGTTGAATTCGCCAACTAAGACGGCAGCCTAGGGAGGTATACATATTGTAGATGTGGGAACTATGTATAAATTATTTATCAACATACAATAAGTTGTATCTAACCAGTGATGATGTTAATTAACTGTAAAGAGGCAAATGTTACGCTACAAGAAAGTTAACGATGGTTTAATGTGATTTTGCGACAGACTAGTACGAAATGGATAAGACCGAAACTGACGAGGTACGAATCACAGACCACAAACAAAAGCAAACCAATAATTTCATCGAGATTCTAATTCAACAAAACGTTACATAAACCAACAAACTTATGAACAAGAGTGAAGAATAGCTGTGACAATAATTTTAACCAACCTTAATTAGGACATAAAACCTTCCTTTCACATGAAATACCTAAACCGGAAAAGCGCGCTACCACAACATTTCACTTCCGGTTATAATTAATTGACCAATCATCTTCAAGATCAAAAACCTATACCCTACTAAACTGAGTAATGAATAAATATTAAGTGAACAATTGATCTAAAATAAGTGAGATGCAGGTTTCTCCTAATTCATTTGTTTTAACCAAAATGAAATAAAGTAGGCCTACTATCAATAAATATTTATATTTGTTGGTTACAATGGCTGAATAATATAAACGCTCACATACATATGTAGTATAAATTGTTCCTTCATCGTAATTCTGTCTGGATGTCCACTGTTACATTCCCACCATGGTCTTGAGGCTTGTGAAGCTCACGCCAATCTGTATAATCCAGCACATGGTGACAACCTTTGAAGACAAAACAAAAAACATGTAACCAGAACTTTCAGTGAATGGGAAACTATATTCTTGCAGTATTTTTTAAGAGAAATATGTGGACTCCACGCACTGATTCTTGTATTTACAAACTTATAGTTTCTTGTCAATGTCGTTAAAATAAGTAGACTCCTTTAAATAGACATCTTAATTATTCACAAATAATAGAAATCACAGAAAGTTATGCTATTCATTGGCCAAATTAAATTCCATATACCAGAGATATAGATACCAAGCTTATTCACAACCAAATTAAGAGAACACATGTATATAAACAACAAGCAAATATCAAATAATTCAAATTCAACCTTTTTTTCGGAGAAACGAAATAAATGTTAAACATAAATATTATACAAACCACGTCTGTTGATATAATTAATACACTTTTCACACAAATGTAGAATAATATAATCGTGTATCTTTACGTCCGTTCTATTCGTTTTATTGGGCACTTCTGTGGTTGCCCGCGAAAATGATTATCTGATTTACTCAAACTAGCCTTGAATGGCTTAAAAGAAATATCATTGGTCGAGGCAGAAATTTCTTTGTCCATTTTTTGTGTTGTAAAACGCTCACACAGAAGCACGTGTTTCGGACTAACTGGTTTTTTCGTGTAGAAAATTTAAAGTTACATGGATTTATCATAGCCTAGGGCACCAAGTCTTGTTATTTGTGAGATTACAGTTGCGTTTAAAACTACAACAATAACAATAATACAATGTATATACTTAACTACCCATACACGTAGATTACAAAAAAAACTCACATCCATGTGAATTATTGTCCCTGTAAAAATTAGGTATCAGCATTTCAAGTCATTAATTTACAAATTCGACAAGCCTGGGAACAATAGTGAGGATTCATTGACTGTTCTGAAATAGATGCAGACGACATGACAATTAACACGCAAATTGATATGAACGCACGGAAGTTGCGTGAAGAGAAGTTTTGCCATTTATTTTAGTAAACATTAATAAAATCACGATAGGTCGGTACATCAAGGTTTGATTCCCTGTTGTCTTATTACAGTGTGATTGCAAAAACAAAGAGAGAGAAAAAAACAGTTAGGTACGGTGACCGGATCACCTTACCAGTTTTCATGGAATCTATTATAATCAGCACTAACTTACCCTTCCACAAGGAACCGACATCTTCTTCACACATGAAGGAAATCGACGTTTCTGTCAATTTTTCCTGTGGCGACCGAGATTCGAACCCGACTTGAAAGCCGGGCTAGAATTCCAAACCACTAACAAATGGACACCGGTGGTGGTCTACTGTAGTCTTACAGACGTAGGTTCTCATTAATTCAGACAAGAGTAGATCATACTTAGTCGATGATCTCATGAATTATTCTTTATTATTCTTGTTACGCTCTCAAACGATATTCATGTATAGATTGTTTTTCAGAGGATGGAATTTGGCCAGCATCAAAAGCGTTTAATGCTTGGTAATGTTTTGTGAACCCCTGAAAACCGAAATTCACTGAACATCGTACGATTTTTCAAAACCCTTTTTCTTCGGAATTTATCAAAAGTTCTCTGTAAACCGGCATTCTAATAACCCGAACTTATGGCCCAGTCCAGACGGGGTCCGGTATTCGGGATTTTAGTCTGTATATTGTCTAATACAATAGTGAATGGAAGTGGTATCACTAGTGAACAATTTGTCTTGTTCATTATTTAAAATTAGTTGTTACATAATTTTGGGAATTACAACCGAACTTAACACGTTTCATAATTACAATAATTAGCTTACCGCTGTTTTTCAATCCGCCAGCAATACATTCTAACTGAGAAAGAAGGCGAATTTCAATAAATTGTCGATGCTAATACTAGTACATGTACGTTAATAATACTAAAATTTATTTTATTTCTTTTGAACATATCGATTTTTTTCTGTAAATGTCTTTTAACAATTCTTCTGATAGTTTCATGTTTTTAATGATAGTCTGCATATGAGTAATACTGAGTAATACGTAAGTTCCTGTTTTTTATGGTAGGTATTTTTTTTATCTATTAGTTACATAGTATGTGATTTTATTGTATTGATATCTATTATATCGATGTCTGATAACTCCAAGGTAATAACTGTGACCAACATATACTTACTTGTGTAGACCCTATATATTGATTTACGAAAAAATAATTCAGCGAAAGAAATTATGGGTTCATATAATGAGCATGGATTCTTTGAAAAAGTACATATTTTTTTTAACTCCAGGAAAACTGGTCGGGTTGCATGGCTAACTAACCGCCTATGCATAACTGACATACTATGTACAGTCAAACCTGTCAACATAGGCCACCCTTGTGAATGGCAAAATGTGACCTTTATTGCCAGATGACCTTTATTTGGAGGTCATTTTGTTCTATATAATCAATGACGCTAGTGCTAACTTGACTGTATGTTTTTCATCAACCTGTGGAAATCACTGCGTTCATTAGTTATAAAGCAACATATCGTACCATCATTGCCGTATTGTAGGCATAACACCATCCTTATATCAGAACTGATAAGCTGTTGACATCACTGTGTGCTTGTCTAATATACTGCCATTGTGATTCATCAGATTATTTAATCTTATATGATTCCCACCTGGGAACTCAAAATACAAGCCTGGGAATGTGAAGGAGAAGATTTTACAAATCTGCATTATACATTTACATGAACTCTCATGGGGTTTCTTGGTTAATTCATTGTTAGTTTTTTTGTGCATTTCATAAGCGCTTCAATGGTGATGGACTTATAAGTTTATGCCAATAAATAATTTGACTTGTCTTGAAAAAAGTGTCCTATCGGTATATGTACATGCATAAATTGTAACATATATTGCACTGTGTTACCGATGTTTACAGCTGTCTGATCGGACATTTTGTGTCAATATACGCAAGACTTTGTTAACTCTGTACCAATGTATACAGACGACGGCGTTGTCAATGTTTGCAGATGGCTGTGTTACCAATGTATACAGACGGCTGCGTAGTCATTGTTTGCAGATGGCTGTGTTAAAATGTATACATGTGGCTGCGTTGTCAATGTTTGCAGATGGCTGTGTTACCAATGAATAAAGATGGATGCATTGTCAATGTTTGCAGATGGCTGTGTTATCAATGAATAAAAATGGATGCATTGTCAATGTTTGCAGATGGCTGTGTTATCAATGAATAAAAATGGATGCATTGTCAATGTTTGCAGATGGCTGTGTTATCAATGAATAAAGATGGATGCATTGTCAATGTTTGCAGATGGCTGTGTTATCAATGAATACAAATGGATGCATTGTCAATGTTTGCAGATGGCTGTGTTATCAATGAATAAAGATGGATGCATTGTCAATGTTTGCAGATGGCTGTGTTATCAATGAATAAAAATGGATGCATTGTCAATGTTTGCAGATGGCTGTGTTATCAATGAATAAAGATGGATGCATTGTCAATGTTTGCAGATGGCTGTGTTATCAATGAATAAAAATGGATGCATTGTCAATGTTTGCAGATGGCTGTGTTATCAATGAATAAAGATGGATGCATTGTCAATGTTTGCAGATGGCTGTGTTATCAATGAATAAAAATGGATGCATTGTCAATGTTTGCAGATGGCTGTGTTATCAATGAATAAAAATGGATACATTGTCAATGTTTGCAGATGGCTGTGTTACCAATGAATAAAGATGGATGCATTGTCAATGTTTGCAGATGGCTGTGTTATCAATGAATAAAGATGGATGCATTGTCAATGTTTGCAGATGGCTGTGTTATCAATGAATAAAGATGGATGCATTGTCAATGTTTGCAGATGGCTGTGTTATCAATGAATAAAAATGGATGCATTGTCAATGTTTGCAGATGGCTGTGTTATCAATGAATACAAATGGATGCATTGTCAATGTTTGCAGATGGCTGTGTTATCAATGAATAAAGATGGATGCATTGTCAATGTTTGCAGATGGCTGTGTTATCAATGAATAAAGATGGATGCATTGTCAATGTTTGCAGATGGCTGTGTTATCAATGAATAAAGATGGATGCATTGTCAATGTTTGCAGATGGCTGTGTTATCAATGAATAAAGATGGATGCATTGTCAATGTTTGCAGATGGCTGTGTTATCAATGAATACAAATGGATGCATTGTCAATGTTTGCAGATGGCTGTGTTATCAATGAATAAAGATGGATGCATTGTCAATGTTTGCAGATGGCTGTGTTATCAATGAATAAAAATGGATGCATTGTCAATGTTTGCAGATGGCTGTGTTATCAATGAATAAAAATGGATGCATTGTCAATGTTTGCAGATGGCTGTGTTATCAATGAATAAAAATGGATGCATTGTCAATGTTTGCAGATGGCTGTGTTATCAATGAATAAAAATGGATGCATTGTCAATGTTTGCAGATGGCTGTGTTATCAATGAATAAAAATGGATGCATTGTCAATGTTAGCAGATGGCTGTGTTATCAATGAATAAAAATGGATGCATTGTCAATGTTTGCAGATGGCTGTGTTATCAATGAATAAAAATGGATGCATTGTCAATGTTTGCAGATGGCTGTGTTATCAATGAATAAAAATGGATGCATTGTCAATGTTTGCAGATGGCTGTGTTATCAATGAATAAAAATGGATGCATTGTCAATGTTTGCAGATGGCTGTGTTATCAATGAATAAAAATGGATGCATTGTCAATGTTTGCAGATGGCTGTGTTATCAATGAATAAAAATGGATGCATTGTCAATGTTTGCAGATGGCTGTGTTATCAATGAATAAAAATGGATGCATTGTCAATGTTTGCAGATGGCTGTGTTATCAATGAATAAAAATGGATGCATTGTCAATGTTTGCAGATGGCTGTGTTATCAATGAATAAAGATGGATGCATTGTCAATGTTTGCAGATGGCTGTGTTATCAATGAATAAAAATGGATGCATTGTCAATGTTTGCAGATGGCTGTGTTATCAATGAATAAAAATGGATGCATTGTCAATGTTTGCAGATGGCTGTGTTATCAATGAATAAAAATGGATGCATTGTCAATGTTAGCAGATGGCTGTGTTACCAATGAATAAAGATGGATGCATTGTCAATGTTTGCAGATGGCTGTGTTATCAATGAATAAAAATGGATGCATTGTCAATGTTTGCAGATGGCTGTGTTATCAATGTATACATGTGGCTGCGTTGTCAGTATTTGCAGATGGCTGTGTTATCAATGAATAAAAATGGATGCATTGTCAATGTTTGCAGATGGCTGTGTTATCAATGTATACATGTGGCTGCGTTGTCAATGTTTGCAGATGGCTGTGTTATCAATGAATAAAAATGGATGCATTGTCAATGTTTGCAGATGGCTGTGTTATCAATGAATAAAAATGGATGCATTGTCAATGTTAGCAGATGGCTGTGTTACCAATGTATACATGTGGCTGCGTTGTCAATGTTTGCAGATGGCTGTGTTACCAATGAATAAAGATGGATGCATTGTCAATGTTTGCAGATGGCTGTGTTATCAATGAATAAAGATGGATGCATTGTCAATGTTTGCAGATGGCTGTGTTATCAATGAATAAAAATGGATGCATTGTCAATGTTAGCAGATGGCTGTGTTATCAATGAATAAAAATGGATGCATTGTCAATGTTAGCAGATGGCTGTGTTATCAATGAATAAAAATGGATGCATTGTCAATGTTAGCAGATGGCTGTGTTACCAATGTATGCAGATGGCTGCATTGTCAGTGTTTGCAGTTGGCTGTGTTACCTAATGTACGCTGCATTGTCAAAGTTTGCAGATGGCTGTGTTACCAATGTACACAGATGGCTGCATTGTCAGTATTTGCAGATAGTTGCATTGTCAATGTTAATGCAGATGGCTGCATTTCCAATGTTTGCAGATGGCTGTGTTTACACTGTATTACAGATGGCTACATTACCAATGTATGGTTCAGGCTGTATTACACTTTGATGTTAATGCATACTGTTCGTTGTGTAGGCAATATTGCCAATATGTTATTTAGCTGTGTTGTCAATATGTAGCCAATGTAAATTGTGCGTATTGTTTGTTCCAAATACATGCAACATCATCAAGTTCATCCTAGATATATAAATAATCTAGAAATGTATGCTAAATACATAGGACATACATGTATGACTAGAGAACAGTTATAAAAGACAAACAAATATCAGTAATTTTTATAAAATTTATTTATCTTTTTTCAATTTAACAAGTTCATTTACTACTTTTCACATTAATGCTTGTATTCACAACCCCATTTGGTCACAGACTGACACACCATGGAATCACATATCTTCCCTCCAGTGCAACAAAGAAGTAACATTTTCTTTACATATATATGGATATACGACCTTGTTGCTCTGAAGAAATAGTTTTTTCAATTTTATAAATAGAATTGTACAAACTTCAATAAAGTAACCAAAGCAATAAATCTTCATAATACAACAAATCTAAAGCTTGACGCAAAACAATTGTAACCTCTTTATAAAAAGATACAACAGACTTGCATGGAACTCTCAATATACCCTAGTTAAATTGTCTTAATATATAAATTGAAGACTATATACATGTAACAGCTTTTCCATGATCATGAATTATACAGAAAAATAAAATAATTACAATGAAAGCAATATAATAGTTTACATACCACACTTTTGCTCTAAGTATAAAAAAATTGCCTTGGTGTGGTACAAGTTGGGTTCATCTAAAAAGTGATATCTTAATGTACCCAAATACTAAGATGTAATTATAAACACACATATGGTATCGCCAACAAACTTATTTGTCTTCACTTCTTCCAATTAGCAACTTTCATTAGTGTGATATGATATCATTTAAACAAAGCACCAAAATAATACATCTAATTAGCATGGCTTAATTTAGGATGAGTATACATGTATGTTGAAATTAAAAAATGGTAAAACAAAAATATGAAAATATTTCCCTTAGAATGAATTAAATGTTCCAGTTATCAGACTTGATATAAAACGAATAATATGACTTAGCACTTAAAATTTGAAATAAAATTTGACAATATAAAGTACACTTACACTAATTAAAATACAAATGCTAGTAAGAAAGCAATTCTACAATAAAATGATAAAGAAAACAATGGTGAATGCTGATATAAAAACAAATAAATAATTTAACTTTAAACAATATTTTGATTGCTATCGAAACTGCATGAAGAGGTTTAGTTCCTAAACCAAATGCAAATCTTCAAATTAATGGTAAAATTTACCCCAGAGTCTGTCACACAAACTACATTTCGAGGGTTCAACGCAATAGTGTCATAACTCATATTGAAATAAGAACAAGTTACGACAGTGTTGCGCTGAGCCCTCGATTTACAATATCAACACAATGTGAACAAAACAATCATGATTAGCCTCTAGCTAATAATATAGAAAATATTTTTTCTATGAGATCAAATTTTGCTTCACTTCTAGGAGAACGTATCAATTTAAGTATTAATGTAGCACCCCATTTCCTGCAGTACCTGTCTATTTACCTAAATTATTCTTTCAAGATGAAGGTACCAGTGTACAGAGTTACACTTTGCGTATTTCTAGACAGGAGTACCAGTATATCTACTTAAACGGTGCTCTATGGAGAAAGTACCATTCTATATACCTAAAGTATTCTTTCTAGAAGTGCAAAGCCATGTTCTTGAACAGTGCAAAATTCTTGAAAGAAATATAAGGCTATACACTTAAAATTGTGCAACAACTCTGGAAACAAGAACCAATCAAATGTGCTCTTCATAATTAATAAGCTTTCTATACAGAAACAGATAACCAGTAAATAATATATGCCATAATGTATGCATAGGTTAGAGTGCTTATCAGGGTATCATTTGTAAATACGAAAGATAAAATATCATTTCTGGGAGGTAAATGCATTTTGGAACAGTTTCACTGAACAAAGAAACAATCCAATATCAGAAAGGAAAACAGTACCGATTTTGATTAAATCAATTTGGTAAAATGTTTAAGTTAACAAAGTTCTTCAGTAACCATTGAATGAAAAATTGAAAAACTTTCATCAACTTAAAGATTGCAAGTGGAATATTTCAAACAGAACAAAAAATTGGACAAATTTCGTATTACATGCATTGTTGTTTTGTAACAGACAAAAACCTTTCTTTGATATGGAAACAATGCTATGTAAATTATTTTCAATAAATACATATGTAGGAACAACAGCAATATCTACGACTTCATGATGCACAATAATTCTAAATAGACACAGTTACCATATTGCACAATTAGGTTCATTTAACTGAAATTAACTGAAAAAATGCCATTTAAACAAATGATGCAACATTTCTGATGTCTTAAAACTGCCCTAAAAGACTAAATTTCCCTCCACAAATAAAAACTTCTGCCAAAAACAATTTCACTAAAAATACTTTCTGACATAAATTATCTGCTGTTTGAAAATATCAACTTCAAGAAATGTCCAGCATTTTAACAATACATGTAGTAGTTTTGTACTCCTAACAGATTTATAAAGCTGTCTCATTGGACCTTTGACTGTCCACATTTTGTTGCCCTTGATTATTTTCCAACCTTGCTTGTTCGTGACATTCATCCCTAACTCTAACTAGAAGACGTTGAAGTTCCCTATTTGTCGGCGCTAATTTTAGCGCTTCTTTTAAATCATCTATTGCTGATGCATACATACTGCCATCTCGCTTAGCTCTGGCTCTTGCGTAATATGCTTCAAAACATTTAGGTTTCAGTTCAAGGGCTTTGGTGGCAAGTTCTATAGCACCTTCACAGTCCTGAAAGTAGAGTTCAAAATTTAAAAACTTTAAGTAAGATAATTAATATATTACATCGGTATAACTATGTTAGTTTGTCATAGACTATATAATGTATTATGAATGAACAGTAGTGTGGTGTGTGGGGAGGGGGGTAGACTCTGTGTTTGGGTGGATATGGTCACTCACAAGAACCTCAGCACTGTCGACTGAATCGTCAGATATACTTCAAAGCACAATTTTACGCTAAAAAGTCAATCAAAGCACAATCTTCGGCTTAAAGTCATATTTTGGATTACCGGACCAAACAAATTAAGATAGGGAGATTGAATTTTTTTTCACTTTTCTGACTTTTCTCTAATAAACACTTTTTACAAGAATACAAGGTAACTTTCAACCTCAAATATTTTCATAATTTAGGAATTTACCATTAGAAACAGAACAGTTGGTGATATAAAAAAGGGTCGATCAGGTAACCATGAACATAAATGATCTTTTCTGGCCTAAGGTGGCCTAAAGGTCTTTACTAGGCAAATAACTTTCTTAAACATGTCGATGATGGCGATAAGATAATGATTACATACATTTAATTTTCTCTTGCATCTTGATAGATTTAACATTAAGTTCAGCTTGACTTCTTTGAATGTTTTATAATCATCACCAAATTCTTCCAGTGGAAATTTCTTCAAAGCATATTGGTAACGTTGTGCCGCCTCCTTGGTACGATTTTTCTATAAATAAATACAAAATTGTATTCTTTAGAATTTGACAGAATAAGAAAAGCTATAATATTTTTGAAGCCGTAAAATAATGTCAAATAATTAATTGTAATTCTCAGTTTCTAATTGATTTTACACAGTTTATATATCTAAGAAAAAAACCCAAATATTCCACATGGTTTAAGGCTGTTAATTAGAAACCTTTCTATGAGTGTTCTATCAGATTGTTCACACTAAATATACCAGCAGTGTGTCTGCGTTTCAAGACTAGGTTTAGAAGGACACAACATCATCTATTAATAAATCAATACTATGTGATATATCAACTATGATAAAAGTTTATAGACAACTCTTTTAACTTAAAGATGAAGCCAAGCGACAAAACTAGATTTAAATGAAGCAATATTCAAAATACTCCATGCTTATGCGGTTTTGACCACCTTTGTGGCATTATAAGGAAGGCCATACCTGGACAATATTATTTTTTTCAAATCAGTTCACATTAATAAGACTTACTCGGTATAAAACATTTCCATCTTCCATAAGTTTGTTCAGCAACAAAAGCATGACATCTGGCTTCCCAGCAGCTACAGCCCATGTCATCTGTCCTAACTTGGCCCCCTTTCTCAAGAAACAAACCACAACAGCTGTATTTCTTCTATCTATGGCACGATCAAGGGCTCGCATACCATTAAGGTCAGCATGCTCTATCTGGGCTCCCTGATCAATAAGGTACTGAACCTAAAATTTGAAATAAAAATTTAATACCAAGAGAAAATTCTACACATAAAGGGGCTATCTATCTGATCAAAACTCAATCAATTGTGTTATTTATAACAAATACTTAATATATAAGATCTTTATAAATTCAGTGCAAAATACAGTCAGATATACAGGTAAGATTCAAGTTGGCTTTAAATGGCACAAATCTAATTATCTGATACAATCAAAGTATTGAAAGTACTCATGGAAACTCAACTGACATAGGCTTGCACTGCAACAGTTTAAAAATTGCATGGCAGATGTAGAAAAACATGATGATAGGTCCGCATCAAAATTCATGCGCATCAAGCAAGTGACAGCAATGGAAAGCTAAACTATCATTCCAAAACTTATTGGTTAATTATAACCATTGAATCAAGACTCAGATTGCACTGTTGAACATTCTAAAATTATAGACACAAAACATCACATGACCCCAAAAATTACCTGCCACAAAAACAACTGAAAGAAAGTTGATCTAATACGACAAAGTTTTTTAGCTGACATGCAAACCACAAAAGATCAAAATCTCATCCAACAGATGATTGATTTACTAAATCAGCAATCAGATTGATAACCTACCACTTGAGCATCACCGTGGAAAGCTGCCAGTTGTAGTGGACTTCTACCACATCTATCTGCATGATGTAAGTGTGAGCCTCGATCTAACAATGACTGTATAATGTGAAGATGACCCTTTAAACAGCCCCAGCATAGAGCAGTTAATCCTTCCTTGTCAGTTTTATGTATTGATGCACCTGGTAATAAAATATTTGAATGTAATAAATTTTGAAAATAAATTCTATAGAAGCTTTATAGCATACTGCTTAAGAAGGACATCTTTTTTAACAAAATATCACAGTATTGTAAAATGGGTTCTACAGAAACTAAATAGCACACTGCATAAAAATGATTCCTTTCCCACACTGAATCTAAATGCTTGAATAAATTAACACATGAACTGAGATATAATTTGACTCTAAGCAGACAGTTGGGGCTGTAGCTGTGGTCTTTTCTCGATTAAATTTATTAGTACTGGATAGAATACAGTCTAGGAAAAGTGGTTAGATGAAACCCAGATGTACAACGGAAATATTGATCAGAAATGGGTTTAAATCCACAGAAATGAAAAGAAATGCAAAAAGTTACCTCTAGACAGTAACATTTCGAGCACGCCAATGTGACCTTTGTACGCAGCAATCATCAGAGGAGTACGTCCATGTTTGTCCGTCTGTTCGATTGATGAACCGAGAGTTAACAAAAGATCTACAATTTCCCATTTACCAGCTTCAACGGCACAGAGGAGTGGACTAAAAGATTTGAGATTTGTTGTGTCGGGTTTGGCACCACGATCTAAAAACCAGAGAACGATCTCCTTTCTACCATTCAAACACGCAGCTGTTAAACCTGTCCAAAAGAAATAAATTATAACAATAAAAGATTTATAACAAATAGTATCATAGACACAAAATTAATACTTCACGTTTGACATACTTTCTGATGACTTTTTCATCTATACGATGTCAGATTTACCCTTCATGTAGGGCACAGTAAAACCCCACTTAGTGACCTATTCAATAAACAGAGCACTTTGTTATAACAACCACTAACTTTCAGACCAATTTTCAATATTTTAACTTGATAATGGTACCACCTCTATTATCAAGACTGACCTTTTTGGTCCTAAATGTGGTCTTCATATAAAACCAATGTTTCACAAAAAAAGAATTTCTTTAAAGACCACAATAAAATACTTACATGTTTCTCCGAGCAATGAGTCCACAACATCAAGCCCAAAGCCTTCAGAAATGTTCCTGTTACAATGTAGTAGATATTCACACACCTGTAATACGAAAACATGTTAACAAATCATTGCTTTGATATAAAATTTGAATCATCACATTTCATTTTGGTCATCAACAATAATAAAACTTAATATAAATGTATGAAAATATCAAGGATTAGAACATATAGTATGTATATTAAAATATTATTTTTCTTTGGACTGGGGTTTATAATTGAATTAAAAGCCAGGAATGTTTGGCAACTTTTCCAGCTTAAAATGTGGATAAAATCCCCAGGCATACACCTGAGTAGATCCATCCATATACTGTAAGCTAGCTGGAGAACTTTCTAAAATGTAAACTTTGTCATGGATTGAAAACTGTACTATCGGTAAGTTACACTGACACAAATGTAAGGAAGCTGTCTGGCTAATTCAGTGGTTCTAGATTTACTGTATTTTAATTTATTTCTGTTAGGCTTAATTTTTGTGGTTTTTATGAAAATGGCTATTTTGTGGGGACATAAATTCGTCGATTTTGATTTTGAAAAAAATGCCTAATCATTCGTGTGATTTGATTTCGTGGATAAGCCGACCCACGAAATCCATGAAATTAAATCCCCAACAAAAATTAATGATTCCACAGTAAAGCTGACGACACTTTGGCTGAATGAGCGACGTTAAACCCAAGGACAAAAAATTAAGTTTGACTTACATGCTTGTGTCCCATTGCTGCAGCCACTATCAATGACTGTTGCATGGCTTCTATCTTGGTCACGGTACCATCATATATCGACCAATCACATTGCAGTAAATATACAAGCACTTCAAGATGACTATTCACAGCAGCATGAATACAAGCACATTGTCCACTGTGATCAACATGATTAATCTAAAACAGAAAAATGTAAATAACAGACCAAAAAGTAAATATGTAAATACTTAATAATCTGGTTTTTGCTAATTTCTTATAAAATATGAGTGGGTAAGTCAGTAGAAATTTCTTCAACATGAGTGCCACAAACAGTGCCAATGCTCGTCTGTTCACTGCCTCAGTGAAATCTATCCATCTATGAAGTTTCATGTTGCTACCTCTTAAAGTTATGAGCCACATTAAAGTTTTTAGACAGAGGCAGACGATGCAGTGACCAAAGTATTACTTTTTTCTATATCAACTGGTACCTGTTCGGTATTTCAGTGGGAGTCAATGTAAGTTCAGTTTCCATGAGTACTTCAGCACTAAGATTAGTTTTGTGATGTTTAAAAATAAAAAATTAACAAGAAAAAAACCAAGGGTCGGCAGAAAGGGTCAGACTGGTTAACAGAAACCAGGAAATTTTGTTTACGCCTAAGAACAATAGATTATCTTATTTGTATTGTTCATTGAATTACAACCCTTTCGCTCTGAATATACAAATTGAATGACTATGCGTTGTAATGTTTGTTTTGAAATGACATGAAACCAATGCACATTATGATTTATGAGTATTTGAATGAAACATCCTAAGTTCAAATCTTAACATGAGGAATATAATTTCTGTATTTTCCACAATTTATTAATAAATCATGTGAATTTTGTCTTTCAACCTAGAAAGTGATTAAGATAACTTGTTTCACAACCAATGTAAAAGAAACTAGTTTAAACCACAAAGAGACAAATTAATAAGGATAGTCAGGTGTTTCTTTTTAAAACAATTCTTTTACCTTTGCATGTCGTAAATGTAACATTTTCACAATATCTTGGTATCCATTACTGGCAGCGTAACACAAGGCTGACATTCCGGTATCCGACACAGCATCGACAGCAGCATTAAACTCCAGTAATAACGCCACCATATCTGAGAACCCCTCTTTCGCCGATATACACAATAACGGGCAATTATCTTCATAATTAGTTCTTGCATTAGGATTAGCACCAGACAACAATATCAACCGACTGACCTGAAAATAAAAAATATTCTAATTATTGTACAAATCTGTAACTACTACATACATACAAACAGAAACAGTTGCCTCCCTTTAACTGTAGCAATGTATTAAAAGTACACAAATAATTTATCATTTCGTCTTCTTTCATCTGTTGGTGCGGATGACCCCAAAACCCCTCTGGCCTAGTTTAGATTGAAGCATTACTTACAAGCACATAACTTAACATAATGTATTTATATAAACAGAGATAACATTTTTGTCCATTACCAAGCTATATGATATTGATGCAAGTTAAATAATAAACATTAAATGTACATATTCTTCTAATGCACGTAAATAGATATGCCTTGAAACACAAAATGATATTATCTTATTTTTCCTAGTTTAATTATTGCACTAATGGTATTCAACTGCATATCCATATCTAGTATCACTTAATACAGAATAGATACATATCTTATGTATCATCAAGATAGCATGAAATAACAATAAATAATACAATGATTCAGCTTTGAGGTTCTTGTTTTAAGAGGCATGTGAAGGAACCTAATGTTTTCTTTAAGATGAATTTTACCAATTCCTTAAACAATGATCATTGTTAACTAGATTAGAATTATTATCTATCATAATTTGTGTGAGTTGAACTTTGTTTGTGTTTCCACTAGGCCGTTACTCATCAAGAATTTTGATGCAGACCAAAGTGCTATATCAGCCGCCTTGAAATGTTTCCATTTACATTATGTGGCACATGCTTGTGTTTATGAATGACAATGGTACAATAAAAATATTTCCTGGACCAGTTTCAAGTACCATAACTATACAGCACAGAGAACTTATCAATTAACTAAACAAGACTTGGAACCTCTTGCGTTAAGTTCAACTCACATGACTGACATGAGTACATGAATGTAGAACTTTAAAATGCAGATTCCCAACACTTAAAAATCTTACAAGAAACCTGATTTAGAAAATTTCATAAATGGTACAAAAACATTATTCTTTTATCACAAGACCAAACTTACCTTCACATTTGGAGAGTATAAATTATGTAGAGAAACGAGCGAAGCGCTGAGGTTCTCGGCACTGAGCGCAACCCATAATGCTTGCATATCACGTGACGAGTACCCTCTCTGTTTACTCATATTCTTGTATATGTGTGCTTTTAAGATGTGATGACCTAATTCTATCGTCTTGTTGGGAGATAAAGGGGCCACAACTCGAGAAAGGTAAAATGCTAACAATGCGTGGCCATTCCTGCAAATAGTGTGAAATCTTCAATATAGAATCTAGTGAAATGGAACAGGCGGCATCTGGATTTATTGTAACAGATACTTGTAATGAAAAACCAAAAATGACAGAAAAATAGCAAAATCATTTTGATGTCATTTCTAGTCATATGGATCATCATTATATAGTCCTACATATCAAAACAGAAGACATAATTATGACGCATGAGTTATCACTTAACTGCTGTAAAATGAATGCAGCATGTAACATATTAGGTGAAGAGTAGCAAGAAATTTGCTTAACAATACAAATGAATTTTTTCATACATGCAGTGAATCTTTGTCAAAATAACAGTTGTAAATAGAGACCATCTGTCTGTTAAGTCAAGTAGGGCAATTTCTAGGGCAAGTATTTTCAATTTACTAGTATTTCAACCTCTTAATAAAGACCATATCTAGTATAAAATACTTCATTTTTAGCACATAAATGGTCTCTACGGACAAGTTTAACTGTAATTACAGTTCATTTCAGACAAGAGCACTGTAAAATGGTGTATCAAAGATTGACAGATGACATTTGCATGGATTACAGATGAGAGATCACAATAGATAGCAAGAAATTATTCATACCATAATTCAAGTTAAATAGACAAAAAACATGCAACCTGAAATTATGGCTTACCGCAAATCACACAAAAACTTTGTACTTTTGTCGGAATCATCTCGGCGTATCAACCAATCTCGGAATGCTGGATGAAAAAACACAAACGTAGTATCTCTTCTCTGGTATAAAAGTCCAGACATTAAGCCTAACCTTTGTTGAAAGTCTTCCCACGACACATATCTCTCGAAATATCCAGAATTTAATGCATGAAAAATCTCTTCACCAGTAAAAGGATACAATGAGGCTAGACAAATGCTTAAAATTGGAGCCACTTTTTCAAATGATCGCACACTCGGAAATTTGATATTAAACTGTAAAAGAAACGATTCTGCTAAAGTTACTGGAAGGATTTTGTAGTTTGAACTTTTCAACACAACATGTCCATGTTCAATCAGATCTAGCGTTTGTTTGCAGAATAAAAACGACCCTTGGCTCAACCCCTGCACATAGGAAGCGAATTTCACTTGCGTAGTGGCGTCCAATGACTTAAGCGCCATGTTACGTTTAATTTGAACACTTGATTGCACACGATGAATCACATACTCCTGTAAGTCTCGAACCAACATTTCGTTACCGTCCACTTTGTCGATATAAATTCTTGGAAATGGCAATAAGTTTGTAATCTCTATCATATTTGTATGCACACTAAGAATCATCTTCAACCACACCGGTATTTTATCAATATGACGCACAATAAATGAAGCTATCGTATCTCCATAATCAGGCTTGTGAAACTCAGCTTCATTAAGTCCATCTATCGCCAACAAGCATGTATCAGAAGCTATTTTTCCATTCGCTTTCAACTGGTCTAAGGGTTCAAGAATCCCTTTAGTGAAAGAGTTAGAAGCATCTTGCACACACTGCTTCAAACTTAACAATTGTTGCAATTGTGGATCTTGTAGAAGCAGTTCTTTGTATGCGTACATCTGTGGTGAGTGTGCTATATATGCAGCAATACTGTGAACAAACTCGGGTACCATGCATGTAACATTTATATCAGCTTGGCAGTAATGGTACCCAATGAGCTGGGAACCAAGAGAACGCAAAGAATCATAATTCAAGCTCGTGTTGGAACCGCTAAGATTTGAATGTTTATTTAAAGTAGAGGTTGGACTGTAGTTAAGACCACCATTTAAATTTCTGTCACCCTGTCTACTAACTGGAGCTGAAATAAAAGAAAAAGAATATAAATATTCAAATTAGGTAAATGATTGGTAAGATCAATTCTAAAGAACTATGAATGATTACATGAACTTTTTTCCACTTGGGCTAAAGGTCGTACCAACCACCATGTTTTTTCTGCTGTAACAGTGGATGAAGACCCTAGGAAAACACCACAAGAAAACCACAAAGCTAGCTGGACAGCTTCCTCAAAGGGGAGGGGCTATTGAATACTAGTCAGAGATCATTATCACTTGGCAATGAAGGCCCTATAGAAAACCTATTCAATAAATGCATTAAACACATAAAAATCAGCACGTAGTTCCTAGTCAGTTACAATAAAGCTTCCATAAGAGTAGTGATACAAATTCCAAGTTCTCCTGTATCTGAAATGTCAATAGCTGTTGAATGGGCCGTTAACCAACAGATAAACAAACAAACTTTCCATTGGTGACCTTTGTTTACAGATCTGACCGTATATAAAATTATCATTACCTTGGACAAGTCCGGTCTTTCCATCACCAAAACAACTTTGGGCCACTAATTGTTCAATTAAAGCTGTTTTACCACTTCCTATAGCACCTGCTATGATCACACCAGATGGCTGGTCAGTGGTATGTTCTCCATTTAGTGACTGTAAAAATGATAAATACAATAATTATATAACTATACTACTAATTCCATTATTTTTTAAAAATATGATGATTTTAATAATAACAACAACGTCAACATAATGATAACAAGAGTGCTGCAAGCTGTGCCAATGCTAGTCTGTTCACTGCCTCAGTTAGAAGTTTCATGTTGCCATCTCTTGAAGTTTGTGAGTTATATTTGCACAGACGCAGTCATGACAATAGCTTGACTTTTTCTTTGAAAACAGCCGAGCTAAAATTGGAGATAATTGTACTTATGATGATTTTTATTGTAAAAATAAACAAAAGCTCTGTGAACGATTGAAATCAATTGTCACAGTAATAATCCCTTCAACTTTTAACTTATGTAGTGTTTGTGAACATGGTGTCAAACACTTCTCTCAAAGTTCTACATCCAAGTTCTGGCATAGGGAGAATGAGCAGTGTATTTACAAGTCTACATATTATCACGTAACGAGACCTGGGTGGCTAATAATCCAAGAAACAGTTTGATATACATCTAACACACAGAACTTGGGTCCCCGTCTTTATTGTACAAATAGGCTTATATTCCTATCTGGACAGTTTCCTAAGTAGTGGTCCCAGTGGAATTTGAACCATCAGCAGTGATAAGCTAGAGACTTCCATAGTCAGAGAGACCCTAATCACTCAACCATGGATCTATCGGGCTTATATTCACATTGAATTGAAAGAAACATTGTCAAAATAAATCTTACCATATCAATATCTTTAAAGATCCATTCCCTGCCTATAAACATGGCAGTGCCTTCAGCATGAGGTACCTCAAAGTTCAGAGGAGTTAAATGAAGCTGTGGTGGTCGAATTGGTGTAATACGTACTGAAATCATATAAAATAGACCATAACAATCCATCCTTAAAGCTTTAACATTTTGTTTATGGTACAGTACCTATTGTTTAAGAATCTTAACCTACTGAGAGGTGGAGAATTTTACACATCAATAAACACATACGGTAATAATTAGAAATTTCATTTTCAAAGCTGCATATTTCAGGGATACAGAGTAGCCCTTACTGCATACAAAACAAACCCCATTAGTTGAATTATTTTATCACAAAAATGAAGATAAATATCAAACCTGTGAACAAAGGCCACCCTTGGGACATACATAGTGTGGCTTTTATTGACAGGTTGCCTTTACTTTGAGGTCATTTTGTTCTAAATAATTGATGTTGTTTTTATAAAAAGCATGGCTTTTGTTCACAGGATGGCCTTTATTCAGAGGTGACCACTAACACTGGATTGCCTGTACATTGTTACAGTAATAATTTAATGCTACCTAATTTCAAGGCTATCAAATATCATTTCACCAAATTATTTTCAATAAACGAAGCCTGGCTGATAGAAGTAGAGTCAATTTCTTTAAATCAAATGTCAGGAGAAATATCATTCACCAGTGCTAAGCAATTGTACACATATTGCTTTGATTCCAAAGAGTTAATATTACAGAATTACCATATCAACAATTTAAGAGACATTTAATGAAGTAGGATTATTTCAGCACAGAAAATAATGATTTCAGTCTGGTCAAAATCCTGCTTGTTTCACTTACGTCTAGAATCCTCTGAATAACCGATGGTTGCTCTAGCTGAGCGTCTAAACTTTGATTTTCTACCAAACAAATTCAAATCTTCAATGGCACCAGGCGTAGACGCTGAAGATAAAAAAAACAGTTTATAGTTTAAACTTTTTTTGGGCCTTATAAGCTGACAGGAACAAGAATCTGCTTAAGATGAAATGATGAGAGATCATTGGACAACTTGATTTTTATGTCAGTTCATAGCCGCATTTCTCTTTTACCTATCACTATTTGAGATATTTATGTACACAGAAATAGAGTTTCTATAATTCTTCAGAGACCATTTTTACAGAGAAAATATTTGTTTTGTTTTGCCAGACTTCACTATTCTTAGAAATACTAATCTTTCTTTGAAGTAGTTCTTGGAAGAAATCATTAACTTTGCTTGAAAACCCATTCAAACATCCAGCATAATGTCATTTTGGGAAACAAAATTCAATTTGGATTGACAATGATAGCAAAGTTTGAGAGGGAAGAAGCTCTACCACTTATTAAGTTGGACTAAACATTTATAAACAAACAGATAATAACATGCTTATTTTAGTTTCAGTGGATTTAACTCTGTTTTTTTTTCAACAACATTTTAGTTATATACAGCGACTGTGGGTCGGCTCATTCACAAAATCAAATACCCACGAATTTAAAGGCAGAGATAAAGCATTTTGTTTTCAAAATTCAAAATCCACGAACTTATGTCCCCACGAAATAGTGATTTTAGTAAAAACCACGAAAATTGAGCCCAATGAAAATAAATGAAAATACGGTACTTACTAGTTATAGAATGGGGTCTGTGTGTTGTAGCATGTGGACTTATACTCTGGCCAGTACCAGAACTCATCAGCGATGATATACTGTCAGTACTTGGATCACGACTGTGGAACGGTACACCGTAACCTGGATGTAAACTATTATGACCTCTGTCACTTCCCGAAGATGCTGTAATATAGTTAAAATGTACATTAATTAACATTATAATTTTCGTAAGATTTTTTTTCTTAAGTCCGTTTATAAACAGTATTTCTGATATAATATATAAATTGGCAGGAATTTCAATTTAACAAGATTTCCTGCATCATACCAAATTGCCCCTATGGACATCCTAGGGTGTAGCTTTTGCAAAGGGTGGAGGTTTTTAATACATTGTAGTTGTATTAATTTCACAAAAATGAATTTTTCAATAGCGAGTTAACTTCAGTTTTACAAATTCAGTGTTTGTATTTACCTCAGCCATAAGAAATTCTGTTTGTGTTTTCGCCACAGACTTTGGACATAAAAGCACTGCAACTATTTTTGCTGGTAAGTTATATTTTTCTACCACCATGGCTTGAGGTATGGGGGCAGTAATTAGCGCATATTCAGGCAACATGAAGCGTTCAGTACAAATTTTATGAAGACAAGTATAATAGTTAAATGTTTTATTTGCCGAGCATGAAAATGAATCATCAACAAATCCAGTGCAAAGTCCCTGATTTTATTATCGGAAAAAACGCACCACTACAATATAGACCTGTTTTGAACAATATCTGTCAATAAAGATAAGGGTCGTTATGTTTTTTTAATTGCACTTCCTGTAATTACACAGAATAACAAACACTAAGAGTACTTCACGTCATTCAAGCTCTCACCTGTTTGAAATTCTACAACAGATCCATGTTCTGCCAATTTGCAGCACAAAAAGAAAACAATTTTTTTGGTAAGATTAAAATTCTTCAAACTTGACAATTCACCAACTGAATTTTACTGTTTCTCCAATGGTATTTATCAACAAAGTAATTAGTGCAGCTTACCAACATTACAAATATAAATTATACAGTAAAACCTCACGTGAATTATTCAGTCTTACGACCAACACATTATAGGATAAAAAAGCTATTCTTAAAATATGAAGAATCTTGAAAAACAAAATCTTCCAATATATTGAAGTAGATTGCTGTAAAAGGATTTTAGGAAAAGGATAACATATCTTAGCAGAGTGTAAATTAACAGACAGATGAATAAGTCTAATACTTGTACATATAAGTATGCTGCTATTAACTCTCTATTTCTGCTTTGTTCTATGGTGAAAGTGAAACTGGACCTGTGAAGAAATGGAAAGTCCGGCATTTTCCGGAAAACTTTTTCACCCCTGTATTAAGCAACATTGATCATCATACAAACTTACTACTGTTAAATTCTATATTGCATGAAATGGCCATAGGCCCATTTACATAAAACAAATATGAATCATTATCTCAATGCAATTACCAGTTAAAGTAGACATTGGACTGGTATCAGATATCATTCTGTCAGGGGTACCATCAGCACCGGCAACCAGGGAATATATTGGCTCTTCTCTAATTGGATTGGCTAATCTATGACCATGTGACAACTGTTCTGGCATCTCATTGGCTGATCTGTCTCCTAGCAACAACCCTAACCTCATCATCAGGTCACCATGGGCAACATCAGGTGGTGGAGGGGGTGGACTAGTCTTACCTTAAACAAGCAAAACAGACAATAAATAACAAGAACTATACTATTAATATCTTAGGCAACTTGACCAACCAAAATTATTTCAGGCATATACCAATAGAATTGGTAGGTATAGTCAAAGCTGCATAATTTCACGGTCGATACATGCATTTATTTTTAGCTTTGGTGCATGAGATTCGATAACTTTCGTAAGTTATACGATAATCTTCATTATATCTGTTGTCGAATGTACATGTATTTAACTTAAAAAACATTTTTTTCCATAAAACTACTGGCTATTGTACGAAGCTTACAATAAACGCATTCAGTGACTGTGTACATGTAACTATTCAGCTTCGACAGTCGCACAATGGCTACACCACTGTTAACTCAAACAATAAGTTGGACTTACCAACTTTAACAGCACCAGTGACATCTGTATGACCGGGTAAATCATCAAGGTCATGAGAATGACCTACGGCACCAGCGCTGGCACTGCTGCTCATGTCCGGTGAACCGAGTGCTGAATCACTGCTGTAAATTATATATATAATAGGTGAATTAATTCAATGTAATAGTGCAAAAGACATATCCAGATTTTGTCATAGTTATTATTTTAATTAATTGTATTTGCATAAATGATAATTGTCTTATTGATAACTGCCACAATTATAATTGTCTCATGATAATTGCCTGAAATTGCATACAAGATAATTGTCTCATTACACTAAAACAATTAAACCAAATGCCCAGTTAATCCTGCTCTAAGAGGCTTAATTCTCGATACCTGGTACTATTAATGTAATATCCTGTTGGTTTAAAGTATTGACTTGTATAATGCAATAATTACTTGTGGTAAAGCCATTTAATTAGTCCACAAGCAGTAAATTCGAATGTTACATGTGAAACAGGATCCAGCTAATTAAAATTAAGACTGTAAAAACTGAGCCTTGGAACAAGTCTCAAAGCATATGTTTGGGGGTGCCAGAGCCTGGACATTAATATGATTCCTTCTTTCTGGTATTTAAACTTGAGATTCATAGCCTCAGGTCCAGGTGTCAGCTTTTCAAATTAATTCACTATCTCAATAAATAAGACAATTAAGTCATTTCTTAATTACTGTTTTGCATCTAAATTACATAATAATTACAATACTGGAATAACTGTGGCATTTGTACCAATCTTATTCTGGTTTAGCTGTCATCAATCAGTGTGTATTTGAAAGCATTTCCATCAAAGAATGTGATAAATTTCAAGTTATTGCCCTGGAGTGGGGGTAAAATCCTAAAAATCTTTTTTTAGATGAATTAAAATGAATTGTTCAAAATTTTTGTTAAGGATCTTGGGTACCAAACATGTATTTCTTACAACCAACATTAAGCAATACAGAATATAAACAGCATAACTGATTGAGAGAATGAGTCTGTGATAGAATTTTTTTTAAATATATTTTCTGCTGCCAGCCTTCCTGCCACTATGACTGAGTGATTGAATGACTGATTGATTGACTGACTGACTGACTGACTGATTGACTGACTGACTGACTGACTGACTGACTGACTGACTGACTGACTGACTGACTGACTGACTGACTGCCTGACTGACTGACTGACTGACTGACTGACTGACTGACTGACTGACTGATTGACTGACTGACTGACTGACTGACTGACTGACTGACTGACTGACTGAATGACTGACTGACTGACTGACTGACTGACTGAATGAATGACTGAATGACTGAATGACTGACTGACTGACTGACTGACTGACTGACTGACTGACTGACTGACTGACTGACTGACTGACTGACTGACTGACTGACTGACTGACTGACTGACTGACTGACTGACTGACTGACTCATTGATGTGATGTAAAATGATTTAGTGATGATTTTAAAATATACTGATTGACCTATTGATTGATTAACAGACAGATTAATTGATTTTATTGATGATAAACATATTTATGGATTGATTTAATGTATCTCATACATTAACATTGATGACACTAAGATAATTCTTGACTGATATGTTTGAACAATAAATATTGCAAATAGATCAGTGATAATCCGTCAGTATTATTATAATTTATTGATCGCCAAGTCTACATGTATATGCACATGCTTAAAAATAAAATATAAATGAAATGAATAAATTGATTTTAAAAGATTCTATGACAGCTCTTGATAATTTCAACTTAATTTCTTCCCCAGTAAAGAAGCTATTGTATTAAATCATCAGAGAAATCTGGCATAAAATACTGTATGGGAAAATGCAGCAATTTATAAAACAGTCTCAATTTATTGCCATGGAAACTTGATTTGATATCAAACAATGAATTAATTGTAGCACTCAGGTATGTGATGTATTAATATCACTTAGAAAGACAATGAACAATATAGAAATAGCATTTCTAACCTGTAGTAAGGATCTCCTTTCTGAAGCTGTCTATACTGTTGTTGTTGTTGATGGTGGTGAGGCTGAATCGAGCTCTTCACAGGTGGAGGTATATTATGTTGGTTATATGATGATGTAGCAAGTTTTGGTTTTGCGGAAGCCATGGTTGATGGAGATGCGTGTGACTGGTTGAACATTCTGGATCCTGAAAATATACAAATGATATTTATACAATACATCCTAGTCATAGCAAGGTGATCTCACTATGTACATTGTACCTATAATTTAATTATCACCAGTGCCAGGTTTGCTAATAGATCAAGTCATTTACTGCATGAAGGTAATTTGTTATGTTTTTCTTTGTGGAGGATATAACTGTGAAATTATTACTATGAGCAATGATGACTTCTGAAATGATTAGGTCCATGGCATGCTTACTTTCAGGTTCATAACAAGGGTTACAATTAAACAGAGACAACACATGGGAATGCGGGGTAAGGGGTGGCAGGGTGCACTACACTGCCCCTTGCTACACTTAATATCTCCCTTCCAAAAAATAAAATAAGAAATCTTAGTGTCATTTTTGGTATGTTATGTAATCTTGGTCAGGACAATGAACTATACTCCCTTGTTTCACCCAATCCCTCCCTCCCAAAAAATGAAATTACAAATAATAATATTTGTAATATTTGGAATGTAAAGTAATCTTGGTTAAGACAATCATGCATATTTAGTCTCTGTGTATACATTTTCAATCCCAGACTTTTGTGAAAATAAACAATGACACTGCACTTAAACTTAGAACTCTTAAAAAAATATTAAACAAAGAAAGTTAAAATGTAAACAACAATATTGGTTAATTATCAGATTTAAAAAATATCATATTTTCTCCTTGCAAAGTGTTTATTCAAAGCTCTCATTGTGTCACATGAAGTAGGGCCAATTCAAACCACTCCATCACATGACAGACACTTGATATCTATGATTTATACAACTTCACGGGTTGAGTGCAGAACTGAATTAACTCAATTTAAGTTATGAGAAGCAGTTAGAGGGTTTTAGCAATTAGCCCTAATACCTTCCACTACAAGAGAAGTGACATTTAGTTTTAACCACAAAGATGCCAATTAGACAGTCATTGCTATCTATATACATGTACTTGTTTATACTCATACTACTTCACAAACATTTTACACTTGAAACCAATTGTATGTAAAGCGAAATACTGCGAAACCGGGCATTTTTTCAGACAGATTAATTTACTGAATATGCATTTTCCTCAAATCATGTTGTTCCAAACTGGGGCATGTAGGTAACCTTATTATTGATATTTTACTCAAATCTCAAACAGGTAATCTCATTGCTAATGTTTTGCTCAAGTCTTAAACAGGTTATATTTTATTATATATTAAATATTAGGCAGGGCTTTTAGATTATAAGATTTTGTTCCAAGTACAGAGGGTGATTTATATCAATAAAGACCGTGGCCAAAAATGACCAAGTTACTCTCTCATTTTGTATTAAATGTAGGTCACAACAATCAGCCCCAACTCGGCAAAATCCAATTTTTTACGTTAAAATAATAACTGTTACATGCATCCGACAAGTTCATTATTTAGAAGACTGTATGATTTTTATCATTACCCATGGATTATAAATAGCTTAAAAGCAGTGTTTTTTCACATTCGTCTGAGAAAACAGAAATCCACAAATTAACGGTCTAATACAGGTTCTGTTAAATCAATCTTAGACATTAACTACATTCTCATGAAATCTTAATTTTTTTCCATCACTAAATCTGCCAAATCCTATTCTACGCCAAAGTTCTCTGATGGAGAAAAACATGTTTAGAATCACAAATTAAGCACGAATATAAACATCTAATTATCATCAAAGCAAGTACAAGGTTCAGGGAAAATAGAACTACACTTCCAGTGAATCTAAGCCGTTATCTACCTGTTCATTGGTTTCCGATGTGATTAACTCCATAAACTCACTGATTAACTCCGTAAACTCAGTGTTTCATACAAAAACATTCAATTATCCGACATTTATACTGATATGAACATATAAACACAGATCTATAAAAATTAACATTAACCTATCATTAACCTATCCCATCTTGGTAGATCTATGATTAAGTAGAATTATTCAGACAGACACAGTGGAATTGACATATAAATGTATTCAATATTTCGGTATATTTTTTCTACGACAAGGATCAAATTACCACATTGTATTGCACTGTTTTATCATGCATTTTAACATTTCAATCTTTTGTTTTGGAATGCTAATTATTTTAGATACCTGTCAATATCAAATTAATTAAAAAATCAGCCTTTGATATTACTACAAGGATCATGGTCATAAATATGTTGCCAAGAAAGAGTGATAGAGGATTGTCTGTCCACCCCACACACAAACCGGAATACATAAATTAGACCAAAGCAAACTTAAATTTTTTTTCAGTCATAAACAAAATAGGTAAATTGAACTTATTTTACCAAACCATCACTTTCCAAAGCTTCTATTTCTTTTATATCTTATTTTGTTATACCATATGCATTATTTTATGCCTTGACATGATAGATATTAGCAGATAGCATAAGAATGTATAGTATTCCCTTTCCTTGGCTTAAGAAGGCCATAAAAACACCATGTTTATGGCTACTCAACTAGCTCCTTTTTTTTGGTGCTGATCCTAAATTTCTTAAAACAAAGTCCAAAGAATGGAAAAATATATGACTTATCATACCTCTAAGTATGTAAGGTATGTTTAGAATAACAATAGAATAATAAATAAAATTTTGGCACCCACATGTACGTACATGTACTAATCAATTTAATTTGTTAAATTACTGGAAACCCAACTATTTTTTATCTAGCCTAATCCAGCAATTAGAGCTAATAACGATCTTAAAGCTTTATTCATAATCGTATTACTGAGTTAAATAAAATAAAGAAATGAATGGAGTTAAATAAAGGAATGAATAAAAAGGAACGGTGGTTTAATATCAGAGGTTTAATGTCTGTACATTTTTATGAATGGAAAATTCCTGAACATTGAATAATATGTAACAATCTCATTGATCAGTAAATCATGTAGGAGATTAATTACACCTAACAGATTGAATGAATTTAACACATACAAATATCTTCAATTATCAGATCAAACCTCAGTATAACATGTCTACCAGATATTTTGGGATTGTACATTTCAGTAAAATGAAATTCCGGAATTTTTTTCAACCCTAATCTGATCAAAGAAAAGTATGATTTGTGACTGGACTGGGACACTGTATTTTCTTCTATAAATAGGAAAAACAGACAACCAGTCTTTTCTCAAGTGGTTTTCTCCAAATGAACAGGTCTGTAATAGTGATCTCTTGAATGATCTAACAATTTATAGGAAACACCATGCTTGTAGAGTTCAAGTACCTGTACCAGATGGAACTATGTAGTTCTGTGCTTGTACAATCACAAATATTGTGAAAATATTAATATTAGACAGTATGATTTATAAAATGGAAACAACAACAACAAGATAACATCATCAGCATTATCATCATCATTATAACCACCACCATTGATACTATTCTCAGCAACAACGAAAACAACAAACCATCATCATCATCACTACCACCACTACTACTGTCAGCAACAACAGAAACAACAAAACATCATCATCATCAACAACACAACCACCACTACTACTGTCAGCAACAACAGAAACAACAAAATATCATCATCATCAACATCATCACTACCACCACTACTACTGTCAGCAACAACAGAAACAACAAAACATCATCATCATCAACAACACAACCACCACTACTACTGTCAGCAACAACAGAAACAACGAAACATCATCATCATCATTATAACCGCAACCACCATCACCACTTCTACTGTCACAAAAAAACACCATCATTATTACCGCCACCACTACAATATCAGTAGTTCTCATGCCAAGAATTTACGAACAACTGTAGTGGCAACAACAGCAAACAAACAAACAACCACATGCATCTCATCAGACTTAATCTTGCCAGGAATCTTTCTATTACTAGAATGTGAAACAACATTATAGATGTTTGAAGTTATGATGCACCATTAACACCATTATTATAACAAGGATCAATATCAAGTTCTGTAAGACTGAATTAAGGTTGAAGTCATTTATCAAAAGTATTTATGCTAAGTCTGGCTGTCAGTATAGACCTAACCAATGCTTCATGGCTGGTTCCCCATTGGGACTAACTTGCTTCTTGCAAAGCAATAGACAACATCACTACATGATGTGTCAAGATCATGAATAGATTGTCTGATTTTGACTGAAATAGTTGACCAGTTTGTATCTCTTATTCTTTGATACCGAAAATATAAATTTTACATTTAGAGGGCTCCGCGCAACACTGTAGTAACTTGTTCTTGTTTCAATTTGAGTTACGACAATGTTGCGTTGAACCCTCGATATTTTAGAAATCATGACACAACATTATCACAACTTTATCACAACACCGTGATTGCAAAAATGGGAGACACAACAGTTAAACATCAAAACCTTTGAATTGAAGTCATTACTTGCGAAGTTCTCATTTTCATTTTCACAGCCGATGATTTATAGATTTTTACGGTGTTCATGTAATAAGCTAAGCAGTGAGTCATCCTTTGAAAATTCAATATTTCACTTAGATTCTAAAGCGGTATAAATTTTCACACAATATAATAATAGCAATCATGTCATATAAAGGAACATTTAAAACTATTTTTTGTAATAATTGCATTATTTAGATTATAGATATTCATGGTTCAATTTCACAGGTATTAATTCAACACTTAAGTTAAGTATAAACATATGACAATGCTTTTCAAGTCAGGAATGTTTTGTGAATATATTTTGTATACTTAGACAATATCATTTGACAAACATAAGCCAAATCATGAATGAGTCAAAGAACATGATGATCTAATCTTTATTATTATTATTATGGTTATAAGAAAGTCACTGACTGAAAAGTCACACACAATGAGAGAATTATATTTTTCACGATTGCGTAACCAAACCATGAAATTACTGTCAAACATTCTAAAATTATAACTCAGTGCTGATTCATAATTAATCGAACGTAGACTTGGCCAATCATAAATGATTTTATCTTATATTTGAAATTACTTCAATGTCAGTGTACAAATTTCAACAATTATTCTTGCAAAGCAAATCCCAAACAAAGCCTCTAGCAAGATATATCTGCAACTAGAAAAAAATGCACAGACTGCACTAAAAAACAAAGTCAGTAAAATTCTTACACTACTCATGAAAGAGGAACAGACATAATTATATTGTATTTATCCACACACAGTCTACCTGATAATACTGTAGACCCTTTCTAATCCAACTGGAGAGGTTTTTGGAACAGATAGGTTTCCAATTACCAATTAAGTCTTTTAGTGTAAAATACATAATAACAATATTAGGACCAGCTGACTGCTTGGTTGAGAGAGGATTCCAGATTTGAATGGTTCGAAATAGGGTGGTTTGACTTTAATACAATTTTTTAAAGGATCAAAATGTGTGCACCAACAAACCTTTAAAAATCCCCCCCCCCCCGACTCCTTCACTTGATACTAGTGAGAAAATAGTCTTAAATTTACTTAAATCTGTTTTTAAACAGTTGCTCAAGGTGTAAAATAAAACCAACTCTAAACAGATGTCCTTTCAGATATCTGTGTCAGAACAGTTATGCTTTATAAAACTAAATACAAATTCCACAAATTCCTCTGTTTTAAATGATGTTTATGTTTTAATCAATTAAGGTCTGAAGACAGATTTTAAGAAGAGATGCATATTCATTATAACTATAATAGAAGTTGTCATTTACAATCATCCTGTCTACACGACAAGGCCGTAGGAATCAGGGAGGGGGGGGGGGGGGGTCTTAGCCTCCCTATTAAAATTCGGCTGATATGGTGATTAAAAGGGGCTATTCCCGCCTCCCCTTTGTATGTTGAAATCTAAAATGACCTCCCTCAATCTAAAATTGCTTCCTATGGGCCTGCATGATATCAAGAAACGAAACCAGCCTCATAGCAGATTGTTTTACCATTACCATTGTATTATCATTAAACTTGGCATAGTATAAAATGCATCTTTAATATAGTAGAAAGTAAAAAACAACAATTTTATCCAAACCTTATCTTATTCGACCAATTCAAATACTTTTTTTAATAGTATTATACTAACATCATAAACTATGTGAATAATAATAAAATCATCACAAGCCAACTAACCTTATACTGCAAGGAATAATAAAAGTTAGAAAATGTAGTAAAAATTATCATTTTACAATGATGTTATTGGTACCTTGTTGCATATAAAATCCATCCATATGAAACAACACTACATCTTTATAGTACTTCAGAGTTAAAAGCAACACAATGAAAGGACAAACTTAATCTCCACAGAACAACAGCAATTTTATACAATAGATAAAGACAGCAACACAATATCACTCCAGGAAACACAGACTGGTTCAGTTATGCTAAATCTCACAGCAGGGGAAATTCATATCATGTTTTTAGCTCATATGATACATGACACATAATTGTGGTCGTCAAAACGAGAAAACATCAGACTCGGCGAAGAATTTAGCCTCTGCCAAACTTTCCTATAACCAGACTAAAATGACAACAATTGTATTGTAACATCGATTTCTCCCATACAAAAACATGGAGAGTGATTTCCCCACAAGACACCAGTCTGCCTGGTAAGAAAGTGTACAATAAATCACCCATATTTCACAACTAGCTCTATAAATGTCCAAGGCAGTTTAGTTCAAAACAATTGTATCTAAGCTATAAGTGAAAACATATTTAAATGTCTTTGTACTGTTGATGAATTTTCATAATGTAGCAGACGACTTATTTAATTTGTGCTGCTTTTATATGTAAATTGGAGAATGAGTGATGATTGAAGCGCATATTGATAAATGCTTTTCAAATACAACAGACTATTTTGCTAAAATCAATAAAATGACAGCATATTTTTTGATAAGCGTTTACTCAAACCTAATAGCAACAGCCAAAATTGCATATTCCATGAATACATGCATGACAAAATTCACTTTCAAAATTCCAAGCCATCTTATAATTAACAAATTAACTTTAAGTTGATAAATGTGAAAATAACATGAAAGTTATTTACTGCAATTAATTACAACTACATAGTAACATATAATTTAGGATATTAAACATACTTATCAATATTTCAAACTAAATAAATAGTGCATAGCAAACAAATGCTTTAGAATTGCTAAGATATTCATCTCAGACCAGTTTGAATAGCCTCGAACATTTGAAATATTGATTTGGGGATAGTTGAGCAATGGTCAGGCAATGAAGCATGTAGATTTCCATATTGATTATAAACACTGTGGACTTTCTTCATAAAGCAGTAAACTTAACAGTTTCCGTGGTAACCATATGTTGTCAAGAGTTAATGGTTGACAAACAAAGCCCAATACAATAAACTACAGGAAAGTATTGGTATCAATACCACATTTTCGTTCCAAACAAACATGGTCTTTATATGAAGGTGGTCCTCTTTAGGGAGCTTGAAGTACAGTCAAACCTGTTTAGTGGCCACCTACTAATAAAGGCCATTCTTTGAAAAACTGCAATTAATTATTCGGAACAAAATGACCTTCAAATGAAGGCCACCTGGCAATATAGGCTGCATTTGCCAAAGGTGGACTTTGTTTATAAGTTTGACACAATAGAGGAAATATTGGAAATGGGTAAAAAAGGAAGTGGCTGTTGTGTTAAAATGGTCATATTATTCAGGTGGTCCCTAAGTGAGGCTAGACTGTAATCTTAGACCTGTGATCTTTATTTATACAACAGCCTCGAACAGTTTCCTTAAATCTACATTGGTATAAAAGATAGCAGAAATATTATCTAAACCAGTCAGTTACAACAACAATGTACTTTCACGAAAGCAAAAAAAAATCAACATTCGATGCAGTCTGCATTTACAGACGAATAAGAATTACAAATATTTACACTAAAAATCAAACAATTTGTCTAAAGAATCAAGTATGTTTAGCATGCAGATGATATATAGCAAAACAACTGTAATAAAAGGCGGCACCATATCTCAAGATTTATACATTTGGTTAATTAATCACATAATTGTTATGTCATCTTAAAATACACAGAAAGTCATAAATTTGTACATCAAGTGTTATTCTGAAATAGGGACGTTAATTAAGACACAAAATTTTTGCATTTGGTAACACTTAGAAAGACATGACGGAAGAAAAATGCATAAAAAATGCAAACATCAAAGGTTGATATCATCAGTGACAAAAAATGATCAGGAAATATCAAAGATTTGGCAGACAACTACTGCAGCTGTTTAGAAAATAAAAAAAATGAGTTACATTAAATAATTTTTTGCTATACTTATATACAGTCAAAGAACACTAGTGACTATAGAGAACACCTGCATCTTTCAACATGTCCTTTTTTCAATACAAACACAAGGTTCATCCTAAACAATACAAACATACAGATACTTCCTAAATTATGTATACCTAATTATAAATGTACAGGCTTTTCCTAAACAATGAGTATATAATATCATAGGTATTTTCTAAACAATGTATACATAATTATGTAGGTTCTTTCTAAACCATGTATACATAATTATGTAGGTTCTTTCTAAACCATGTATACATATAGGTACTCTCTAAACAATGTATACATGCGTGTTCTTCCTAAACTATGTATACATACAGACTCTTCAATATTATACATATGAGCTCTTCTTATACAATGCATACATATGGGCAAATCCTAAGAGAGTTAGATTTTAGACTAAACCCTCAATATTTACTTACAGTTCCATTTAAACATGTGCTAAAGAACATCTGTAAATTGACATTTCAAGAACCTGTCATTAAATGTATGACCTTTGGTTTATGATGGACAGGTTCATCTGTAACCATAGTGTTTATTCAACTGAGATAAATAAACAGATCAGTAGAAAGGTGTTTTCATTCAAGCACCAATTCATGTTACTAAACAACTGAAGGTATTAAAGAAGAACATATTTAATCTGACTCACTCACCTGTATTGTGGAATGAATGTTGCGGAGTCTGGTAGTGTGTCTCTGACCCGTCTGTCCGCGTCTGCATCATGGTACTAAAATGACCGTTAGTTTTCAACTTTGACCTATGACCCATGTCTGTATTGTGGTGAACATTATCTGAACTTAGCTGCCTTTGTAGAATATCTGAAATGTTACAACATAGAATATTTCAATGGCTCAGCGCAAAACTATGCCAACTACACTTTTTTCCAGAAATGGTTTTATTCAAAATTCTGAACTGATTTTTGTCATTGCTTATCCTCTCAAAAGCATTTGACCATACTCCTATTGTTACCAAAGATATTAACTTTTTTTAAATATGCTAAGTCAAACTGATTATTCTTCAAGTGCAAAACTATGACTAGGTAGAGATAGTCACAGTTTTGCACTCACAATTTCATAATATCGGCAGAAATAGTCTGTGCAAAACTTGCATTTTCATAAAAGACACAAGTAAAACAGTTGAACCTCTGGATAAAGGTCACCACAAGACAGGGAAGAACTATGACCTTCATGCACAGATAGCCTTTTGTTGGAAATATATTCAGTATACATGTATAATGTGAGGTTATGAGTGTTTTTTCTTCACATGGTAGCCTGTATTCACAGGTGGCCACTCAGGAGCTAGTTTGATAGATTAGTTTGCATGGTGATATTATTTGGTGTTATTATCTGGTGGCATTATCTCTTAATTGTATTAATTAAGAAATTATTGGAAAATCTGAATTTCCATTCTCATAACAAGAGGGCCATGATGGCCCTATCAATGCTCACCAGGAAAAAAGGTCATTTGGAGACGAACATTGTTAAAATATTTCTAAACGAGTCCAAGTAAAATCAAGTGACCCTAAGGTCAGGGCCAATTTTGACCCCGGGGCCATAATATAGACAATTTGGAAGAGGTCTGCTAGACAATACTACATACAAAATATCTTAACTCTAGGCCTTGTGGTTTCGGAGAAGATTTTTTAAATTTTCCTATATAAGTCTATATAAATCAAGTGACGCCTGGGCGGGGCCAATTTTGACCCTAAAGCAATAATTTGAACAAACTTGGTAGAGGTCTACTATACAATGCTACATACCAAATATCTTAGCTCTAGGCCTTGTGGTTTAGGAGAAGAAGATTTTTCAAATTTTCCCATATAAAATAGAATAAACCCCAGGGCAGGGCCAATTTTGACCCCGGGGCCATAATTTAAACAAACTTGGTAGAGGTCCACTAGACTATACTATATGCCAAATATCTTAGCTCTACACCATGCGGTTTCAGAGAAGAAGATTTTTTAAATTTTCCTATGTAAGTCTATATAAATCAAGTGACCCCCTGGGCGGGGCCAATTTTGACCCTAGGGCAATAATTTGAACAAACTTGGTAGAGGTCCACTAGACAATGCTATATGCCAAATATCTTAGCTCTAGGCCTTGTGGTTTTGTAGAAGAAGACTTTTCAAATTTTCCTATATAAAATAGAATAAACCCCAGGACAGGGCCAATTTTGACCCTAGGGCCATAATTTGAACAAACTTGGTAGAGGTCCACTAGACAATGCAATATACAAAATATCTAAGCCATAGGCCTTGTGGTTTCGGAGAAGAAGATTTTTTAAATTTTCCTATATAAGTCTATATAAATCAAGTGACCCCCGGGGCGGGGCCAATTTTTACCCTAGGGCAATAATTTGAACAAACTTGGTAGAGGTCCACTAGACTATGCTACACACCAAATATCAAAGCTCTAGGTATTATAGTTTTTGACAAGAAGATTTTTTAAATTTCCTATATAAGTCTATGTAAAATCAAGTTACCCCCGGGGCGGAGCCAATTTTGACCCCAGGGGAATAATTTGAACAAACTTTGTAGAGTTCCATTAGACAATGCTACATACCAAATATCTCAGCTCTAGGCCCTGTGGTTTTGGACAAGAAGATTTTTTAATTTTTTTCTATTTGTTGCCATAGCAACCAGAGTTTTTAATGAAATTTAATTTTTTGAACAACTTTGAAAGGGGACCACCCAAGGATCATTTCAGCAAAGTTTGGTTGCAATCGGAATAGTGGTGTAGGAGGAGATGTTGTTTTAAGTAAATATTGACGCCACTTCACGACGAACACCGCACGACGCACGATGGACGCAGGGCGATCACAAAAGCTCACCCTGAGCACATTCGTGCTCTGGTGAGCTAAAAACTAGACATCAGAATACACCCAAATATCATCCTCCACTGAAGAACTCCACTATCAAACTGGTGAAGTATTAATGTAAGTGTCTTATCAAAGCTTTTATCTTTCCTTGAATCTACTAGGTGCAATTGTATACAGGTGATTAACTTTCTTATCAGTCCATAAACATACTGACTGGTGACTAATATCTTTTTATCAGCTTGATGAAACAATCTTACAGCTGACTTTCTGATCTACCCTTGTACCATCTCCAGGGTACAAGAGAACACCTGGTAAAGACCATTGAACTTTCTGATCAACCCCTATGCATCCAGTTGGAAAATGTCATTTATATGGTAGGTGACTTTTTAATCGGGAACTTTTTAATAATACCTGGTACCAGCCAGTAAATACAATATGAGAATATAAACCTCCCCCCCTAAAAAATTAAAACACCTCCATGACAGAAAAGTTAATTTCTTGGTTAAAATGGAGATAAAATAAGAAATAACTTGAATAATATTATGCGAAGAAACTTTTAAACTTTTTCCCAGAAACTAGTACAAGTCAGTGAAGAAAACACAAGAAAAATTAAGATCCATAAAACAGACGAAAAAGTGAAACTGGAGGTAAAACTAACTATATTTATACTGAGGTTCTGACTAAAAGGAACCAACCAATAAAGTAAACTTCATAAATTATATAAACTTTGGTCTGCACAAAAAATCTTGTGTGCCGAGCGAGTGACAGCAATCATGAAAGCTGAACTATTGTTCAATTTCCAAAAACAGATGCAAACGTGAAACTCTCCATAAATGGAGATAAAATACTCACTTCTGTTACATAGAGGACATTCCTCTTTACTGCTGAACAAGCACGACCAGCATCTTTCATGTCCACATGAATCAATTAATCTTCTTTTCTTTCCCTTGTCAAATGGTAGGTGACATGTCGGGCATACATCAATATGTGACAGAACCTGTTGACTGTGGGCTGTCCCCAGAGTGCCGGGACCCATCGATCCATCCATGCCAATGCTCTGTATAGCATCTAAATCTGAAAGAAACAAAATACATTGGTTTAGTTTTAATGAATTCTGTAATGAAATATTTAACGAATACCTCCTTTTACATGACCTAATGACATTATTTAGACAATGGGCGTCAATTTAGATCTGAAAGTAAAGAAATATCTTTTTTTAAATAACTTTACTGGATTAGTAAACATCACACTGAAGTCAATCTCATGATGCGGTGGTTTTTGATACACCACAAATATAACATAGATTTGATCTTGTCACTTAGAAAAGTTGTTCTATGATCCAGGTGTAAGTTTCAGATCAAGAAAATATCAACATAATGGGGTTTGACTGTATGGACTTTTAGATAAAATTTATTATGTAATCTCATTAGTTAATTATTGCTGTTATACATCTGTAGAATATGGTGTGCTTGATCAAATAAGGCAAGAAAAAGTAATGTTTACAGTTACTTCCTCTGTCAGATAGTTATTCATAATTCATGAACTATTCATGAAGTGTGCAAGAAAAGTTCAAGAAATATTAAAGATTTCATGAATTCCATTTGAAAGGGTTGATATATCATTGGATATGCTGATAGAAACGGATGGGTTGGGGAAAAAGGGGTTGCCCAGGTAACTTAAAACAAAATTAATTCTTTATTGACCTATTGGTATTCAAATATGGGTCTGAGGTTATAAAACTTCAGATTGGTCTCCGAGCTCAAATCTTATAATTATCTTGTCTCAGACAATAATGATATTATTGAAACATAATTATGACGGTATAAATGATCTAAGCATGTATTTAAATATCAATCAGCTCTATCTATTCAGCCATAATTCTTTGAGAATGGACCCGAGATTTGAGCTTGGAGACTGTTCTTAAGTTTTATAACCTCGGGGCAAGAACTCCACTTCAGAATTATTTCAGAGTGCACATGCAATCAATTAAGTAATTGGGTTCAAGTCTTAAAGCAATGGCGAGGCTGTATTAATTTAAACTCAAGACTACAGAAAATCCATCCATAAGAGAAATGAATCATTTACAGGATGTATTTATATCTCGGACAACATTTCATGTTAGTAAAACTTCTCACAAGTAATCATTGAAGTGAGATCAGCATTTTACTTGCGATAACTACGTGATGTTCAAATAAAAATGTTTTTTCAGTTAACTGAGTGACTCATTTACTTCACGAACAACAAACAACCATAATTAGCATTTAATTCTATCAGTTTACGCAGACATCATTATAATGGCAATTATCCGTACCTAATTAAATCATTAGCTTAAGTGGGCTCAAAGTTTATACAAACTAAAACCCATTCACCCGCATGCTACAGTATCCAATATTACAGTGAAACATTCAAACAAAGGCTACGCCCAAAAAATACTATGTTTCCACTAACATGCCCACCCGAAAAAAATGGGGTTAGGAGAAATTTTTTCTTAACATATTTTTTGTTTAATTCAGAGAAATAGTTCATATGAAATGAAAATATCAACAACCAAAAAATTGTCAGAACTGAAAAAATGCCAGGGGCAGCAGAAAAAAGTGACGGTCAGGTTTTGTTTGTTTGGATTTTACGCCCCTTTTCAAATGCCGCCAGAGTCATATGAGGCGGACAGTACACCTTACCATCATTCCTGTGAAGAACCAGTACTAGACTCTAATCCTCCGTAAGCAACTGCTTACTTTCTCACATAAAGAGACATGGTCGGTAGCGGGGCTCAAACCCACGACCCTCTATCAGTGAGAGGTTACAGTGATTGGAAGTAAGCGACCTTAACCAATCGACCACAGAGGTCGGTCTTGATGGTCAGGTAAGTTGGAACTAGTTCTGCCAACCATAAATTTTTGGAGGGATGTGAGTGGCCTAAAAATCACTAAATATCGTTTTCTCCCTCCGGTTTCGACCATTGTCAAAAGACATTCCCAGATCCAAATGTTGAAAAAATTTACCTGAATTTGTAATCCAAAAAAAAGTAAAGCAGATATAGCGGTGTTTTTTTATTATTTAAAATAGAACACTTAGTCAGGATGGAGAGCTGATCGTGTGAAATATTATGCAGTAATCTGATTACCATACAGTAAACCTTCTATAAAATATACAACCTATTCATTGTAGCATTTTTATGACATAATTTACACCAGCTTTCAGTAAGATTTTTCATTTCACTATCTTAAATAATTTCTTATCTTACAGCTGGCTCAACATGAGTGACTCATAAAATAAGAATTTTATAAAGCTGTAAAATTTTGTAAAATTATATATAAACCATCTTCACAACTTTTTTACCATATATTATCAAATAAACACCCCCAACATAATTAATGCCCTCCTGCATTGGGAGAGAAATGAAAATTACAGATTCAACAAAAATGCATTAAAAATTCATCCAATTGTCAAAAAAATCCATAAAAACAACAAATTGAAAAAAGTTTGAAAACATTAAACCCCAGGGGCATTTATTTAGGAATTTTTGGTAGTTTATCATCAAATGTTAAATTTGATATTAAATTTAGTGCAATTTGTTAGCTTTAAGCATTGAAATACACATACACACATACATTAAGTTTACCTTGAGTGTTTACATCACTTTATGCTTGTCAATGATTTATCATTTATCTGAACAAGGTCAGCCATTTTGCACAAAATAATCCATTGATAAATATCAAACACACACTATTTGTAAACTACAACACTTTAAATAGCAAACTTCAAAATGTCAATATCATTCAATAGTTAGTCCACCTGTATTGTATAAATTAACTGTAATTTCTCAATTTTACAGCATTCCTTCAAGATAAGTAAGAAAACTTCAGATGCCCTATTCACTTGTAGTTTAAAGCACTAGGCGTTCCATCCTACAAGTGCCTATACACAGGTATAAATCAAGGTAGATAATTCAACCCATGCAAAAAAACAGACTCATTAGAATCAAGAAAGTGAGCGTGACTTGGCAGTTTCCACAGAATATAACATATTAAAACATTAATATGATAGAAATTTAAATGAAATTATCTACCTATTAAATAGTAATTACATGTAGTATGTATTAGAGACTTCAAAAGAAGTTTTGTTACCAATTCAAGGCTTACACATCAGACACTGTTTTTATGCTGCCAATTTCCTTTATAAATTTCAGACACTGTGTTATGTCACATTTTCACAGCATAAACTTCAGACATTGAGTCATATTACCAATTTATTTAATAAATTTCAGACACCAAACTATGGCACTTATTTATGGTATAAATTTCAGACACTGAATTATATGTCACCTGTTTACTAAATATAAATTTCAGACACCAAACTATGGCACTTATTTATGGTATAAATTTCAGACACTGAATTATATGTCACCTGTTTACTAAATATAAATTTCAGACACCAAACTATGGCACTTATTCATGGTATAAATTTCAGACACAGAGTTGTCACCTGTTTACTGTATGAATTTCAGGCACTTTTATGCTATCTATTTACTGCATATATTTCAGGCAAAGATGTTTACTGTACATGTATAAACTTTAATCACTAGGATGAATGGCCTATTTCCTATATTGATTTCAGACACCATAATATGTCACCTACTTACAGTGTAATTTCAGATGCTATCACCAATGACGTCTAAAAGTACCTATTGTATAAATTTCTCAGTCACCCGCTCGGTGCATGAATTTTGATGTGGACAAAATTACTACGTTTTTCTACATCCGCCATGCAATTGTAAAACTAGTTCCCATTCCATGTTTTAAAGTCTATGTAAGTTCTGTTTCCATGAGTACTTTCAGTACTTTGATTTGAAAAAGAATCAGACCCACTACTATGACACCTGTTTTAATATTCAACACTAGATCAACTAGATAAAGAATTAGATTATTTCCAGCTTGCCACTATAGAATGTTATATAACCTGTCTGATAATTAAGTATCACACCACTACAAAATATATAATATTCATACAGAAAGCTGCCTTTGTTCCCTATTTTATGACCATGCACCATATCATGTTACATATTACCATTTTATGCATCAGACACTGTGAAATTCAACCTGTATATGATTATAGACCTTCCTAAATAAACAGTAAGATGAACCTACCCAGGGTATAGAACTAAACACAGAATGCGGACAATATCAAATATCTACTTGATTTTAGTATACAATCAGACCTGTATTAAAAATTAGCAGCCACACCAGAAGAACTGCCATCTTGTGAATAAAGGACGTTCACTTAAAAAGTCATTAATTATTAAGAACAAAATTACTCCAAACAAAAGCCACCTGTTGATAAAGGCACATTTTTTTATTTCCAAAGGGTGGCCTCTGTTCATAGGTTTGACTGTATTTAACAACTATAGACTAAATTATTCAGACCTGACACAGTCCATACACTGTACCAGCTCGCTAAATATCATTCTGAATGAGACTCTGATACTTGCTGCTAAAATTTAAATAATTCTACATCCGCCATAGTTCCCATTCCATGTTGCAGTGCAAGTCTATGTACCGTTAAGTTCAGTTTCCATGAGTACTTTCAGTACTTTGATATATTTATAAGCCTTACTTATTCAGCTTTTTGGAAAGCTAATTTCATAAAATCAATTCAGACTGGCCATCCTCTCAGACGGGGCGAGACCGGGTCAAATTAAAAATGTCTGTCACAAACAGTCGTGTTCAGTAATTAGTTTCACAAGTCACAGATTGAATATATTTATATACCATAGGCAAAAAGGTCAAGGATAATTAAATTTAGTTGTCCTAAACTTATCAATTCTCTTGTGATTAAAACAATTGCCTGACTATAGTCCACATAATAGGGGTCACCGAAGTTGTTGTCCTTTAGATGAATATCAGATTATAAACAAAAATATCATGTCATTATTGAAGCCTATCAGATAAGCTAGATGACTGTAGCTTGTGTCTGACATTAACATTTGTAGCAGGTAATTGAAAGATTGTCAAATCAAGTTATAATTAAGTTGATATTGTATGTAATCAAGCGGATGACAAAAACGTGTATTTGTATGAATTAATATTTACGTGTCCTTGGCTCGAGGCAAATTATGAAATAGAACAGGACGAACACTGAGAAATCGTTGTTGTGTAAATAAATTTAGACATAAATCGGGATCTTTATCAGTTGGTTAATGACATTTCAACATTCGTGACCTCCTTCGTATTACAGCATAAATGTTAACGCAACATATTGAATATAACGCATCTATAATTAATTGCTATAAATATAAGACACCACCCTTCCTGAATCATTATTAAGTCACCTTCTATTTAGGCCGGGAAAAAAATACTCATGTACATGGTAACCCAACAGACCCTACTTTTCGGAACTGACCCGAAAGATTTTAACAACAGAATCTGACATAATGAAAGTACTTTGGGATGAACTGTACCACACTTTCTCACTCACACAAGGTGTTCAGAATAAAGTTTTTCGACCTAATTAACATAATTTTTTTGGTCAAATAACCATAAAACTTGTCTTTTTTTTTAGCCTTACTATGACTTAGTGAGTCACAAGGTAATATATTCACCACATGTTTCATAAAGACACCAGAATATCAATAAACCACAAAGATAACTCAAAGTTTACACATTGTACAAATACCGAACGTGAATACAAGTTATTTTACACATTAAACACAAAATAAACTAAAACCTTACCATTTAATATCCGAAAGAATAAAACTCGCCTATCCGATAAATAAACTGATACGAATTTCCCTCACTTTTCCACTCTAAAAACGTGAACACAAATCATAAACCTGTAAAATGGTACTAAAACCAAGTTTTGAATATGAAGTAAACTCCATGAATGAATGGTTTAACATACAGCCCTGTACTGTGGATACAGTATGCATGTAATGTCAGTATGTCACATTCCTCTGATTAAACGGGCCATTCAACAAGTTTAGAAGAGAGATACGTAGTACATACACTATCCTACCTATAGGGCTTAAACAAATTTACATACATTATAACACAAACATACAAGCATGGAAAATCCTTGTATAAAAACTCCACTTGATATTACAGGTGTAGAATTTTAGAGCATGTAGAATACAATACAATGTTAAAATCTGACAAATGTTGTTTCACTGATAAGAAAAAAATCTCATTTTTATCTGGGGTGTAGCTTGTAAGAGAAAGTTTGGGATAGTAAATTTTTAGACAAATCATTCAAGTGTTATTTGACTTATAGGTTAAATTTGACAAATATGCTGATTTTCTTCCACATGTGGAGAAGTTGACGGTTCCTTGAGGAAGGGTAAGTTAGTACTGGTTAGGTGTACCAGCCACCGTATATAACTGAAAACTGTTGAAAAACAGCTATAAACCCAAATCAATGCAATTGACTTATAAGTAAAATATTTGTTGTCGTTGTTGTTTTTCTTGGGTGTAGTTTGAAAGCTGGAGACAGTTTGATATAGTACAAGTAAAATTGCCCAAAATGGTACTTCACAGATTAGGGAAATAATTTATACTTGAGTGTAGCCTGTGTGTGAAATTTTGAGGTACATGTAGTGAACGGAAGAAAAATATTTACTATGCATTGGGTTATAGAATAAGAACTTAATAATTTATATTGACTAAGAGAAATTAATCATAACCTTTAGTTTTGTTCAGCGGTGGCCAGGAGGGCTGTTAAAAAAAGGTGTTATCTGTAAATTATAGTAAGAGTGAGTGTTATAACAAAAGTTGTAAAAATGGATTTTTTTCTCATTTGGGATACTGCATTGCTCGAATCATGTTAAATAGAAATATTCTAGAGTATATTTCATTTTTGGAAATTGATAAGTTCAACTTTCCATAGCCATCAGTCTTGCACAGCATGCAATAATTTTGATGTAGACCAAATTACTTCAATTTTCTACATCTGCCATGCAATTGTTAATAGTTCCAGTTCCATTATGCAGTGCAAGTCTATGTAACTTCAGTTTTCATGAGTACTTTCAGTACTTTGATTGTTTTGTAGGAAGCCCATTTATTGGCCTAGTCTATCAAACCATGATATTCTCTGACCACTGGTGACTGCTGACTGGCTAGTATAACATAACTGAAGAATGAGTAAACATGTACCAATCTCTGGCTGTTTGTCAAACATTTCTAGACTGATAGTATAGTCTGCAACTAATTCAATAATGGATAAGTCATCTTGGTAATGTTATCTGTTAAATTCATCAAATACTGGAAGAATTCTCTATCATATTATTATACAATGTACACATAGGGAGAAATGATTACCAACCAACATTTTTATTGCATATATAAAAAACACACATTTTCTTAGCAAAAATTAGTTTTATGGCCTCCATGGTTCACCCATGATAAGTTTATGCTTTCTGAAAGGAAAATTTCTTATATAAGTGTCAAAACACACCAAACAAGGAAATGGATGAAAGCCAAGAGGTATACCAACATATTTTTGTTAGCATCCTTCATAGTGCAGAAGTGAGTTATTTCAACAAGAAGCCATGAAGGTTCTAAATGATAAATATTTAGACAAAAGCCATGAACTACATATTAATTACCGGTAAATTCACATTTTTTAACTTTAACCACATGTCCCATACTTATATTTTGTAGCTACAAGATTTTTTATGATGCATCCATTAATTATTTAGATGACAAAGCCATGAACTACATGCATTTGGACTTTGTAGACCTAATCTTTAAAAATAATGTATCCATGAGTTATTTAGATGATAAAGCCATGAACAGAACTACAATTGTATTTAGATGTTGCAGAGGCAATAGATTACAAATCAGTCACGAAGCCATTTCTATTTGAATGTCAGTAACATACTAAATTCTGAGTATTTTTGGAGTGAATCACACCTATCATCTGACACAAACAGATCAAGGTGGTATACTAGTACCGGTAGATATTAATGTGCATGCGTAGGTGGGGTGTGCGTCTCATGTTTAACTATTTCACAATTATATGTGATGTATCTGCAGCAAATAGAATGCAGTCAGACTTATCATATCATAAACAAACAAACAAGAGAAACCTCAATGTTCAGACCACCTTAATGTAAAAAATAGTCTTAAATTGTAGTGAATTGAAACATTAATCAAAGTACTGAAATAGAAACAGAACTATGGACTTGCACTGCAACATGGAACGGGAACCAGTTCAACAATTGCATGGGGGATGAAGACAAATATACTACTTTGATCAAAATTCATGCGCACCGAGCAAGTGACGGCTATGGAAAGCTGAACTATCAAACAGTTTCCTAAAACCGATCAATTCGACAAAAATGTTGTTTTTCCTCCATACTTGGAGAAATTGTTGACTCCTTATGGACGGCTAAGTTAATAGTGGTTAGAAAACAGTCAAAGAAAACTAGTTAGGCAAACATGTTCTTTGCTATTATTATCCATTTTTACCAGTCTAATATACATGTATACAAAAATATCATTGAAAAATGCCATTAAACCAACTGAAACAGAACTAAAATGAAAACTAGCCTAAAAATAACTTAAAAATGACTAGCCTTAGAAGTAAAGACCATATATTTCTTAATTTTTTGTAAGATGAGATGCTTAATTATATATAAGAAGTTCATTCATGTCCCTGAACTAAAAAATGGAATATTCCAAAACAAAGAGTTTGGCATAATCTACATGTACCTACCTAACTTCCGCCCCTGAATTCTTTATAAGAATTTTAATGTTAGCGGAAACAAGGAAATTAAATTTCTGGCCTTATTTATAATTGGAATCAAATATGCAACCTTTAAATTCACTTGCAATAAAACTACACTATGTTACATTATTATCAGTATTTTTGTGAACATGACCTTCAAAATATTATTATTAGATGATTCAAGGTGATAATATTGGTCTAGAGGTCTCAAGTAATTGTACCTCAAACTATTGTTGATATAGAACAGACCTATCTGGTCCAGACAAGGATCAATTAGTGGTATTATATTGATCAGTCACTCCAACAAACTTATAAACATACATACAGTCAAACTTGTGAACAAAGGCCACCCTTTGGAAAGACATAATATGGCCTTTATTGACAGGTGGTCTTTATTTGAAGGTCATTTGTTCAAAATAATCATTGTTGGTTTTCAAGGGAAAGTTTTCTTTCACAGGATGGACTTTATTTTCAAAGGCGGCCGTTAACACAGGTTTGATGATATCATACATCACAAAGTCACATGGCACTGTCAATGAAATGAACATTTTCAATATAAAATATCATTTCCGGAAAGTAACAATAAACTTCATGTTTACCTTTATAATTATACTTAAATGAGGTCTTTTTAGAAAGTCAGGAAGCTATTAGAATCAGGGTTGATACAAAAGTGGTTATTACTAAAATGAATTGTGAGAATTTTTCTAAATGTATCAGGGTTGTTTAAAAGTTGCTTAATTTGAAAGAAAATTGTTTTGCTGCTAGATGAGTCAATTCAATTTGATAAAGTCACCTAAGGTCAAAGTGAGTCGATTTTGTATTTGTGATCTTTTTTAATCAAATGTCTTCAAAAAAGTCACAAACAACTTGACTTTTGGCTGGAACAAGTAAAATTTGCCTAGGACAATTAAGTACAAAATTAACATCTATTAAAATATTTATCTCCATATAGTGAAATATCAGAATTGTATACAATTCAGACACATGTTTCAGCCACCTAAGTCATACATTAATAAAATATTGAAATTTTACATTGATTCCACACTGTAACATGAGATTATACTGTATGTTTTAACACATAGTTGAATAAAGTAATAGTAAATTGAGAAATTCAACTATATCCATGGCTTATGACAGATTTATCAATATTTAGATAATTTCTGGCTTCATGACACAAATATAATGGTTTATAATCTAATCAGTGCTTACAGGGAACTGTGACACTTTGTGATTAGAGAATTAATTGAACAGAATACAGGTATGACCCATACTTAAGTTCAAAATCTCATTCTGTGGTAAGTTACAAATCAATATAAGATCAGATATGAAGATATGAGCTTCTACGGTTCAACAATAAATTAAAAATCCATACAATAGCAGTATACATTATTATTAAGATATACTGGAATCAATATATCATGACTCAGGGATAATATGAGAATATTATTAGGACAAATAAGTTGTTTAACTTAATATTTAACTTTCTATTGTACTTTTTAAGCTGTTTTTATATTTCATTTAGCTCAACATTTATCTAATATAGTGTTCATAATTTTATTCAAATTAAAGAAGGATAACTCTTATTCAACTTACAAGGAACAAATCACTGATTACCTCCCTTGTCTTATCTTTTATGACGAAACTAACTGAACATTTTATCATTTTCAATATGTACATTTTACAATTTTCAACAACAAATATGCAACTACAGTCAAAACATGTATTTATGATCATGTCCCACATTAAGCCGACCTGTGCATACAAAAATTATTTCAGCAGAAATGTTGGTTTCGGGTCAGAGAAATTTGATGACTTTCCAGCTTTTATGGAAGACAAAGACCCCAATGCAGGCATACACCCAATTCCCGTAAACCATCTGGACGTCCTCCTCACATGTGCAGTCTGGCTCCAAGTGGGATTTGAACTCACAGTAGTGTGAGACTAATGATAACTTAATCAGAGACGTTAACCACTTGAGTGACTTGACCAATGAAGCTCCTTTCACAGAAAAAGAGAGAGGTCACTATATCTCAACAGGTTTGATACGCATTCTGTTGTAGTCATAACAATATTAATACCTTAGCTATGAATTAATATGCATTATCAAACATAACAAGGCTGTGCATTTGTTTTAATTCATTCATTCATAAATTTTATAAAATTACAAGAACATGGTTGTACCATTCTTTATCAATGCCTGAATAATAATAATAATAATAAAGGCTTTATTTTAAGAGGCTACACATTTGGGTTTCCCCAATCTTCCGAATGATCAGTCTGTTTGATAAAGAAATAAAATATGAACACAGTAATAAAGAAAGCCATTCACAGGATATGCATACAATATACCCTCGCAGGAAACAGGTGCCCTAATTAAAACAGATTTACATTTGAAGCGGGCTACACTGTAGTCAGCAGATAAGAAAATCTTTATTCCTGATAAAATGTAATTAAATTATATGCAAACTAAATAAACACAACAGCCTGGCAACACACCCAGCGATATTTTTTTGTTGTACTTGAATCAAATTACAAAATAATGAAAACAATCTTATTATAAAAATTGTGCATTCTAACAATGTGGCTGACATTTTTATTGGTATCTCAATTTCCTGATACAACATATCTGTTATAATACCAATGGCTCACTTTGAGTGGGACAAGGAAAGCTTTAGTGAAATCTAGCAAAATTTATGAAAAAATTCCATGCCAGTCATTATATCATAGCGAATAGAATATTTTGATCAGTGCCGAATGATGCTTATCAACCCGCATTCTATTAACATCAACAAGGAAACCCTATAAAGTGACTCAGATTTGACCCCTTACCCCATAGAAAATAGATAAAGGCAGTCTCAAAACCCTTTTATGGTTTATACTAAGGTTACGTCCCGTACTCAGATGTAGACCTAGGATGCAGACCTAGGATCCATTGAACATATTTTACCATAAAGCAATTCATTCAAAAACATCGTCATTTTACACCATTTTATGACTTATTAATTACATTACAAACTAATATAAATGCAGGCCCATTGATATCAATCAATATCCACTGGCTCTATGTTCACATTTAATAGATATTTTATTATCTTTATCCAGTTTCATCCATATTTCACCTTATTATACAAGATTTAGACAGGTTTTCGACTTGTAACACTAGCCTTGTGTCATGTTTCACTATAACTCAGACCCAAGTTTGCGCCAAATTTGGCTTTATGATCGGTAAAGTGGAGGCGTGTTACTCTTGGGTCCGAGGTTATAAAACTTTGAGATCAGTCTCAAATCTAAAATCTCAATTCTGGGCTTTCAATAATCTCAACTTTATTTAGATAAGATGGAAAAAACTAAGTACTGTGTATAAAAGAAATAATTATTATCAAATTATCAATTTTTATGACAAGTATGTTAACTGGAAGTAAAATGCTGGTCAAAATAATTACAAAACTGAAACTTAAAATGGGAGAAGTTTTATAGCCTTGGACTCTGAAATTATTTTTTCAACAAATCTCAAGTTGTTTATTGACAAAGGACCCAGTTCCTTTTTCCACCTAATAAACCCCTTATTTCACCTGTAACACAGAGACTCAGGCATTTTGCATTAATTGCTCACAATAATTAATATTCAAAAAGACAAATTACCCAGTAACTAGTCAGACAAAACAACTTTGAAAAACTTTGCCGAGGGTAAGAATTGAATTACATTACAAATCTCACATTATCCACACAATACACAGCATATAAAAAACCAATTTAACATACATAGAGAGAAAATCGATGACTTGGTTCAATTTAAAATTTCAAGCTGTTTTTATAATGATAGTTTTTTCCACTTTGTTATCGGAACAAAAACAGCATTGAAACCATGACTGTCCTACAATGATGTTTTGATCTCAATCTAAAAGGTTTAAAGTCGGCAAACTGAGTTCGATTGGAACCCAGTGAAGTGCGGCCACTCATCAATTACAAAAAATATCAAATTTCCGATAGATGGGCAAAGTTAAGTCATTTTCAAACTTCTTACTGACTACGGTACATTAGTTTTTAAATCTCAGCTTGATCAGATTATTTGAACATTATTTAAATGACACTCATACGTTTGCTGACTAACAAAAACATGTTTTACCAACAAATGAAAAGTTTCATCTCATTTTGACCCTTCTAATAGGAAATAAATTGGTATGTTTACAGGTTAACATGAGATGGTCTTAATATCAAAGTGACATAAAAGTGAAGAAGGGTCAGAGGTCAATAAAACTGATCCAAAGTAGAGGCAGTGGCCCCACCTCAGACAGGACTTAACTACATCCAACTAACACACAGCATGGCATGATGCTGAAAATTGCAAGTTAAGACTATGTACAAGGATAGTATATATAAATAAATTATCAGTCAATATTACTTCTAAGAAAGTAACATGTTTTTGAATCAATAAAACATAATATAATTTTACACCTATATTTGAATAGTTTTATGTAGTTAGCAGACAAAGAAATTTTCTTCTAACATTTAGACCAAGTACCCACAGCAGTAAGAAAAAAACATATTTCAACAATACAGCTTAAATTTAGATGCTGTTTGAATATTTAATATGTTTGTATATCATATAGACTAAGAATGTAATGCACTTACCGGTAAATAAAATGTTATAGAAAAGATAAAATATCTTTGAACATTATAACTTAACATTAATTTTAACACGCATAAAATACAGCTCTAACAGCAAAAAACTAGCGTTATTATTAGATCTGCATTAATAACATATTAATATAGTAATCTTTTCATCTTTCTATCAACATAAATACATCATTATCATATACATTCAAACCTTTAAACAGAGACCACCTAAAGAAGAGAGGAACTATGGCCTTTAACACACAGTTGCAGTTTTTGAATTAGTGGGTTGCCCCCTGCCCGAAAGGATTTTTTTCCTTCCTTAACTCTTTTGGGGACAACCTAGTTTTAGAGACTTTCCTTCATAAAGTATAATTTATAGTCGGGCAACTTGGCACAAAAAATTAATTCAAAGACTGCATTCGTCTTTATTTAAGTAATCAGTCACATGTGAATGATGAACACTCCTTAAGGTTGTGGCCGTGGTCCATTGGTTAGTGAGCTTGACTAGTAACCTAGCGGTATGGGTTTGAATCTTTGGTCACTATATAGTCTATGAGAATTCAACAAAACTGTTCAGTTTCCTTCATACGCGGAGAAGTTGCCAGCTCCTAGTGGAAGAGTAACTGTTAGTACTGGTTAGAATACAATCCAGGAAAACTGGTAAGGTAAACTGGCCGCTGTAATTTGAGGGTTCAGTGCGGCAGTGTCGTAACTCATATTGAAATAAGAGCAAGTTATGACAGTGTTGCGCTGAGCCCTCAGTATATTCAATACTGACTGTGAAAGGTTTTACAACAAGTTTTTTTATCAATTAACAGAGAAACGAAACACAAGACAAAGAAAATGACCAAATTTATCATTGACACAAACTCATGGAAAAAAAAGACATAATGCAAAATTAATATGAGTAATTCTGTCATTGTTTTACAAATATGATTAACACCAAATGACAAAGAAAAAATTTAAGTTTGAGATAATGTCACTGCCTAGTTTGACAGAAAGAAGTAAATACTTAAAATGTAAGTTAGGCATGAACAAGAATTGTTTGTTTCTAGTAACATGCTCACTAAGATTTGAATAGGGTAAGTAGTAAGGGTTTATTTTTATATTTTTTTTATTGTTTTTAAGGCTTCCAGAAAGATAAGAAAGTAATTTAAGACAGTGGAGGTACCATTCCTAAGATTGTATAAGAATTTTATGGTAGGTCAGGTAAACAGAAACAAAAAATATATGTTATGCCATAATAATTGAAAAGTTTAAAATCAATTTATGTAAAACATCTCTTACTGACCATCTCCAAATGAATATTACCTCATTAAAAACACCACTTGTTTTCTTCGTGATTTCTCATATTTCTCTACTTTTCAACTTATCATGAGAGCATATAAAAAAATGCCATAAAATGAATTATAATAACTGGGATAACTATCAAAGAAATATTTTTATAATGACAATTAATCGGGCAATACTATTTTTGTAATATGAACATTGAGGATTGTTGCATTGATCAAATACACCAGTAAAATTAGGTGTTAGGATCCTAATACCTTAATTAATATTGTAGTTTTTACTGTACTTACAGGTGTAGACATATGATAATCACTCACATGTCCTAATTGTAACATTTTGCCAAATATCATTATCATCTAACCTGGACTTCTGACAACATTGAAAATTATCAATATGAAAACTCATCTAATGTCAAGATGAATACATGTCCACAGTGTATAAAAGGTTAAGTATATACATGTATGTAGGTATACTGAAAATTAATTGACTGGCAAAAAAGCCCCAATTCAGTTACCAGAAATTCCCTAATAAATGCTCTCACTGAGTGTTACCAAAGAATTTCACAGAAATGTTCTTTGTATTGACATCTTTGTTTGCACGATCTTTGGACACATGGAAAATTTGATAAACTGTAACTGATTATTTACACATCTATGTTGAGTCAGACTTGCTTTGGCGCCTTTAATAAAAGGTAAGGGCATTAATTAATAGGGGCATTAATCAGGAGATGCATTTATTAGGGCATATTTGGTATATTTGGGAAAATATCCATTAACGTTTTTACATTTATGGCTAAATGATGCTAAAAGCATTATGAATATCAATAATATTCATGGTTTTTATATGGATGAACATTACACTAAATGTTGAAAATGTCATACTTAAATCTGATAGATAATGACATTTTAATTTCATATTTAAGTAATTTTCTATCAAACTATTAAATATGGAAATAGCAGTAAAAATCTGATACAGTAAAACTATACAACACAAATTAGAAAATGCATTAAAAGCTGCCTTTATAATCAGATACAGGAATAATTGAACATTATAAATAACTCTAGATTAATATAAGAAACACTAATTATGACTTACATATCTCACCTCAATGGTTCAATACTGATACTGAATTTATTAGTGTTGAGATCAAACACAATATGAAAATGAAGTACAGTGCAGCCTCTCTAATGTAACACCCTGTAGGAGTAGCAAAATTATATTGTTGTTGAGAGGTTGTTGTTCTAGAGAGGTTAAATTAATAGTTAAATTGTACAATGGGAAAAAACATGCTGTTGTTGCAGGGAGGTTGTTGCTTAAGAGAGGGCCGCTCTGGAGAGGTTGTACCGTACAGCTAAATTAAAATTTTATAGTAATGACATTGTATGAAGTTATTGTACTAATAACAAACTGTAAGGCTGAAATTATTGGGGTGGAGAGGCTAAGCACCACCTAAGATAGTCACGGCCTGTTCCTAAGGCTCTGCAATGTTTGTACATTTAACACGTACATATTTACAATGATATATTTACTTTGTAACATGACATAAATTATTCACTGCAACTTTGACAATAGCGTCAATTCACTAAAACAGGATATATCTCTACATTAGGTAATAAACAAGTTACTGCTACACTTATAGGTTCCATTGAGAGAAAGAAATTTGAACGAACAGAAATCTACATCACCGAAATTGAATTTGTCTTTGAAAATTAGATTTTACCACAACTTCCTGTTTGAAAATAGGGACTAGCAGACACTCATTATGATTAAGTTTAAAATGACTGTTGACAACCAATAATACAGTCGTCTATGTGGTAACAACTGTGTAAGTTATTCTGGTTATAAATATCCTCATAGCATCACTCATAAATCGAGGGCTCAGTGCAACACTGACGTAACTTGTTCTTATTTCAATATGAGTTACGACACTGTTGCGTTGAACCCTCGAAATGTCATTTACCGGATATCTTCAACAAGAAAAAAATCAGGACTGAACGTTTTTTCCCAGCAGCCCAAAAATTTTTATTAGGCCCCAGAAAAAGTACATACAATTTCTCACCTTTTTTACCTTTTCACATGCTTTTTTTCAAGAGCCGAAATAAATAAAAAAAAAAATATAGTCAAAGCACTGAAAGTACCCATGGAAACTAAACTTAAAAAGACTTTCACTGCATCATGGAACGGGATCTAGTTTAACAATTACATGGCAGTTGTAGAAAATGTAGTACTGTGGTCCACATTAACATTCATGCGTATCGAGCAAGTGACGGATAGGTAAAGCTGAACTATCGTTCTGTTTCAAAAAATCCCCGACCTACCTACCTTATTTTTAATGAGCATGTAACCAGAAACAAACATTTATATTTTTAGGCCTCAAAGGATTTTTTTTTCAATTTTTATATGACAATAAGTATGAGATTCTAAGAAGACGCAAAATGAACTAAAAGCTGTTGGAGAAACAAATCTCAGATTTTGTGTAAGTCTCACTTGAAGCCACATAAAAACATTTATTTTGTGCATGCTAAAATTTGTAATTCTGTCCAGCACTGTAAGTTTGCAATTTCATCTGAAAAAAAAATGAAGTTAAATTTACCTGTTCCAAATCTGTTGAAACTTTGGTTACAATTTGAACCCGTAAACAATTAAGGGTGTGTCACCATTTAATATTGAATCTAATTATATCCTTTATTCATACAAAGAAGGTAATGTTTGTTTTTGTACTTAGAAGCACAGTTTTTTCAATCTAATATTAATAATATATAAAATGATATTCACCAATTGACAGTTTTTTGTATATGATAACTTATAACTCAGTTTTATGACTGCTAGCATTTTCAAAATTTCAAGCTCCTACACAGTGAATAAAGTACAGTACAACCTCTCCAGAGCGGCCCTCTGTAGAGCAACAACCTCTCTATAACAACACATTCAAAATTTCCCTAATCTGATATTTACTATAAATTTGACCTCTGTAGAGCAACAACCTCTAAACAATGGCCAATACTTGCAGCTCCCACAAGGTGTTGCTCTACAGAGGTTGTTCTGTACTTTGTAAATTATAAATTCAATTTGGAAGAATAAAGTCCAATCAATAGTCAAAATACAAGACTAATACACAGTCTGAGCGAAAAACAATTAGTCCCAGACCAATGTTATCAAAGAATCGGTCCAGCCATAAAAACTTTGCTATGGTGATGCTCAGCTGGTCTGTGAGTTTGAGTGATTCAGAATAATGCTCAAGAGATGAAGAAATCATCAACCAAGAAGTGGAAGAAAAATTATTAAAATAAATATTAAAGTATGAACAAAATGCTATTCAGTATTTGATTATAAACCTGTAAATTTATGGTTTCTTGTTATCTTATCATTTATGTTATTTGGTCCACAAATTTTTATACAACTTAACACAATACAGTAAAACTTGTGAGCAAAGGCAAAATACGGCCTTTAAGGACAGGTGGCCTTTATCCAAAGGTCATTTGTTCTAAATAATCAATGACGGTTTTTGATAGTATGACCTTTATTCACAGAGCAGCCTTTATTTTCTGTGGTGGCCACTAACACAGGCTTGACTGTACTATAATTATACAGCCCAAAGAGCCGAAACGTTGATCGTTTTATCATGCAGACAGTATGCACAACCGGGCTGAGAAATTAACGTAATTCGTACAAAGGAAAAAGTGACCACGACCTCGTATCTCAAAGGTCTGCATGCTCTCTGAACTCCATGGTCTGCAAACTCTCAATAATATACCTTCATTAAACTTATTCATTCCTGCAGAAATTAAATTAATCACTCAAACCTATTCATGCCTTGCCATAGAATCAATTAGTAGCTAAATTAAAGGATAAATCGGTACTTTTGTATTACGCACACCTGAGCACACACACCAGATATTAAGAAAGAAAAACTTAATAAAATCCTACACACTTGTACAAGGTCACTAATTAAACAATTATATAACAATTAAAAACTTTCTTTGAAGAAAAATTGCTGAAATAGTTCATGCTTTAATCATACAGTACAACAGGAAGAGGCAAAAAATGTATGTTTCCACCTACGTTTAGGGTCAAATGTATTTTTTTAAGTTCTGAGATAGATTTCGAGTTCATATGAAAATAAAACAGTAACAAGAAGAAATTGAATAAGGCCGATATAAGGGTCAGCAAAAAAAAAAAGTCGACAAAAATGGAAACCAAAAATTTTGTATTTTATTTTGTACCGAAATTGTAACTATGCTGTTCATTTTATCAACAAGTAATTAGTTAGGCATAGAGGAACTGTGTAATAATTACAAGACACTGTTACATCACAATAACATGCCTAGAATTAAATTTGATATGAAACATTGATAAAACATATTTGATTAATAGATTTATACAAATACACTTACGGTATTCATAACATTCTTACATAAATGTCCTATTTTAATTAAAATACAGATAAATCATGTCAGATTGTGCAATCCAGGATTTATTTAATTTAAGGAGTGTTTTTGTCAAGTTAGAAATTCATGACTTTCATAACAAGTGTAGCTTGAATAAAATGTTCCACAAAAATAAAAAATGAATATTTAAAAGGAATTTTGTCCATCTCCATCAAAGCAAATTTTCAAGATTTATATTTATTAAGTATACATCAAACATGTTTTAGTATACAAGGCTATCAGATAAAAGATAAAGAGGTTTTGTGGTTAGAAATAAGCATGATGAAACCTATGTATGTCCTAGCTGCTTGGAGTCATTATGTAAATATTTCAACTATGCGAAGTGAACCCACTTTCCTATAATGACAGTTAGATGAGTGACAGTCGGAATAAAACATATATGAAAAAATATGGATCATAAATTGCTCATGTAACTCCCCCCTGCCCCGCCTGCTTAATATTGTGAAGAAATTTCATGATATAAAGTTTATACCACCTACTTAATTAAAGTAGACCTTTTATAATATTTTATTGCATTTGATATTCAAATGTGTTATATTTTTTAATTTCCACCTAAATTTTATTTTTTGAAAAATCATTCATTTTGTTCTAAAGAAAGTCATTTTGTTTGGCTTTGATATTTTTGTGATTTTTACTCAACATGTTTTTTTTTAGCTTCAACTTTTTCTAAAATTAAACATTAATCTTGTTCTCAAAGATTTCTTCTATAATTATGTTTTCATCAGTCATAGTACATTTAAGTATGAACATTTTGTATCAACCATCTTATATAAAACAACTCCCTGGGTTACCGGTACTTTAAAGGCCCATTAGCTTTTTGAAATAAGTAAAACATAACAATAGATAAAATTATTGTAATATATAAGAAATATATTTTATTTGATCCAAAACAATATTTACATAATGTCTTTCTTTTGCCACATCTCGTAAAAATGTTGTCAGATGCTTACTATATTTCTATATGTACCTAGTGATTAAAAAAGCAAATTTTGGATTATTTTTATTGAAAGTAAAAGTCAATTTCACCGATAAGACATCTTTCTAGGTAGAATAAGACCTACTTTAATTTTAAAATCCAAAAAGCTAATGGGACTTTAATATCAGTTTACAATTTTATTGGTTTTATGGGCATATAATGCCTTTGACCGTCAGTATTCATATCTTATACGGGCATTGTGAAAGCCCAACTGAATAACTGACACTGACAGATTTGGACCAAGAACCTCATGGATCAGTAGTAGACACACTCCCCTACTCTCACAATAACAATTTCTCTCAGTATAGAAATCATACGACTGCTACACCCAAAATTCAGAACAGTTTAAATAGATGCTGATACATTGCAATTCATTGTGAAATAATTGACATACCTATCTATGTAATAAAATATATGTATAAAAATATACATCACAGTACATGTTTTTTATACCTACAATTACATAAATAAGATATAATTTCTAGTGAGACACCTGCACAACTATGTGATATTTCAGAAATAAGAAGTTGTGAAAAGATTGACCGACTTACTGCTAACAAAAATAATGATATCTGATAACAATTATGACACTCATAAATAATTACCTTGTGGCCACATATAAAGTATCTTGTGGTCACAACTAGGCAACATGGCGGAGTCACAAGTTTACAACTAGCCAATCAAATCTATGGATTCCTTTACAGCTTTTTTGATTGGTCATATAACAGGAACTGACAGAAATATTAAAGCCGATCTTAGAATCATGTGTCGCTTAAATGAGATGGTCTTGATACTGAAGTGATGCAACTGTCAATATTTTGCCCACCCGGGGGGGGGGGGTATGAGTCATTAAGTTGATCAAACTCCCGTCTGTCGGCAATGGTCTTCTGTCTAAAGTCCTGTGTATGCCCGCCTCCCCCCCCCCCTGGGCAGGCAAAATATTGACAGGCGCATGATTGCTAGGTGAAGTTTTACTGTATATAGGTGAAGTTTTACTGCATATCATTTTATTGAACTAAGTTATCATGCACTGTGAAGAATGGTTTTTAAGCACAATAGAACACTGTGTCACATGTGTAGTTGACATATGTTACCTCATACATAGACACAGCTTGAAATATGTTTACTTGAAATACAAGAACACATCAAGATTTACAACTAAATCAATACCAGATAAATCATCTTAAACTTGTCATCACTGATCAGACCCACAAATAACACTGGAATTGGTTTTATTTACTAAAAAAAACAGTCAATCTTGTGTTCTATACCACTTACAGAACAGAGACCTCCTTCAAATCAAAGCTCCTGTGATCAAAGGCAACCAGTCTGAAAGGCCACCAATGAACAGAGCCCGCCTTTAAAGACTGCTTGTTTATCACCAGAATAAACATTATAATACCACTCATTTAGACTTTGGCATAAAGACCTCCTCATAATTATGAAGATCACTTAGCCTAAGTCACTCCCGAAAGCCCATTCCGAGACGGTAACGTTTTGACCTTATTTAAAAGTTGATAAAAATACGAATCAGAAAAAAAGAATTACCTTCTGAAAAGTTGAGATTTTCAGGGACTGGTCCATCGTCTTCAATGACAGAGATAAAACGTTGTGGTTGCGATGTGTGCTCCACAGGGAGATCATTCAGAGACATTTCACTGTAACTCCACAAGTTACTGACAGGATTAATCACATTGATATTAACCTGTGATTGAGAATTGTACACACTTTTACGAGATAAGGAAGACCAGCTTTGACTTCTACTCCTGAATCCAGAATCCCCGCCAGTAGACACAGGTGTACTGTCGTACGACTTTGACTGAACGTGAATAATTTTTGTCTCTGATGGCGCGGTCTGAACTACAGGTTCCTCTGTAGCTTTTGTTAACTGTTCTTGTACCATTTGTTGAACAAATTGTTGCTGTTTTTGTTTTGAGGACAAGATTGAGAAGCTGCTGCTACGTTCTCGCAAACAAGGCTCAAAAACGCCACTTCCACGTTTCTTCTTCTGTAACTTATTGTGTAGTTTCTCATAATCCGTTGAATTCGTCCCAACCCCCTGATGGTCAAGCAAGAACTTCTGCATGGATTTTGTCATATTGGCAGCAAGGAGCTGCTTCTTGTCAACAGGTTGTGGCACACCACTGTTGCTTAAAAAAGGAGCACTAAGCTTACGCTGTTTTTCAGGTGACTCAAAAGCTGGACTCTGTCCCCTACTTCCTGTCTCTGAAGGGGTTTGAAGACCAAAAGATGGACTCATACTGCGGTCACTTTTACACGGGGATGAAGCTGGTCCAGCAACTGGACTCAAACTTCTGTATGAGACAGGAGATCCTGATCGACCTTGACCAACAACACTAGGTGACCTTGACCATGATCCATCCAATATTATCTGCGATGGAGTTTGTTTTTGTGGGGACTTAGATATTTGAGAATTATCATCCAATTCGGATGTTTCGCCGTCTTTTAAAGCCCTAGCAACTAACATCTTTTGTGCATTAATAACACCTTTTGCAGCTATATTACCACTGGAACTACTTTTCTCAGCGGATGTTTTAGGATCAATAGCGTACTGGTTCGCTAAATTCCTACGAATTTCGGCACTTGTTGCACCCATCGCAACATGCTTTCTCTCATAACGACTAAGGTCAACTGCGGATGCTGAACTAGTTCTAGGGCGTAAATGCACATCCTCATTTTCATTGTCTCCAGAAAACTGTGAAGTAATGCTTCGACACAATTCACCAACTTTTCCACTGTCAGCAAATGAAAGTAGTTCCCCAACATTACACCTTTCTTCATATTCCCAATCATTAGAACTTAAACTCAACATCGACTTAGATCTATTTGATAACAAACCAAGACTAGCATTTGAAAGAGATAAATCACGATTTAAATTAGCCTTTCCGCGGCGTTTAGCTAAATCCTCCAACTGATCAGAAAACAATTCTCTTGAGACACTTCTCATCTCCGACGCCGTTTGGCTCGGTGATTCAGTATAACCCTCGATGAGTCGTGGTTTTTCATCGGAAAAATTCTTATTTTTCAAATTTTTCAAATTTGAACTTTTGATGACAGTATCATTATCAGAATAAATAAAACTTCCTTTAATTGGAGTATTATCACTAGTATTTGATAAAGAACTATTCTTTGAGATCGTGCTATCTTCCCGTTCATGAGCAACCTTCATAGGGGTTGAATACTTCGGAGACAGTGCTTCCTTCCCTTTGGACGGTGTTCTTTGCTTAACTGGAGTACTATGCCTGTAGTGAAGATGGCGACTACCAGGCGCTGATTGTGATAATTTAGAGATCGTACTGTCTTTTTCATAATTTTCATTGCTATGGTTACTAGGAATATCAATCCCTGTTTTAGTCAATGTTGCTATTGGAATATCAGGTCCTCTACGAATGCTGTGACCATTTTGAGCACTTTTTAAAGCTCCGTTATGATTTCGACCACTTCCTTTCCTTTGTGGCCGCGTGGATTCCCCGAACGAGCTGCTACGGTCTCTCGGAGGACTTTTACTTGCTTTTCGGAATCTTGAAGCAAGGCCATTGAATGATCGACTTCTCCCACGTGATTCACTGGAGAAATTCGGGTCTTTTGAACTTGACGATTTATTTCCCATCCTCACATTCTATACCCTGAAAAAGATATAAAAAATCCATAAACATACACAAAAGTATGTTTCAAAGAATGTTAAGGACCATATTCGTACAAATACCTTTGTTGTTTTTTCCACACATTTTACAAAATCGCTTAAACATGCAGCTTAAAGAAGGAAACACATCCTTCAACACATACTTAAATCTATTATAACACTCAAACAAAAGTGAACATATTTCATGTTAAAAATGTCACTTGAGAGATAAGGAAAGTTTTAGAAAACTTAACAATATTGGCTAACACGGAAGATCTGATTGAATATAACAATAACAAGAAGAGTTTGTGAAATGCGAATGCCACCTCATAACCTCGACCTTTGACCTACTGACCTCAAAATCAATAGGGGTCATCTAAATGTGATGACCAACCTCCCAACCAAACCTGTAGAGCTAAGGCCAAATCGTTCTTCAGTTATTGGTCGGATAAGGTCTCGTTACAGACGTACGGACGTACATATAGACCGACCAACATGTGCAAGTCAATATACTTCCTTTTCTTCGAAAGGGGGCATAATAACAATACATTTAGTTTCATGTAAATTTACATGTAAGTCCCATTTTGACCATAGCCTTTATCAGTAGCATACATTTTTAAGGAGAATACGGAAATACGTCCACAACCATAGCACTTATGAGTTGTCAACAAGCAAATGGTTTGACCTTAAATATCTGAGTCAAATGGTCAGTACACATGTTTGTACATGTATATTTAAGGTGAATTTAAAGACTAAGTTATTTGTAAACAGGGATATTTTCCACTTTTTATGAGAGGTACCCCTATCAATTGAATTGGAAAAATGCATCATTTTGTGCTGAAGTTGGCAAATTTTTACTCTAGTATTGGCATTTGTGTGAAACTGATGGATACAAGTTACATGGCTCCAATTTAACCAAAGAATAGCAATCCATATTTCTCTACAATTTCTGAAATGTGCATTTTTATGGAAAACCAAAACAAAGAGAAATTTCTTAAAGTTTGAGAGAGTGCTCAGAACAAAGTTCTTGTGAACACAGGGTGTGGGAATTAATAATCAACATGACAAATCCCTGTGGATTAAAAAATTAATATCTTATACAAAGAGGATGTGTTTCAGGCATTAACATGTAATGTTTTCTTATAATTAAAGTATATAAATATGAATGATATTATAATCCTTTTAGTACTGGTAATTTCGAAACTTGACCTCAGAAATTTCTGGACGCCAAAGAATTAATCATCGGCTTTAATGCTAAAAATAAATTGAACCATAGTTTTTCTTACGTATTTATTAAAGGTAAAGTTTGTTAAACAGTGCCCACTGTAGCATGCCTAATCTGACAGACATCACTAGAATAAAGTTGACAGGAGTAGTATACTAAATATTGCAACTTATTAAATAACTTCATGTTTTATGTATACCTTATTTTGAAGTTTCCATAACTTTATTTAGAAGTTTTCACCAGCATAGTAATTAAAGTCTAGCTCAGACTTGTACAGTAGGGGGTTTCGGTGCGTATACATGAACTCTCAAGTAGAAACTTAAGATGGAAACTCAATCACTCAGATCATAGTTTAGTCATGCACCGAACCTGATCCCTTAAACATGCGACCCCTTAATTTGCAGTCAAGCGTTCTATTGAATGAGCTAACCAGAAGGGGTAGACATACCTTATACTTCTGAATTTCATCACTCGAAACTAGAAATTAAATCCCTTCCTTATCCTCATATAAACTGTTAAAATAATGAAATTTCACAAAAGATTTATGTCTCAGGTACAGGATCGGCCAATATACTAAGCTAGTATCTGCATTAATTTCTAATTAACACCATTCACATACTGATTTTAAACACTGATATAATTATTCTGCATTGTAATTACACCACAGCCCCTTAAGGTATAAATATTTCACTTTCATTACAATATCTTAAAAATTAAACACACACAATTTACCAGGGGGCTTTTCTTCTCACTGACACTGATAACAAGATAACGAGCAGAGATATCACAAGTTTACAATATTGTTCAAGAAAAGGAAAACAGGCCTTGAAATGTAGAAGATAATTGACCATTCATTTTTAGTATACAATTATTTTTAATTCACTAAATTTAAGATAATATACATCCATGATGACACATCAGGACAACTTTACAACTCAAGTACTGAGGCAAACCTCCCTAGTAATCCCTCAAAAGAAAGAAGTCCCTCACAGCTAGGGCTAGAAATAAATGATGATTTAGGAAAAAACATGTTACCACTAACATAAATCAAAGTACTGAAAGAACAACAAAACAACAAAAATAGAGTTGGTAGAGAAACTGAACTCTTTTCTTCTGGTTTAAAAAAGTAATTTGTTTATATTTTATCTACGAGTGGCTGTATTTCACATGATATTTCATATGTTTATTATTCACAGGTGGCCATCAAGTCAACTCTGAGACTGAACAAGTTCATATTCAAACATTTCTTATACCATACTAAATTTGAAAATATAAAAACTACTTCAAATGACAAGATTAAATTCCTAAAATGTCAACAAATCATATTTAAATATTGATCCATAATCTTATAAAGCAAAGATATTTAGTGCAGATAACATTAAATATGAACTGTATATACCATATAGTACACTTGTATTTTATCACTTGAATTCAACCACTTTTTGGCTTATTTTATATTTAAATAATATTCTAGTTTACAAAAGTGACCGTCAGCATTTAAGACAGTTCAAATAGCTGTTGGAGTGGTTGGGGTAACTCTTTCAGGGGTGTAGCATGGTTTACACTAATAGGCCGAATTCTAAGGGGCTGCTGCCCCCTAGGTAGTCTTGGGAATGCCCCTGAAAAAATTTCTTCTCTAGATTTTTTCGCTATCCTGGAAAAAAAGTGTATGCTGCATCCTACATGCGGCCAATAAGAAGCTACGTCCGTAATAAAATTTCATTTAAAGCAGTAGCAAGGACCAAGGCTGTGTTAATTAAGTTACTGTTAATGCAATAATTATCAGCCCAAAGCGAGCAAAACATGATGAAATGCACATTGAAACAACTGCACAAGTGTCAACATACAGAGGAAAGTATCAAATACACAAACAGAATAATAATTACGATGGCTTTATCTAACATATTGCAACCAGCGATCAGCAAGAAAATTATACATTTTTATCATATTTATGAGGTAAAGACAGAATTAGCAACACTGCATCAGCCCATATAGTTCACTGACAATGACAACAGACTTTTAGAAAAAAAATGTTATTGATCGATGGCTAGAACCATGGTCGCTCTGTCTATAATTAGCGTCTTTAATTGTTTAAACACCAATACAAAGACAGATCTTAGAATACAGGAAGTTAAACACGGAACTTCAGTATTTTTACTCATCCTGGGGATTATTGGAGAAGAACCTGAAACAAACACAATGAGGAAAACAAGTCTAGAAAACAAGTACAGTCAAACTAGTGAATAAAGGTCTCCCTCGGGAAAGACAAAATGTGGCCTTTAACGACAAGTGACCTTTATTCGGAGGTAATTTTGTTCTAAATAATGACGTTTGTTTTAGGAGACAGCAAACCAAGTTTGACAGGTAATTAGGAATAGTTCCTTGAACCAAATCACTTCTCAGGAAGGAAATAAAGCAATGTTTTTGTTGGGGGTGGGGGGCAAAACACCTTATTTTAAATTTTGTACCACAGCCAAATAACTGCATTGGTGTCCTTACTGGTGCTAACTTATTCCTCTTCATTCAGCGAGCACTGTTTTAACTACTTACACCTCCACAATATAATATACAGATCAAAGACTCATCATGCAAAATTGCCAGTGAAAGATATATGCAATGTCCTTGTACAGGGCTAGGACTACAATCATGTTCTTACAATGTATTGAATATTTCATGTTACAAGATAAAAAAATATATTTTACTATTGCACATAATGATCTAAAAACAGCAAACATTGACAAAGAGTTTATCAAACAGACAGAAGGCAAATGTCAGCATAATGTTATCTTTCATGTTATCTCTGACCTTAAAATATTTGATATAAGGCCAAATGTGCAATCTTTTACCTAAATGTATAGGCTGGTATTTGGTCTTTGACAGTGTCATTTATGTAATATATTACTTACGCTAAAATTTACAACTTGTCTACCATTGAGTTTTACTTCACTTGAGTATGTTATTTAAGTAGATATTTGATAATGATGGCATGACATCTCAACTTTTGTTGATATCATCATTTATTATACAGGAGATATCAATTCAACCTAGAAATCCAAAAATCTAAAGTCATCAGAGAATCAGGCATGAAACTCCTTCCACAAGGAACCGACAACCTCACATATGGAGGAAAATCAACATTGTTGCCAAATTTTCATGGAAGGGTTATAAAAGTAACCTATCGCGACCGGGAATCAAACCCAGATCGCCGGTTTACAAATCCGGCACACCAACCACTGGAGCAAGGCTGCAACTCTATAAGGCCAAACTAAACAATATAGTTAATATAGATCAAGTTGTTTCATGTAATATTGAAGCTTACACAGAAGCAGATAAGCTGATAGAGAGGTACAATGTACTAATCAGAAAACTCATTCATTGCCACAACTAAAGTGTTAATTTATATTTAATGATACCCTAATTATGTTTTTTATTTCTTCACTGAAACAGCAGCTCTCCAAGCTGACAGTGTAAATGTCCAAACTCAACATTTACAACATTAACAGTCCAATAAAAATCAGATAAAATACCTTTTACACCATATAATCGATTTGAATACCTGATATGACTCATTCTGTATTAACACTCAGATACAAATATTGTACAATGGTCCTTGTATAAATGTATCATATTAACATTCAACTATTAATAGTATTTAATCAATTAATCTGCTGAATCAATTTATAACCAATTTCTGTTATTTACCTGGTGGACAATCGACAATGAAAATAATCCTAGATTGTAGTTCCACTTCACATGAATACACTGAATGAATTTTAAGTCCATTAAATACACAAAATATTACAAAACCAAAGCTAGGATACTCTAATATCAATGTTAATACAAGAACTGTTTTCCTAATTAAAAAATCTCCATTAAATGATATATTTCGAACCATCAAAAAATCCTACTCATGTAGATGAAATCAACACACTTTTTGTTCAGTTTATATCCGAACAAGCGAGTCGAGTTTAATACGTTCGCTTGTGGTTATCATTTACATGTAAATTTTATGAATGATACAAGCAAGTAGCACGCTTTAACTTACGCTGACAATATAAAGTTGTACAATACAACGACAGCCTTCTCAATCGTAACCAGTCAACCGGGCAAAACATTACTGCATAGAAGATGTTTAAATTAGATCAAGAGGCGCTTCACGTATCATCAATATATAAACAAGTTAAAATAGAGCACTAAATATTTTTATAAGGAGTGGTTCTTGAGTCGATTGGATTTGACAAAAATGCTTAACACCAAAACGACCCATAAAAGAGTACTTAAGGCCTAAAAAATGTTTGTTTCCTGTTACATGCTCATTAAAAATAGGGTAGGTAGGTGAGGTTTTTTTTTTTGTGTGCTTGAAATCATTCAGGAAAAAATACTTAGTTATTGTACCTCTCCTCGGGCGCAATAAAAAGTCTAGGATTGTGGAGAAAAATTAAAGTAAGAAGGGTATCTAGAAGCAAATATATTTGTTTTGGCCTAAACTGAGTCTTTCAATAGAAAAACATAACAACTTAAACCACTTTGCCTTCAAATCATAACACGTTTAAAATGGTGTAACAAAGCACAGGAAGTTTGTACTGTAGACCTTAAGTTCCTTTTTGAAAGTGGTCCTTAAAACCTGTAAAGTTGTCAATGATATCCCACTGAGACTTAAACCACAATCTTGCTTCATAGTAAAGTAATACACTCCAAATATAGGCATGAAATTAATAATATTGGATTTTTGATTGTTGTAAGAAAAAATAAATAATAGTAACTAATTCAAGATGATTAAACTTGGTTAAGTTATATTTGATGCAATACAATATGCACTCAAAGTTCTACCAGCCTCTTTATACAGCATGTCTTATGGAACTATTTAGCATTAGGACTAGAAGGGGGGGGGGGCTAGCATATTGATTGGATGGTGAGTTATGAATATAACCAAGGTCATACCTTGAATATGAATATGATAAAATTTATACACTACCACACCTCATCCCTAAATTAAGACAAATTTTAGAATACCTTAATTAACACCTTCAGGATGGGTGGGACACATTACATCTTACAGATTTCGGTTAAAGCAGTTGTTGGGGTAATGTTTAAATGATTATTGGTCCGACATGATACAAGGTAGGAAACTGAATAATTTAAAGTGAATCATAAAATTTTTTATACAATTTTTTCCGCTATTTAAAATAGTTTGTCATAGGATAATTTGTATTTACTATTGGTTTGTATTTAAAAATGCATTACAAATATACATATTTGTCAGAAATTCCAAGAAAAAAATAAATATTTTGTTTTAAATTTCAAATGTTATTTGTGTATAATAATCACTGTTCGTAATCTTAATTGAATTTTAACCCATTAAAACATAATAGAGTTATTTTACATACGGGTATTTTATGACAGGTGTCATGCACTGGATGACATTTGGGTAAAACAAAAGCATACATAAATGCATAAATATTTCAAACAGATTTTAATCAACATGAATATAGCAAAGATAGCTATCATCAGTGACAGAGACTTGGTTGACAACGACAACTGATAAAACTGGATAAAAATTCAAAATCTTATCAACATCAAACAAATTTATTATAAAGCCATGAATTACTGTATCAGATTAATCTATACATGTACACATCTTGGCTTATCAGAAAATTATCACAAATTGATAGAATATGCATCTTAAAAATCCATATTGCAGTCAAATCAGTAAACAAAGCTCCCTGAATAGAGAGAAGTACCGGTATATGGCTTCTACGCAGAGTTAGCCATTAGTCAGAGGTTTGTCTGTATTGTTTAACTACATGTATCAGGCATTTAATGTGCCAATATGTGTATGCAAAAGACAAAGTATCATAGGACTGGTCAGGTAAGCAGAAACCTGGAATGTTTTTTATGCCTTAAAAACATGTGGTTTAAAAAATGGACAAACACAGATAGTATTACCTACATAATTAATGCATAATGTGATTTTCACTCACAATTATTATTCACATTCATGTCTATAACATTAATGTCCGGGAGGATAACAGCACATCTTACATAATAATGTATACATGTTATGCAAGCAAGCCAATTATTTAGCTTTCATTTTTATGATAAAAAGGACGTCAATTTTGTCTAAAACTACAGTGTCTAGGTCTAATAGTAGATACCGGTACATGTATATGAAAATGAAGATGCTGAACATTTTATATGCTTTTTCATGTAGCACTTTATTGCACAAATATCTGAACTGAATCACCGAACACCGGAAAGATCATACCCGATAACGAACCAAAAGGTACATGCATCGTTGCAGCCCTAATGACCTAATTCAGGCACAGACAAACTCCAGCCAATACTTAATCAACTGATGAAATATGAAAACAACTAAATTATTTCTTATACATTAAACTTGATACAAGGAACATGCAAAATTGATCATTAAAAAGCACAGCAAACAAGATTGTAAGCCATGACTGATGAATTTGGGGTCCAGCATTAAGACTTCCCAGCATTGTTGTTGTTTCTGTCAGACTAATTTCACACACTAGATGTAAATGTAGGACATTAATTACAGTAGCAATTATGGTGATAATGTCAAAGCTTACTGGAAATAATTTTAGCTGATGTAGATCATAAAGTATGATAAGAATATAAAGCCAACATATTGTAACAGGAGGAGGAAAATAATGTACCCAAAACGGGGCTCGAACCCCCGACCTCCTGCTTGCAAGTCAGATGGCTTAAATCAGATTGGTAATATTACAGCCAATTTATAAATACAAATACTATACACCATAATGCCTGAATATACAAATGTAGTTATAATATACATTGAGAATGATTTATTCAGAGATTGAAAATTAATAATACCGATAATCAAATAGACAGTATAATATATGAGACTATTAATATTGATGACACATACCATTTATGGTCAAATATCCAAAGTATGTCCCATAATGAAACTATGATATGAAACAATAGCAGTAAAGCATGTTTGTTGTCAGTAATTAGTACAACATCATAGAAATACACTATCAGTCAACACAAAAGATCTCAAACAACCACAAATATGATACAATATAACTGTAGTTGTCACCTTGGGGACATTGCAAGGTGATTTAATGGACACATTGAAGTGTTGCGACAGTTGGACTTCTCCAGGCTATTTGACTGTGAACTTAAACTTTGCAACATTTTCAAATTCATTTACAGGAAAACCTTGCTTATCCGAACTCGGATTATCCGAAAACCTGGTGTTATCCAAAACGAATTTCCGGTACCGATTTACCCCAATATATTTCAATGTAAAATAAACTTGACTATCCGAATCGTGCTATCAGAAAAATAGGATTATCTGAAATAATATTTCGGTCCCGTCGACTTCAGATAATCGAGGTTTTACTGTATATGTACTCGTGTACACACCCAGTAGTTCAGTTGTCCCGAGCATTTTGCATCGATACATCATTTTAATTTCTCTGGGGTTTGAAGTGTAGCAGTATGGTACATGTATGAAGTATTTGTTTTTATAAATTGGCTGTAATATTAACAATTGCAAGCAGGAGGAGGCGGGTTCAAGCCCCGCATCGGGTACATCATTTTCTTCCTCCTATTTCAAAAGTAGCACCAACAGACAACTTTTCTAGCTTTAATGTTGAGAGGACAACCCCACTCAGTAACACCCAAGTGAAAATATCAACCTTCTGTCAAGATATCCCACATAATTCAGTGGTGGGGGATAATCTCATGTAGGATGTGATATCTTCAGTCAAATTTGTCACAGACAGTGTGAGCCTCATCTGGGGTTCGTACTCATAACCTCTTGATCAGTAGACCCATGCTCTAACCACTGAGCCAAGTGGGCGGGCTATATACATGTATTAAAACATGCGGCATACAATAGAATATATGAAAGAATAGTAGAATTTAAAACTATTCAGCTTTTCACAACATAATCTGCTCAGTACAACACAAAGCATACCCAGTAATTAAGCTATAATATTTTCATCATAACTATAAATATCATAATAACAAAGGTTTCTAACATTTAATCACCACAACCAAACAGGACACATTTGTAAAGCATAAATAAATACAATCCAGTGACTTTGAATTCCTTTGGAAGTTTCCTGCCAGATTGTGATTATTCATATAAAGCACATCATTAGAGATAACTTATATCTAAATCATATTAATAAATTCATTGACACATACAGCATCACCCTTACAAAACAGGATATCCATCAGTTTGGTGAAAGGTAGTATTATAAAATTATGGATAATTTACCATATGGCTTACATACAACAGCTTAACCACCACCTGACAAATCATAAATAATCTGGCTTTTTATGCCATTCAAATAAACAGGAAACAAACAACAGTGGAGTTAGGATGTGGTTTGTTCAGTGTAGATTCACTTACTGGATGTTGGCCAGGGCTAAGGGCTGCTTACATCCTTGTTTGTCTAGGGCAAGGCCCTGCATGGTCGTACAAAGAAGCAATCGTAACTACTTGGGCATGTCCATAACTGAGCAAAACGCCTTGTACATAAGTGTACAGTTAAACAAATTTTGGTTATGCAGTTCTGGTCACTACTTATCAAACATTAGGTACTCGTTTTCAAAAATTATTCTCAGAATTACAGACTTTCAAATCTGTTTATCTTTCGCTATATTGATAAAATAGACATCAGTTCCCATTTAAAGAGAGACAGGTTGTTTCCATTGTGGAATTCCCAAAATAAAAAGTAGCCCGTGAGCAATGAAAACAAGGCGGCCTGCCTATTATGTCCGAGGCACTTTCTTTAGACAGACGCTGAGGAGATCCGATTGACCGAGAAGCTGAATCCCCTGTTGAAAATAATTAAAGGGGCTTAATTAAGGGCTGCCTAGCACTTCGTTGGTTTCGGGCAGGATTCTGGTCAAACAGCCAGACAATAGTAAAACTCTCAATAGAAAAATGATTTCTGAAACTTGAACATGTTTTTTAGCTTTTTGAAAGTACCGTATGCTATCTCTTTGAAATTGATACAAATTCACATGCATGTCAACCTGCTTAGAGGTACGAAACCTGGTTGCAGCAGGTCATTGTAACCTTTATATGAAAATTTGACAAAAAGGTTGATATTTCTTCATATGAGATGTAGCTGGATCCTTTTAGAAGGGTAATTAAGTTAATACTGGTTAGAATACAGTCAAGGAAAACTAGTAAGGTGAACAGGTGCCATATATATCTTAAACATCACGAAAAACAATGTTAAATGCACTGAAACTAATCTAAACTAACTATAAGAGGTTAGCTACGCACCAGAATATATATATGTTTAAAATAACATCAGATACATAGAGAGTTCTCAACTTGTTTATGTTACTTTGATTTACTGTTTGTATTCAGATCTGAAGCATATAAAATAGGATTGTGAAAAAGATATTTATTTCATACAAATTGTAATATTAACTCATGATACAAACGTAAACTTCCTGCCTTTCATGAGAAGACCAAAGTATAGATCTTTTTTCAAGTTTTACTATATTATACCCTTTGACTTAGTTACAAAACTTTTACTCCTTTTACAGTACTTCGGGTCCATTGCCACTTACATTGGATTTCATTTATTATTGAGTTTCAACTTAATGATAAGAAACATTAATGTTCATCTAAAATGATACTGGCAGCTAGAAACAAGTCATGTTTGTCAGAAGTTTGTTAACATAATGTTGATGAAGTATTTTGTTTCAAATAAATGACACCATCAAAAAGGGAAATAAGAAGTTGAAAAATGACTAAATTTTTCAGCCATCCAAAATGACAGGGAAAATATTCATGATCCGGTCAAAGTCCATCTAAGAGCAAAAAGATTTTATCTTGTTCTAAACATTGCAAGAATTACTACTACATTGCTCTGAAGGGTCTTTATAGACTATGGTATGTTTCGGTAATAAGATGTAAAAAAAAAATGTTTGTTTTGGTTACCAGACCAACCTTAATTGTTCCCAGAGACCCTAGATTTTGTATTAGGTTCGAGGAACTTTGCATTCATTTTCTCCCCTTTTTTAACCATTCCATACACTTTCAATGGCGAAAAGAAAAGCACAGACCTACCTATCCTATTTTTGACAAGCATGTAACCGGAAACAAACAAATTTTTTTAGAGCCGAAACTGTTCTCCCAAGGAATGTAGGAGTGTCAGATAGAATGGAATTTAACACTTGATTTAATAAAACACTTGTACAATTGTTGGCACCAGATTTTCTCAGGTCTATATTCCTGTAAGAAGACCACAGCCCACTCTACATTATCATGATGTGCCTGTTATCATGTCAGAATGTGTTACTTAACATTAACGTATTTTGACTGACAAATTAGCAACAGCTTCATATTGATGTACCAAACATTGGATAGAGGAGGAACAAAATTTAATTAGTATTTTATTTTGGTGAGGGTTGAGACTTCATGTCGTGTCCCTGTCAAATAATTTTTCACACTTCATGAACTATAAATGATTGGAGTATGCAAAAGTAGTTCAAAGAAAAATTAATATTTTCATGGATTCCTTTCAAAGGGGGTTACAATTACCAGAAACAAAATTTATTTTACACCTAAGACATTACAAGTGTTTGGCATACCTTTAGCCCCACCAAATAGTAAGAAAACTGTAAACGAGGAACGACTGTAATCCTGTTGTGCTAATGGTACAATATTATAAGAATAATCATAGAAAGGTCCATTACACAACATGAGCATTTTTTCAATTCACAGATAACAGGATCGCACAACAGCTCAGATGTAAAAATCCTAACTCATAATGTTTTTGGAATAACAGATCTTATCAAGAAACTCAACTGTATACGTATCTATAGAGTCAGACAATATGAAGACTTCATACTTAGTAAAAGAACTAGAATAAATTAGAAAAACATCCTGTAGAATATTGTATCCTGGGCATCACAGCACATTGTACTTAGAGATATCACAACACATTGATTCAAGTTCCTGTATATCAAACATTTCATTATGAAAGTATTTGAGTACTTAAACCACTCAAAGACCCCTGAGTGCTTTGATTCATGATACTGTCAGGTTTTGTTTCATACAAGTATTAAAGTAAGACTGTAATTACTGAATCGAGAACTTCAAGTGTCTCAGGGCTTTAATTCAAAATGACTGATGAATTTGTATAACATAGATGTTCACATCAGTCCATAGCTGATTGAATTGAAAACTTCAGTAGCTCTTTATAGCACACTGATTTTGTTACAATCACTACAATGATATAGATGAGGCAGATTAAATCAAAGTACTGAAAGTACTCATGGAAACTAAACTTACATAGACTTGTACTGCAACATGGAACCGGAACTAAAGTTTAACAATGTAGGTACTTTGGTCTGCATCAAAATTCATGCTCATCGAGCAAGTGACAGCTATGGAAAGCTGACCTATCTTTCAGTGAAAGGATATAAAATTACTTTAAAGCTCTTTAGCCTAATTTTCAGAAAAAAGAGCCTCAATCCAACAAACTCTAGACCGGCAAGTCTACTAAAAACCCACAGACCTAGAAGTTGCCCAAGGGGTGATGAATCAGACTTAAAATCATGACAGGGAATATTTACACGAAATAAAATCCTCATAAGGATAACAATGAACCATTTATTCCTCCGTGCCTGGTTCACTTTGGAGTATCAAATGCATTACAAATTGCACGTTAACATAATTTTAAACAAAGAAACAATAAAAACGAGTATATTTTCATAGCTTTTATAACCCAATTTGACCACCCACTTACAACAACAATTATCATATAAAATATCATTGTTGTGACAAAAATCTATAAAGCCACAAACAAGTTTACCTTAAATTTGCGTCAGTCATGAAAATGAAACAGCTGATACATTTATCCAAAAGGTAACAAAATCGACCCAATGGCAACCTAATGACCCAAAAGATGTCTTTGTCTTTTTTAACAAATGCGTGAAAGGTAAAATAATCAATATGTTCATTTAACTCCTAGTGAAGTAGAGAAAATTTAAAAACATATTTAAGATGTGAAACATTATTGATGAAATTGAACCAGCGTGAGCATAACAAAGACTTCCACTGATCCGGTTCACTGGCGCAAGAAAGAACCCATAAATTGTGAACCTGGGAACATTGATAAAAAATATATTGGTTCGTTAGACCATTATTTGCTTGAGTAGAAAGTTTATACTTCTGAACAATGAATTGGTAATATCTATAGCATTTCTCAATTTTGATTACAAGCTAAATATTTGTGTGAAAGTAAGTACATGGAAGAGTTTTTTAAGTAATTAAGTAGCTTTTTCAGTGTTCCGTCCCAACTACTGAGCCAAGAACTGTGTCTAGAAAAACACTTGTAAGGGGTAAGGCATGTATTGGTGCTTAATTTACACCGGGAACAATTAAAAGAACCAGGAAGAACTATATGAAATAAGAGTAGGGCTATAAATGTCTAGATCGCCTGTATCTTATCTCCCCTCTCTCTGGGGGGCTCCTAAATGAACATAGCTGTTGAACGAGCCGTTAAACAACAGATAAATTAATGAACAAATTGAAAAGCTAAGCAATTTGATTGGCTTAAAATATTGGACATAAACTAGGTCCTTTATCATGATTTAACGAAACTAGCACATTAGGACACCATATGAGACAATGATAACAAACTTCATAATATACATGTCAGGGTAACCAGAGATAGCAATCAATTACCATCATCACATAACACAACATAAACATCAATGTATGATAGTTTATGTATACTTAGTAATTTTCATGAGAAACCATTGTTTTTATATCAATATTTATAACACATGTGACAAGTCTGAGTAAACCTGTTGCTTGTCAGTCAGACATGTATCTCAATATTTGCAAACTTAAACAAACATGTATTCATAAGATGTGAGTAAATACATCACTATATAAACAACAAAGTCTATAAAATAGCAACATCCACCTGTTCTTAGTTTTTTCTATCATAATCAACGAGATCTTTTGGATCTCAATATGATCTGAGCCTCGCCCAATACCGGTACATGTATGTATATGCTATAGAAATCAAATCTATCAGAACAGCTAATTTTAGGTCTTGAAACTATTGTTCTTGAGAAAATGTGTATTAAAGCTAAGCCATGAAACTATTGTTGGAAATAAGCTTATTACATAATTTGGAAATAAAGCTGCATAATAACACATAACTTATTTCTCATAACCCAGTCAAAAACTAAGACAGAAAATATGGAGTCCCATAAAATCTATCATAACATTACCATCATGTGTTCTGCTTTGTCCCAACATCATGGCACAACAGCCAACAGCCACCAATAACATGACAATAATACAGCAGAGACATATGCTATTATTGCTTTGAATAAGGTGCAATGGCTTATTGGCTTATCACAAAGTTGGGCTACACAATATTATGCCTCATAAAAAATTGTAGAAAGTAAAGATCATGAAGTTAAGTATTTTTTTATGGTAAGGATCTCCAAACTTGGATCATATCCTATTTTTATTGCATCAATAAATTATTGAATGATATAACAGAGAAAATGAAAGAATTAAGTTAAAGGCAGAATAAATTTCATGGCATGATTCTTTGAACAAACTGAAACAGCTTTGGTGACTGTTAAATATGTATGGATTTAATATCAGATGTGTTCAATAAAGACTGGGAACTGTTAATCATTGACAGATTGAACTAAATTGTCAGCTAGATACAGAAATCAAACCAGATGTTTATTTATGACTGACTCAATGATATTATAATCTAAGACAGTAATTATTATTAAAAGCATTCTGGGGCATAGCCTTATTGAAAGATTTTGGGATCCAAAGGGCAAATGCCCCTTACAACAGGTGCCTGTGATTTTCAGCCACTAGCCCAAAGCAAAAGCACATACGGTAACTACCATTTTAGTATGATTGTGAAGAAGCTTTAATTAATATGATAATTCATTGATGATTTTCAAAAACTACATGCTCATAGCATAATTCTACAACTAGCACTAAATAAACAATGGAAATTCATTGATTTTTTTACATTTAACATATTGCACCCCTGTGAAAGGTTTTGACAATAATATGAAATGTATTAGCAAGATATGTATATAGCTGAATGTATCAGAAGCTGCCATGAAGGTATTTTGAGCTGCATTGAACGTATTGGGAGCTATCCTGAAGGTTCTGTGCTGCCTTGAAGGAATCGGGAGCTACACTGCTGGTACTTGGAGCTGCATTGAACATATTGGTAGCTATAGTACAGTACTGGGAGCTACCCTGAAGGTATTGAGTTGCTTTGAAGATATTGGGAGCTACGCTGGAGGTATTCAGCTGCCTTGAAGATATTGGCAGCAACTATGAAGATATATTCAGCTGCCTTGAAGGCATGGGAAGCTATGCTGAAGGTATTTTGAGATGAGTTGAAATTCTATTGGGAGCTGCCCTGAATGTATTGGAAGCTACGCCTTTGGCATCAGTGTTAATATGTTCCCATTTCATCATACTCTTATCAGCATTATGGACATTTAGGTATCAAGCATTTAACTGAAACAGATGATCAGGACATTCTGGCAGGATTGATTTATTTAATAGCATCATGGTGTGAATGGAGCTAACAGATACAGTAACTAGAATAATATGTGAGGAACAATTAGTTAAATGTCAATATTGAAAAATGCTGCAGGTTGCCTGTCCAGAATGTAAATAATGTGGTGAAAAACTTCTCAGCTCTGATAGAAACAACAAACAAGAAGTGACCTTCCCTATGTTAATATGTTCCTGTAGGAAATAAAATGTTTGAAAAAAAGTTTTACAGTAAGGCCAGAAAAAATAAAAGTCATGTTTCCTGTTACAAACATTAGTGGATTGCAAATCTTATCTATTTCTTTTTCTAAACCAATTCTTTGCGCTTTAGAGGCGAATTTCATCCTCAAATATTTCATTGCAGTTTGAAATTTAAGGGTGAGCAGCTAGAAATAGGGTCCGTTGGATAACTTGAAATACAAATTTTTTGGGCACCAGTAATAATATTGTTTATTTCAGGTACTCTGAATGTAACCAGGTGTGGTTATTTAATAAAACATACTGAGGGTTGTGTAAAAATATTGTAATTGATATATTCAATAAAGAAGCAGCCTAATAAGATGAGCCTAAGTTTTGCAGTCGACCCTCTAAATGTAAACATCAATCCTTCATTTTCATGCATTCTGTAAATCTTAAAACCTGGCAACCAAAATTTTACAAAAATAAACCTTTTTATGTTATATATGACACAACTTATCTCCATTTAAAGGATTAATCAAAGGCTATTTTTTTATGATTCTTTCTTGAATTACAGATAACGGATCTGATGTTACTTACCAAGAATGCCAATAAAACACAGGAAGTTTATAAAAAAAGGAGATATCCAAGTGAAATATTTGGTTATATCAAAGTGTGATAACAATTAATGTCAAATTGACATACCACTATAACTAAATTGCCAGAAATAATGGCAAGAATTAGGAATAGATGGTAAGATTTCATCAGAAACTTGGATATTTATACAGTCTTCATGATAACCAGATACCTTAAACAAATAAAATAAATTTTGGATAGAGTTAGTAAATTAGAATTTGTTCAGAATAATTATGGCACATCAAAATAATATAGAGGATCTGTGGTAAAATGTTTGACTCGGTCACATGTTTAATTTCCAATAATGAAACATAGAAGCATTTGATACAAGTTCAGTAAAATACTGCCAATATCAGACCTCAGCTCACAGGCAAATTTTGTGAAAAGACCTTATAAAATTTTGAAAATTACTGACCCTCATGACCTTTGAATTTTAGAGAATATCTTAATCATAATTAGATGAATTTAGTGGGCTGTAACTATTTTGTATCGTCCGGTTTTATTTTCAAGTTTGTCAGTCCTTTATTACCAGAGGCGGATCCAGGTTTTCAGGTTGGGGGGGGGGGGGGCATAATATCTAAGGAAGTAAGTAGTGGGGGAGGGGAAGTGCGGTGACCATCATATTTCATTTCTATCTATGGTGGGCCCCAACATTTGAATTCGATACAGTAATACATGTAGTTCATTGCATTTTTTTCCAAGTTTCAGAGGGTTAAATGCCATTTTCCAACAATATTTCAGTTATATGCTATGACAGGTTCAAACAACCAGTCTTCCTGGACTGTATTCTAACCAGTACCATCTTACCCTTCCCCAAGCAGAAGGTAACTACTCCACATAGGATTGAAGACCAGTCCAAAATCTAAAGCATCTGATTGGATGTAACTAAGTTTGTCTGACAATCAACCAATCATATGGCAACTGATGCTGCAATCTCAGACTGGTCTCCAAATTCTGTGCCATTATTCCCAGGGCATTATATCTTAGACTATCATTAATATAAGTCACTTCGACCTATGATCTCAATACTTCAACAGTCACCAATTAATTATCAGTAATGGAATCAAAGTACTGTGTGGAAGTGTAATTAGAGATAACAGAATACATTTATCTAAAATAATTGAAAGAAACAAGCGTACATCAGAATATTTAGACTGGAAGATCATACAAGAACATTAAAACTTTTTAAGTACACTGTGATGTTTATACTCAGAAATAAAAATTACTTTAAAAGATAACATTAGGTATATTAATAGTTTCAAGATGGTCTTCGAGTTTTGAAAACTAGTCATAAACTCAAGAGTGATTTTATCTTATCATTACTACATCAACAAAAATTCAGTCCAATCTTTCTTATTGCTGAGAAAAAAATACACAGATTATAGATATGACTAGTTTATGTTATCATAATTGAAAGATAACATGTTCAAACGATGGCGGTTTCCAATTTCAGGATAAAGAGGTATTTGGATAGCATTTAATTATACACATGTTATTTTAGTGAAATAAAACATGCTACTGGACAGTGACAAGGCTTTACTGAAACAAACCATAACATGATACAAGGAGTCCTGGCATGGCCATTTGTGTCATATTTTTTGCCACCAACACTCAATAGTATATGATTTGTGCTGTCTGGCAACAAAATGTAGGCGAACTAACTTAAGAAATAGGAACTATTTTGGCATCAATGTGGCTTGATCATATACTGTTGATTACTGTTATGTTGAGAAGAAATGTCACATCATGTGCAACAGTAAGTCAACATAACAGTAATCAACAGTATATGATCAAGCCACATTGATGCCAAAACAGTTTCTATTTCTTAAGAAAGTTTTGCCTACAATCCCATTCAGGGATAAAAAAAATTCAGGCTAAAAATGATCAGATATTTTATATAGTAGTTCAACAGCAATTTCAACATGTCTTGTCCCAAGTCAATTTCTACTCCTTACTACATTACAGATAATTTATGGTTCGTGCCATAACGACATGACAATGGCTCTGACCAGCTTCCATACTTTATTATACTTGATTGACAGAATACAAACTCACATAAATGGTACATATGTATCAGATAAAATCAATTAAATGTTATTAACTACTTCAAGAAAAGATAGAAATCCCTTAAGATTTCTGCTCAGTATCATATTTCAGAAGAGTCTAATAAATAGTAACATCATTTGCTTTAGTAGATTAATTTAATACAGCAGTTAAATTCATGACCATATGATTATGGAGCCCCCCCCCCCCCCCCCCGTAAGCTCTATTTAGACATAAGTATAGATCATAAAGTATATAATGACGAAACCGGGCTACCAGAAAAAAATCTAGTAACCCAGTGGGCTACCATACATAAAATGTAATTGTTGGACACTGAGATGTATCTACCAATATAAAACATTATACATGTAAATTACTAACATCTCCCAAACTTGGTGAAAAATCTAAAATCTAATCATGATTTATCATAAATGCTTTAATGATTCTTTGAATTTTACCAGATTCATCCTGCTAAGCAAAAAAAATCAGGGACAGCAGTTAGTAAAACATACCTGTAACATTAAGATCCATTCTCTTCATCAATGTCATTATTTAAAAAAAAAAAGATTCGGTAAATATAAGTCAGTCATTAGACAGATAAAAAATCCGGACAAGAACGTAAAGAAATGATATAAAATGTCAATTTCAATTTTTTTTTAATTGATTAGCTCACTGTATTGAGTTGCCCTATCAAAAAACATCTTGTCACAATCAGTCAAAATTGTCGAACTATTAGCAATACAATGTTACTAACATTTTTTAAATGTTTATAAAAAAACACAGATTAAAAACCAAGCATGACTCACATTATAACAGTTTGAGCACTTCCTGTTTCTATAAAATACTCCTTTTTTGATATTGCTGCACAAAAGAACAGTGAATCAGTAAATATACAATCAATATTAAACATAACAGAGCAACTACTACTTACACAATTTCAAATTTAATCCCTTGAAAAACCTTAAATTAGAGGAAAATTAATCCAATGCAAATCTGTATAAGTAGATACTTTTAAGCTTTAGTTGTGATCAGCTGAGGCGGTTTAACAAAATGAACAAGGTCTGGTCATATCACAAAATAAACATGGCAGGTCTCGTTTATAACTCTAGTTCAAAGAGACCTCTCACAAGTTATCATACCCTCGCATATCTCATCTCTTTACAGCTGGGAAAAACTCAATGTAGTAGTATCGAGATGTCCACGAGAGATAGAAAAAGAAGAGGGGGAAGAAGTTTATTAAACACAACAAATAAGTTTCTGTGCTTTTAATAATAACGCCAACGGTATAAAAAGATTCTCATACATGTGCAGGAAGAATGATGCCACAGATAATGATACTAGAAAAAATCCTTGGGAACCATATTTTTTGATAGGTATAAGATGGAAAAACAGTATGGGAAGAGTAGATGGTTCGCGCTTTTATTAAATTAAATTAAGATATGCAGACATTGAATACTGCTGCCCAGGTGCATTTATTTCTCTCATTTCCATGTTTGCATGATTATCATACTTAGGTATAAAAGAATTTTGTTTGTTTCTGGTTACTGTGACCCGAGACTTTTTATTGGGCCCAAGGAACAGTATATCCATTTTCTTGTTTTTTATATCTTTCCACACTCTTTCAAGGGCCAAAAAAGCCCCAACCTACTTATCCTATTTTTAATGAGTGTGTAACCAGAAACAAACTTTTATTGAATCCTTAAATTAGCATTATATAATGTTATTTTGAAGATTGTTCCCTTGACAACTGAAGGATGGCCATAGCCATTGCTATAAGTGAGTTAGACAGAAGTGCTATAATCCTGAAAGATTTTAAAACTTTAATTATTTATATAATTATTATCCAATGGGGTCAACAGAACTGTACAAATCATCACACAGAAATAAATGATTATTTGCATTGATAAAAAAGACAACATTCAAATAAATATATTTACTGTTCAAAATGGAATCAGAACTTAATGATTTACACTTTTCCAGTGCAGGGATTTTCTCTAACTATCATGCTGGCATGAATTATTGCATGTAATTAATATCTCAAATGAAATGTTTTGTTGCAAACAGAACTGGGTGTAATACAGTTGTACACAGAACAATTAGGTACCTTAGTTTTCTAGTTATTTTAAAGTTGGTCAAGCAAGACCTCAATTACATTTTAAAGCTATCTCAAATATTTATATCAGGTTGTTTGAGGATTCTGACACCATGAGTGACACATACAGTAAATAAATATCAAGATAAAAATAGTGGTCATCCTTAGAAGAAATCACCAGAAAATTCAAAAAGAAAGAAATACAATCTTGTTTTGACCATAACTAGGCCATTGGGGACAATCCTTGCTGACTAACAAAGAAGGCAAGCGGGTCATCTACAATATTTGTGGTTTTTGTAGCATACCATCCATCTAATGGTCAGTTTGGAAGGTTAACAAAATATGTTAGCCTTGAGAATGTTGAAATAATAACAAGACTAAAGATTACTGAAGCGTCAAAACGTAAATACAACACATACAAGACTCTGAGTTTGTATTTGTATGAATCAAGCAAAGAAGTAGTTAATTGATGCTTCAACCTTGTATTAAAATCAACAGTCTTTCAGACTTTGTTGACCTAACCAATACTCTTTGCAGGTTACCTACAAGGATCAACATAGTCCTTGGAAAGAAACAGACGACCACTTCCTTCTTTGAAGTGTAAATCAGAGTTGCAAGACAAAATGACTTCTTTAGAAGTTGACATATGGTCAGGCTAGTTGTCATGGAAAAGTATAAGTAATGACTAGGAGACATTAAAGACCTCTATCAACAGGCTTATTAACAAGATTATTCTCACTAATTGAGCAATCTCATGAAAGATTTGGATGGGATTTGTTCCACCTAGACACCACACAATTTTTTTAGGTCTCACAGTGTTTCATCAATTTTGGCTGATTCAGGGGCCAATAATTCAGGAGTGCCAGGGGAAACTTTGTTGGTAATAAAACTTGGCCAAGACGTTATATCCCATTAATTAACATTTTGTTAAAATGCAGATGAAAGTTGTATTGTCCATCTCTAGTCCACCTAATATCATTAACCAGCATAAAATTGGTGGATTTCCTTTTTAATTTATTACACTTTTCCTGAAACAATACACTTCAATAATTTCAGGAATCTGTCGTTCGTTTAATAGATAGCAGACCATTGTGTGCTACAATCAAATTTCAGTACACATCCTGCAAAGACTGAAAGCTTGTGATCAAATGAATAATTTTAAAGGGATAAAATTAAATTTCCTTAGATCAAACTTCAAACTGATGTCAAATGTTGACAAACATGGTCATAAATAACTACCAGTAATTTGGGATGTACCCCATTTTTAAAGAGCACTAATTTAATTGTTTATTTAAGATAATTTCAAGTATTGTGACACTAAAACCGACATTTATGTCGATACAAATGATACGAGAATCCAGTAAGAATAATATTTTTGTCATATTTTGTCTAGTGCACTAATACTAAATTTGCGTTTGATTAATACAATGTATCTAAACAAGACGCGTCACAGACAGATTCTCAAAGCATACATACCGATTCATAACAAACTCGGATGTATTATTTCAGCATTGATATTAAAGTACTTTTTAATTTTAAATCACACAATTAACACTACTAAAATCTAACATCAAACAACAAAGTTAAAGGAAATTAAGCAGAACAAATTTAACTGAGGTAATGAAACTCACTTTCTTACTCTGATAAGGTCCTGACGGGGGGGGGGGGGGGGGGGGCAGCTAAGTACTGTGATATAGTTGATAGTAACCCAGATAAGAAGCTGATTTGTCATGTCAATCAACACTGTAAAGTATCATCTACAAGTTAACTCAATAAACCAATTACAGAGGCAGTTAAGTTTAAGAAAGCAATTACCTATGTATGATTGCTGTTAAGAATGTTTTCATAAAACAGGACCCTATCCCAGATGTTCACCAGATAAGACTACACTTCAGACTAGAAGTCCTCATCCCTTTCAATGCAAAACCGCCGAGTGCCAGTTTCCATGCCAATAAGCTGACACTTAACTCAATAACATGTTTTTCATTATACTAAACACTTGGCTAAATTCGCACCTGTTTCATAAAGCCCACCTTCTCCAAAGGAAATTTCTAATTTAAATTTTTGAACAATTTCAAATCAGTGAAATGACATTAAACAAAACAATTACCATATAGTATATTGTAATGTGTACCTCGTAAGCTTTTTTATGAGTATTTGACTTTTAATACATGCACGTGTATAATTATCCTCTAATATGAACTTCTTGTATCAAGAAATATGACAGCTGAAGAAATAAAAGGGAAACCCATCTATTAATTTAACTATAAAAACTTACGTGACAACATTCATTCATTAAAAAAGAAAGTAATATCCCATTGCTGTTGGCGATTTATAAATACTCGACCATTTGTCAGAACGTGTCTGATTCTAATATAAAGAGAGATCACCCTGGGTGTTAAGTACTTACTCTAAGTGACGTGCTTGCAAACATGATTAGTCAAAGTAAAAAAACTATTGTCCAAGTTAAAAACTTAACTGGTGTAATACTATATAAAATATAAATTTATATTAAATTAGTAAATTTTACCATTCCTCATTCCGGGCAATATAAAGTAAAACGTAATTTTAGAACTTGAAAGCCAACAGTCACAAAACTGAACGCACAACAGATACAACATTACCTACAAAAAAGCGAACTTTTTCTTATCAGTGTACCAAAATCCAGTTATACAATACAAAACATCAAAGGTCGGGCAACAGACACTTACCAGTCCCTCCAGATGAAAGCCAATTAAAAATGCGAATTTACGCAGACAATGAGAAAATGAGCCCAATGCAAGATAAACCAACGCAGCTTCCGAAAACGCAAAAAGAGTGACAGGAAAACACATTCTACAGATTGAAATATGAGCCTAACAGTTCTAAGTTCTAGATCTATATAGCCCAGTTCCCACGGTAACCACGATCTTCTTAGAGACACATTGGAGTGGCAATAAGAACAGAAAAGATAAACCTATGTACCCAGCGGGATACATAAATGTTATCAATACCCAACTGCAAACATAGATTCTAAAATACACCAATAGATCACCTGACACACAAACAGGCCATATATTTTAATTTGCCAGACAATGAGCAAATTTAAGTGCTCTCCAAACACACGGGATGTTTGAATGTCTGTCAGAATGCTTAAAAATAACAAGTGTCTATTATATTATAATCGAAACAGGAATGTATTCAGGACATAGCCTTTTGATAGCATGAATGTGGAGTAGTAGGTATTTTCTACCAGGAAAGAATGTTTCATGACCTTGCACAATTTAGTTTCAGAACGAAGTACATTGTATGTTTACTCAAATAATAAGATACATGTACATGTAAATAGTGTTATACTAGTATGTATATTTCATTCAATCCAATTGAGCAAAGTGAAATAACGTTGTACGCTACGTACAATTATCAAATACGACTAAATACATTCCGCTATTACTATTCTCTGATACGATATTGCATAATTATTCTGATATTTGTCAAACTGAAGGATCAATTACACGCAAGAATGCCCCTAATATTACGAAATGTGAAAACCAGACATATGGAGAACGAATTGTCCAGAGAGCAGAGCACATCATCATCCACCACGCTTCTTGCCCATTGTACGCAACAACCAACAATATTCAAAAGGCGCAGCAATAAACACCAATAAGTGCTGTACTAAATTAAATGAGCATACTAGTAATCTGTTTGGACTGACATTAACGTCGTACATGTTATATATATACTAAATAATAAAATCTTCAGATTTCAGATTTACCCAAAGGGTGTCAACAGTTGAGCGGCAAGAAGTGAGAAAAGTCCACAAGAAAGGTTGAACCTTATGTATTTTAGTTTGGAGACTGATGGTAACTTACATTTTTTTTTGTTTAGTTAGCTGATCGAGTAACTTCGTATATAGTTACTTCAAAGTAAAAAATCGAGAAGTCGTACGTGATGGCCAAAGAATAAGACAGACAATGTCTCAATTGGTTGGAGTCAGTGATCGAAGTTAAACAACCTTGTCTGGAATAGTTTCAGTATTCCCACCAAGGTCTTTTAAGGCTTTACACGAAAACGCAATTAAGCAACATGCATTATTTCAATTACACAATACATCAAGTACAAGGAATTCGCAGCTTCAGCGATAGAAATAGCAAGGACATTTTCGCTAGGGGGTCTGTGAACAGAAAACTGAATGTGTTGACACTCAATAATGTTGTCTGTAAAGCACATTATCATGTATGATGTTAAGATGACATGATTCGTTGATTTGACAATCTGATACCACTACATTACACATTGAAATAAGCTTATATTATTTCAGATTAATAATAAAATCAATACCTGATAATCCTGGAAGCATATCCAATTACTATAAGGGAGTCCTCTGGTGTACATAAAACATGGGTCACAGATCGTACAACTTTCTTTATAACCAATTATTTAAGCCTATCTGATTTCTAAATAATCATCGACACCGATCACTTCTAAAGACCTTCCTTAATTAAATCAACCATGGTGATATTAACATTAATCATATATACGAAAGCAAATGAGTGATCTAAGCATTCATAAACAGTAATCCAGTACAAACGTGTCGGAGGTTTAAATTTTCACTGCAATTCTCCCCGTCTGACACATGCTGCTCTATAACAGTTGTTTATTTCATTACAGAAACACAAGGCACGATAATCAGGATTAAATTCGCACACATGTGGAAGCTAGACCAGAGGTGACTTCCTTTCTGGTAGCGTTATAAATCCCTGTCAGATAAGAGAAATAAAGGAAGTAAATGTAACAAGTTCCAGATTAGCATGACGTACATTTTTAACAGTGTAACACATGCTTGTGCGGGCTCCCCGCAACTGACTTGCTGGGAGAGGGATGAGCGAGGGAGTGCCCACTGGGAGAAGATCTCCCACCCTGATGCTGAAGTTTTCTTATCTATATTTTTTGGGGGATAGATTTTTGGCGTACATGTACCTTTTTTCATGTACAAAGTAAGCAAATGCGTTGCTTTTTCGTAAAGCGAAGTGATTACATAAAAGCGCATCCATTTCTGAACAGAAATCACTGGGAAATGGAATTGCATGTGATGTACAGTTAAGCAGATTTCATTTTTAAACAGGATGAAAATGAGTTTAGGTGCCAGGTAAGATCCAATCCGAAATCCAACAACCGATTCTCTTTTATGTGTGTAAAAAACAACAATGTACATATGTGCTTGAAGTCTTTATGAAGCTTCATAAAATCACTATTTACTTCCTTACTCAAATCATGTTTTCTTTTTATCTAGGGAGCTGTTAACAATCTCTTTGTATAGAACGGTCGATGAGGATTCTGGTAATGAAAGCGGAAATAAATATAAACTCGGTGACGAGACTGCATGGAATAATGCTGGTTACAAAATAAACCATCCTAAATTATTCCCCAGTCAATTAAACAAATAGCTGACATGCTTGCATCGCTTTATATATATCCGCATATAATAACATAATTGAAATACTGGAATGCGTAATATTTGTTGATTATATTTGAACGCTTTCAGCTATGCTCAAAGAATGCTGTATACATACCTACATGAATGTTTTCAAATAGCTGTTGGCTTACTAGTATTCCATTTGAGATTTTGTTACTTGGATGATTAAAGCCAACTGCTACTAGATTCTTTTTATTGGGTGTAACTGAAATATTCTACTTGAAATGTGAAGCAAATGCCATTTTGGTATCTAGACATCACTCCTGTCGGGTTCATGGCAATTATGAAGATATAAAAACACATGGTTAAATATACTAATTTTACCAAACTGTTAGTCGCAAATTGTCTTTCAATGAGAAACTGGATGACCTATGGGTGCTTTGAGACGAGACCTACGTAAATTGCACCTGGATTCAGGAAGTTCTAGTTCGAACGACTCCTGTCAATAACAACTTCCATCGTGAATAAGCGAATATTGGTTTCATCAGCCAATATACCTGTCAACGGAAACAAGCCAAGCTGAAATTGAAAAACTTATTTTAAACCTTAAGTGACTGCAATGAAATTACCGAATAACAAATTAAAGACGCTTCAGTACCATTTGCGGAATGACACTGAAGCTGTAAAAGTGCGCACGATTTCAATAAACAGAGTATAGTTTCAATTCAGTAAATGATATAACTCAGTCAATTAATTCATATTAGTAAAAAGTTGCTTCACTCCTTTAATATGAGTTGAGTATCGTAATTTTGTACTATACGTACGTATACTATTTCTTTTGAAACAAAACTCTTCGTCTCAAATCTGTGTTTCGAATATACAAATTGTAATACCAACAGACATAGTCTCAGTTACCGAACTCAGTTGTAATTATAGCCAATATAAGGGGCACTTGACATTTAAAAGGCGGTTGTTTGATATAAGATTGTATTACCAACGATTGCAACTTGTCGGTTTGTTTGAAATAATGATTATGGTACAACCTATTTATGATTGGATTTAATAAAATAATTGTAGAACTTTACTTTTATGGTTCTGTTCAAACAGGTATAGTCTGGTCAACACGGTACGGGTATTTTAGAATATTTTGAATGACCTTGGTGGTATGTTTCTGTACAGAGTGCTTCACTCCATACAGCATTTTATGCACAACAATATTAAGCATAGATGGGAGGCTATATAGTATTAGTAGACTGTCAAAATGGTGTCTGATGGTGAATATGGTCACACACACAAAAACTTATTTATCATATATAGAAATATCTTTTCGGTCCTTGTGGCCATTAGAGGTCCAAATTCACCAGTATACACCATCCCAACAACATGCTATCTAATCTCCCTAGGTTCTTACAAGGTGGAACATATTTACTTGTGGGTATGCCTTGAACACTGGTGGGATCAAATATCCATAACGCGTAACTGAAATACATATGAGAAGCAGTTTTAGATAGAATACAAAAAGGCTGAACACCAGGACAATCGTATGGAAAGACAAACAAAAAAGTTATTTCACTGTATCATGATCCGAAACATTGCCATAATTTTGAGTGCAAATTAATTGGAATCAAATGCAAGGTAGCAGGCGGATTTTAAAAAAATGCACTTACTTACATGTAAACACTTTATACAGTCTCTAAGGCGTGTATAATAAATTATCTTTCCGTAGCTTTCACTAATTCATTCACGTTTTTTTTTAAATAGCAGTAGGCTGGTACCCTATTCCAGAATAGTTCACCACCGACTCAAAGTGCACACTCTGCATCTAAACAAAGTAATAACGGTATTTGGGAGTAGTTTCAATAGTCAATTAAAGGCGTTCAGGCCTTGTGACTATATTTTAAAAACGTCAACATATGAAAAAGATATATATTACCTAGAATTGCCAGGAATCAGGATATATCCATACTAAGTTCCAGAAATAGACTCATGAACATACCATTTAATTACTTCATGGTGAAATATGAGGCAATCTACTTGTAGCACAGGGATTTAATTAGATGTCATTTAGTCTCCATAGCGACATTATTTCACATAATAATACAATCAATATACATTTGTGATTCAGTGTAAAAGAGGTGTTCATGCTATGTATAGTAATATATATCTGGTTTTCGTGTACAACTAGTATGACAACACAATTGCGTCTGTTTGAACTTAAAGATTAATTGAACAGGCCCAGTAAAAAATATAGTATACATAGATAATGTAAGTCTAAAATGATAAAGTTGTGCAGAATATGACAGGATTTTTTTTTCATTAGTCGGAATTTGTCGTATAATTATGATCAAACTGAATTTGATGAACGTATTATGTACATTTGTATATCCTACGTGCTTTAATGTCCATTTATTGTCTAAATAGTTAATGATGTCAATACAGAAACGCAAGTTGAGTATTACATGCGAAGCTACTTGCATTTACTACAGTGACATAGAGGGACATGGGAAATATTTTATTTATCGCTTCGGCAATATTAAATCGTTTCTCATTTTTTTACCTAAATGATGTCTATCATTTCAAACTATCATATAAATTAATGGTACATTTGAATAATTTAATGCAAACTAAAACATTATAGTCCAATTTGCTGAAATTCAGTCGTAGATTGATACACTTGATTACTTTATCACTAAACAGGACTTTTTGCTGATAAAATCATAAAAAGAAGGGTAAAAACTGTCCTTTTAAATACTACACAAAACGTATAATAAAGTTATTTCTCACGACTCTCGTGTGTCATACAATCTGTTCACATTTGAACAATTACACCGCAAATTGATACTTCAAAATTTTGTTTAATAAACCTAGTTACAAATTAGGGATATAATTACAAGAGTACATGATTAATCATATCATTTGAGCACTCGTGATCTACACTATAATCATATGCCAATCAATATTTTTACAGATAGTAAAACCAAAGTACATGTAATTTACTTATCAGCAAAATCCCACCCATGGAGTTGGCAGTTTTTTTTAAAAATGATCATGGTCAGGGGTTTCTTTAGGGTGTTCAAGACTTGAAACAATCTGTCAGGAAGAAAATCATCCAGTTCAACATACTCCAGGTTTCCATGTACAAAGCTACATTTCATTCAAATAGTTTAAAATGACTCAAAGTTTTTAAAACATGTATTTACACTGGTTGCATGGGCTTAAATCCCTTGTCTCCCTACCATGGCGTGGCTCCAAACTCAGTAGGGGCTTAAGGGGGTCACGACCCTTTACCAGTAAGTGAATCACACTAAACAAATCCTTTTTACACTCATCATTTTACTAATTTGGTCAAGAGTTCCATCTGCAGGAAGTTATCTGTCAATGTAAAATGCCTTTACTCCGAAGATGCTTCAATGATTGAGACTTTGAGCAAGTTGCAAAGTGTACCATGTGTAAGTCTGTGTTTTGACGGTCAAGGACAAAATTAAGAGCACTTAACAGTTAATTGAGTGACACCCTCCACCTACTTAACAGACCTCTAGTTTTTCTAATATTTGGACATAATATTACCCTCTCGAACTTAAGACAGGATTATGGATAATAAATTATGTTCTCAAGTTTCAATTTTTATTGCAAACATCAGTTTTAAAATAATCAGCACAGCGACTCTGAACAGGTTCACTTGTAAACAAGGGTATTCCAATCTGGATTAAATAGCCCCTAAAGTTGAGGTTACCTTATCAGCTTTCTGTTGATAAAGGGGTTTGAAAGTAAACAAAAACCTGAAAATCTGTTTGAGTAAGAGGAAGTCCCATTTCCTGTAACTGAAGTATTGGATAATGTGCTTTATTCTCTTTTTATTGAAATCTTTGACATATTGAGCCTCTTACTATTCATATTCTTTAAAACAGAATACTTGTAAAACAGAATAATAACAAAGAGAGTTCAATTACTTTAAATGCATGATTATTTATGAATACAGAGTATGTTCCATTAAAAGGTAACATTAGATTTAATTATTTGAATTACAGTGTACAGGATGAATCACTTGTACAAATTATACAGATGTCTATAATTTGTAAGAAAAGTTCAATGAAAAAAAAACTAATTATGATTTAAATGCAATAGCACTCAAAAGGCCAAGTTCTAGAGCTTCAATTCAAATCAAATGTGTTCACCCTTATAATTCATTGTAAAAAAATGATAGGAAAATTACAATTTTTTATGCACCCATATCAATAGACCAGGGACATATTGTTTTTGGCCTGTCTGTTTATCTATCTGTTTGTTTGTACCAAACTAACTTTGCCTGTAAAATCAAAACGCATCCACCTACAATCTTCATATGTTGGTTTCTCAACCATGACAACCTCTATAGGGGGCATTGTGTTTTAAAAACACATCTTTGTTTCATCTGAAATCTATGTTATAGGTGAATGCCAGTGTCAGTATCCAAAATTATCATAATGCTGTAAGTTTTCAAAAACTTTCCCAAGTAGTTGGAATAGATATTTTATAAGCCATTGCCTAGAAATTGAAGACATCCTTGTGATGGTAATACTGGTAAAGTATTTACACTGAAATATGATGACAGTAAGTAGTGACAACATCCATTAGCGAGCTTAAGGGGGTGTTTCAAAAGCAGGTCATACAAAACAAAAACAAACAGTGGCTTAAATTTCAAGATGAATATTTAATAAATGGTTTATATACAAATGTACATGTAGTATATTCTAACTAAGAACATCCTTAAAATATGTATATTTGTGGTAACCCTTGCAGAAAAAATTCAGTGGGTAGGTAGGAAATTTTTTTTTTAAATACATTTTTTATATTAAATCCAAAATAATTATGAGTCAGAATGCTATCTCTTTACTGAAAAAGATACACTCATGGGGTAACAAACTAACTTGCGTAGGGGCCTTTTTAGTCAGTAGGTGGCGTTACAGCAAACAATTTTTTTAAGAATGACTGAGAACTAACCTTCTGATGATTTCAAGAAGTTTTTTTTGTTCATTATAACCCTATCTACTGGTATATAATACAAAGAAAAAAAAACAGAAAAATGATACTCATGATGACTTGTCATTCATTTCAAAACATAGCACAAGTGGTTAAAATAGGGAGCACATATGGCAGGCATCTGGCAAACCCATGCTTTTTTTGTCCTTGAAAGCAAAGTTCAAGAGTATTGCAAGACGTAATACAGTGCACTTTTAACACCAGTATCAAGAGAAAAGGGACACAGAATAAAATTAAAGGCAAACAATACACATTCATTATTTTTAATGTGCAGTCAATCCTCTGAACAAATACAACTAAAGGGAGAGAAAACATTGTTTGGATTAATATACAGGTGACCTTCATTTCGATGTTCTTAGATAAAGAAGTGTGGCCATCGCTCATAAATAGTGGTTACCTCAAATTTTACTGCATTGCAAAAATGTCAGCTCTCTTACACAATTAATGTGCACATACATGTATATTCCTGCACCGAAACAATATTTAGCAATGTTTCAAGTAGTGTATTAGGGTAATAAGTTCAGTATATGTACCAGTAGCATAGTTATATATGGCACATAATACATTATAATGATCAGATCTAAAATAGACAACACCGTGTCTATATGATATAGACATGTTGCGGGAAGGGTAAATTGACATTTTAAATTTGAAATTTCAGCAAATGAAAAAAGGGAAGTAACCCAAATAACAAACAATCTATAATATTAAGAGTTATCTTTTAAAATAATAGTTTACTTTATATATGTGCTATCACATGTATTAATTTGTATCTGCATGAATTCTTCATCCTAGATAAAGGAAAAAACAAAAATATTAACATTCATATACCAGTATTAAATACATATACATGTACAGTGTAATATTTGATGAATTGTAAAGCTAAAAGACATTGACATGAATCAAAAAGTTCTACCAGGCTTAGTATTGTACTCCATCTTGGAAAATACAGTTACAAATAATGGTGACAACAAAAAAAAACAGTAACAACACTAAGAAAGCCAGTTAGTTTTGGTAAAAAAATATTACAATTCATTCAATGTTAGTATTGTCCTAAAAGAATTATCTTCTTTATTAAAATTGTTTAGCATACACTATGATTACTGGCACACTCATCAGTATTAATTTACACTCTTGTTGTAGAAGTGTACCGGTAGGTGAAAATTATAACTGTGGTAGCAAATTAATAAATAAAGTTTCCTTTTAAAAAGGAAAGGCTTGGCTGGTTGTTGCTGATAAAAGTTAGTTCTGATACCATAACTAAATTGGTTCATTTTATTTCGTCTTGTTGACCATTGTAGTTATAGAATTGTCCTCTTTCAAAGTCAACAGGTAGTCTGAAACATCGGTATATTTTTCTATTTATAGATTTTCCTATAATTCATCGTACTGTACACAAGTTTTAAATTGCATCAGAGAAAGCGTTTCGCAAGTTAAATTATAGTAGGGGTGTATTTCATTAATTAATTAATCCTCCGCTTATTACCTTCAGCAATTATGTTGATAATTAAACAAAGAGCTAGTAAAGTAAAAATAATTGAGACTGCGTTAATATATCTTATCTTTTCGTGCCTTAACGGTTGATGGAACATGCCGATTTATAGTGAAACACCCCGATTTTACAATGAAATCGCAAATGTGTACATCAAGATCACGTGACAAAATTATTGGCGGCAATAGCGTTTCGCAGGTTTCATTATAGAAGGGGCTTCCTTAAATTCTCTTGAACAATCCTCCGCTAGTATGTCTTTCAGTAATGATTAAAATAATTGATTTAAATATATTGTACATAGTAACAGAAAAAATAGACAGTTTTAAAATGTGTACCTTAACGTGTAATTAATGTTAATAGAACAAACCGATCTTTAGTGAAACACCCTGATTTCATAATAGACTAGCACAGTGAAGTTGGTACACTCAAGTCATGTGATACCGATTCACACAGTAAGCGTAAACCAATCACCGGACTGTTAACATATAGCTCTCAACCAATCGCCGGACTCTTAACATTTTTGTGCACTTGTACCCAGCTTTCGCATTGCATCTACCAGCATCTAGGGAACAAACGTAACCGAAAACAATACATAGGCTTGGAGCCGTAGCTCCAAGCCAATAAGAACAAAAACACACTGATCATCACATTTTGTTGAATTAGGAATCCAGGAACATACTGATAGCAGAAACTCAGTGGAATGACTTTCCTCAATGATACATATATAGCATGTAGGATTAACACACAGAACTATACAGTTCTGATATTTTCATGAATTGCTTGTTGATGTTGGTTGATCATGTAATGTTGACAGGCCAAGATCTGTCCACTTTTGTTCTTGTTCTTTCACAGTTTCTGTACTGGGTCCATTTTCAGACTGTTCCATCTCAGGCAATTCAGATTCAGGAACAGCGATATCGTCCTCTGGTAGCTGATCTTCTCTCCATTTCTCATCAATGAAATCCATCAATCTACCATCCCTGCAAACTTCGCTGTCCATTTTTGACTGAAAATAGAAGTATAAGAATAATATGAGCTGTGGTTAGCCAGACAGAGGCAGTTCAAGTGACAAAGTTTAACTGAAATATTATAGATCAAATTGGCTATACTTTTTGTGTCAGGTACAGTTCTGAATTCTGACTAAATAGATATAATGAGTTACATATTACTTATTAGTCCAGACATATTTTTTTCTTTTACTAATTACTTGATCAATTGTTTTGAATTTATATCAATAGAGTTCGGAGTAAATGGGGTAACTTTTCAAATATAAATTTATGCATTCCTTTCATTTATTGGAAAAAAGCAAATCTGTTGGTTTATTTACTAGCTTGATATTTAATGGAGGAACATTTCTCTTCACAGCTATTCTATTGAATATGAAATGTTCAAACACTTGCAATATTGTGTGCGAACTGATTAATAAATTAAAGCTGAATGTATCATATATTGTATGGCTGCCATCAAATTAGTTTTTACATACTGGAGTGGTTATATTGATTAATGATATAATTATATTAGGAAATCTGTATCACTATCAATGTTAAACGTTTTGTATTGATACAAATAAATTTGCCAATAATACATCTCTTTCTATTGAATATAATCAATATTTCAGTGTGTGGATACAAATGTTTATAACAAAGTTGTTCTTTGTACTTCAAAAGAAATAATTGTTCTGTAAACATAATAAAATAAATAGCTTCATTAGTATTTACAGACACAAAAGCCTAAAAAAGAGTTGATATGTATCAATATTTGAATCAGTGACCCATGCAAGTAATTTCATCATTAATTTAAAGCCTTCTAAATTAACTGAAAGGAGGCAACATTCCAGACCTTTTTATGCCATATTTGGGTCCGGTATTCAACATATTTCAATAAAATACTCCTAAACGCCACTGTGGACATTTACTGAAGAGGGTTAAAATCTGTACATGGTAGAGTGCAGTGTGCATCAAACATGGATACAATAGCTTGGCCAACATGTACATAAACTTTATATTATACCCTTTTGTTTTAGGCTCTGTGTAGTCAGAGCGACTGGACTGCAGTGCTGTATTCTCCCCATTCCCCAAGAAACATTTTGCCATAATTAAAAAAATATTAGCGTTTCACAATGCGTATCCCCCGATCAAAGGGACCCGATGCCTGTTCCACAAAACGATAAAAAACTTAAAGGATCACATTATTGAACGATTAATGATAATTTAGAATTTATTTCTTAAAAAGTGAAATTTTTCATTCAGCTCAATCTATCTTTTTCATAATCACTCTATTTCCGGAATTATGTAAAGAAATAGCCTTATGTTATAAACTACTAGTATCCCTTGTATGCCTATTTCAGCGGTGACGCTATTACCGCCGATGCCTGGATGATAACAATGACTCGCACATGCGTATCGCCTCCACTTCAGTTTCTGCCAGGCATTTGTTGGCAGGGAACCAGAGTATGGTTTACATTGCATGCAGCGACTTTAGAACATTTTTGCTAGATAATAATAGATGGTCCGCACATTGGTTGGAGTTTAGTACTGACGCAGGAATTTCCTGCATTACTACGTTTCTTGCATTTGATTGGTCGATAGACGGTATTAAGGTCATCAAGCAAAAATCAATATGGATGTCAGTGTGTCAAGAAATGCTATCAGTTGATGTATTATTTTATTGTAAGTAGGCCTATGTTAAATAATAAATTGAGAGTATTTTTATGTTTTTTGAGAAAAAGAATTGCTTATGAGGATTAAATGGTTGTATGATTGTTGACTTATACTGTCGTGCATTTAAACACTGGTAAAGAGTTAGGTAGGCGGCGATAGGGACGGCCTGTACACTTTGCTAACAAACAAATATTTTTTAATGATTATTTTCAAAGGTCGCGAAAATACGTGAATAATGTAATTAAGACGAATAGAACAGTTCAGTGTCATGTGTCAGTACACAGATACCAAAACCACATTCCCATTTTTGCATTTCATTTACAAATAATGAGTACTTTGTCTTATTTACCTTTTTAATTTATTTTTCTCCGATCAGCGTCACTAGACGTTTAAAAGGTTTTGTTGGTTATCTTGCGACTTCAGGGAACTCATCTACGGGGACTATCTATCTATCTATCTGTCTGTGTTAAAGCGCAATGCTCAGACATAGGCATACAAAGGCAGTATCAATTCACAATATGCATTATGAATATATTTAATTCATACCGTATAAATACGTACTGCACGTACATCATTTCTGTAAAAGAATTTTGTGATCCAACTGACGAGAAATTCATACTTTAACAAAACCAGAACCGAATATAACATCATTCAAAGACAATGAAACTAGTTCAAAGACACGCAAAAACAACTTAAGTTATATCAAAGACATATAAAGACAGCCACTCTTTATCATTTTAATACATTTAATGATAGAAAATGAAATGTATGAAATACTTATATAACATATATAATAACATTAAGTGGTCTATAAACGCGCCAGAATTGGACTTATGTATACATACAATTTTAGTATTAATAATGACAAAATAATACAACACATTATTTTATAAAGAGTATACATGCGTACTCAATGTTTATCATATAAGTAAAACATTTCATTTGCAATAAAAATATCTTGTGCCAGGTAATTGTATTAACCGGGTAGTTGTATTAACTACCTGTATTAACTAAATACAACTACCTGGTCGAGCTAACGGAAAAAAAACCACAAAGACCAAGGACTTATATTCATGTATGTAAGTCCTTGATAAAGACCTACCAACGACCTATTTAGTAAAGGTCTTTGGTCATACGAAGACAATTTATATTTTGTATCATACTAATTATGCATTTATAGATATAATACACAATTTATGAAATATTCATAACACATTATAATCACATTTAATTAAGTCATATAAAGTGGATTTCTTAGATCATATTAGCAAATTATAAATTAAAAATTATACTTCTAAGAAGTCTTTATGATTTGATTTAGCAGTATCTAAGACGCGTCAAGTTGCATTTTTAATGTATATAAAAGAAGAAAACATTGACAGGAATAAAATAGTAGTGACAGTAACTGTTACATTCTGCTATATATTAAAGTTTGTTCTTATACATAAACAGGATAACGTACATTCATTAATTACATAAAATGCTTATAAAAAAATGGTCAGCTAAGCGTCTGTAGACTTGACACCTAGTCATGCATATTAGAGGGTCATAAATTGTATTGATCTTTAGTGATAATTAGTTTATGGATAACTTCCTGTTGTTTTTATGAGCATTTTATGTAATTAATGAATGTTATCCTTTAATATTACCAGATTGTGTAAGAACAGACTTAGATATATACTAGAAATAACAGTTATAATATACTGTCACTACTATTTTATTCCTGCCTATGTTTTCTTCTCTGTACATTAAAATGCAACTGAACGCTTCTTCTATTTCTAAATTATATCATTCTATTTCTATATGGAATTATTTTTTACAAGATTCTTTAAAATAACTTGCAAAGAAACCATCTTTATACCTGTAATGCTTGAGAAAATATTTAATTTAGCAGATAAAAGTTTTAAAATATGTTTGTATTAATTTCACAAAATGGACTGCTTTATTTATTTATCAAAATCATCGGTTTGCAGCAAAGAGCATTATTTGAGAAATTAATTTCTTTAATAATATTATTCTTAATATTTTGCATTTAATATAAACATACTTCTTGTTTAAAAAAAGATCATTTATATTATTGATTAAACATTGAATCAATTTAAGTATACAGTAGCTATATATTAGCTATATAGTAATAATCAAAGCTAGTCTATCAATGACCCTATCTGTTTTATTGGCCCCCTACTGTGGAATATACAGGACTGCTGGGTCTTAGTCACATGACTCGCATTCCTGGTTCAATGTGTCTCTTTGTAAAACAAATACACCATGAGTTGCAAATTTTATTATCAAATGCGTTAAAATATTACAAAATAAATGTCTAAAAAAGTTGCCATGAGAAAAAATGTCTTTGCGTGTCTTTGCTATACTTTATATTGTCTTTGCATGTTTTTGTATATCTTTTGCAGACCGTCAAGAAAATGGTTCCCGTTCTCTCTTTCCATTTTCAACTGGTTTACGCGCAATTGATATGTGTGACCAAAAACCAAAAATCTCGCGCTATTTTCTAAAAAACTACGTTTACCATCCATGGACATGTTCAGTATTTAATTTCAAAGAATAAGGGTTTGCAGATTCCAGTAGCTGTTGAATAATGCTGTAAGGATGCGGTATGACTCTTTTGTGTTTAGAAAATCTTAAGGATGTATGAACATTGCTAATTGGAACAATTATGCCTTGATGGCAACTTGGTCTGAATTTGAAAAAATCATCGTTTATGTTTTACGTGCACGCACCGAATCTTTCGGGTTGCAAATGTCGCTAACACAGTTTACAGTATTTTGCTAGGCTCTACTAGTACTGTATTTAATTCGTTCGAATGAAGAAGACCCAGTGAATAGCAAAAAATCCAGGTAAGATATGTTCTTCCATTCCAACTTACTTGATGGTCCAATAAGGAGTAAAAAAGGTTACATACTCATTAAATATAGGCAGAGGTTTACTTTTTTACACAGTTTTAACCTTCCTTCCCTCTGATAATTTCATTGAAATACAATTTTCCCCAAATTTAGTTATTTACTTGAAATTAGTAATTGGCTAGCCTAGTCAAACTTAATTAGACTGTTTGTGAAGATGAGGTACTCTTTACTTGGTCCCATCCCGCACAGTCAGAAAGCCTTTCCGAATTCGTTCATGAAAATCGGCCAACCGAAAAAGTCAAATTAGTAGCGCTAAGTAGAATCTAATTGGCCTACATCAAATTGATACAGATTGAGATTTTGAACATTTGACTGTTGGAGATGTGTACATATAAATCACTAAGTATAATTTTTGGTGGTGAATTTTTTCTTTGTTCAATTTCCTTTCTAAATTTAGGAACCACAGCCAATTTTGTAATGAAGATATATTGCATTTCAAACTTTGTATTTGTATTCTGCTTGGTTAAAGAATCACAGAACATTTTGAATTTTTGAAATATCTTGAAAAATAAAAAAGTTATGAGTATTTTTATAGTTGGTTTTGCGTAATTTTCTGGAATTATTTCGCTATATAAATTAAACAAATTATGCCGCGATCGCGGAACCGACCGAAACAAATGTTTTAGAAATTTAGTCATAACTTTTTTATTTTTCAAGATATAGACATAAAACTTGGGCATCTTACTGGATTTTTCCTGCTGGATCCATTTTTGAGTAGTATTTTTACATAACATAGCTGTGTCTCTTGAAATTCAACAAAACAAATACAGAATTTGTTCCTTCAATCAAAACCATTCACAGTGGAATATGGCAAGTCAATATAATGTCCCAAATTTCAAAACATTATGCAATATAGTATGTCACATTGCTTTTGACTGTTGCTTTGCTTTAACATAATACATAAAAAATCAAACTATACACTAATAATACAGTAATATGATATTTATTTCATCACAGGTTATGTACTATAAAAACAATTTTAACATCAAAAAACAACATGTTTGTACACTCCACATTTAGAACAAATGTACATGCATGATCAGCTTATTATTTAAATATCTCCAAAAGCTAGATGATATAGATCTATCAGTTTAATTATACCAGAAGAATGTTCTCTGATGTCCATTGATTGATAAATTCATACTGAATTAATCAAGTCACAAGTTTGTGATAAATAAGATACAACATTATCAGTCACTGAACTGATACATTATGATTATGCAAAATTGTCATTGCTGAATTGCACATACAATTTATTAAATTGCAAATGTTCTTTTATGAACCATTGCCTCCCAGAATTCACACAATCTGGAATAATGTTTTTGGCAATCACATACTTCACATGTATGCACAATTTGTTTATCGTCTCTAGCAGGCCACTGAAACATTCCAGGCTTCCGACAGTGCCTCATGAATTTAACAAGGGCGGTTGGGGCATCTATTAACTTTTCAACGTAGCCAGGATACCAGTCATCCTGATATGCAACAGCAATGCAATCTCCAAGACTTAGTGTTGTAATTTCATCAATGTAAATTTAGCTACACTGTTACCCAACATCACCAGTATAGACGGTCATACTGATTTTTACTATGTATACATTTTACAGGGAAGCGGCCAATCAAATGGTATATAAGGAGTCACATTAAAATATTCCGGTACTGGGCTAAACTTCCAATCAATATTATATATTTTCGTATACAGTACACAGATAGCACAATTTGATGTCTTTTCAGAGCCTTTTTTCCTTCTATAACACGGGCCGAAATGCTTTGCACATGTCGGTCGGACCCCTTGAGATCTATATTTTAGCTGCTTTTACTTTGATTTATTATTGAAAAATTTGGTTGTCCGAATAAAAAATTGGTTGTCCCAGACAACAGGACAACTGCTAATTTTGCAGACTGACATTTTCTATTAGGTAAAATGTCTTGAATAGACATGGTTCATATTTTTGTAATAGTAGGGTTCTTTATTAAAGTTCTAGTTATGCCCCCCCCCCCCCCCCCCCCTTTCGAAGGTGGGTATTTTCGATGACTCACATCCATCTTTCAGTTTGTTCATAATCAAACTTTATCGGGCCAAATTTGACTATTTTGGCCTTGGACCTTGGTTTGAAGGTTGGTCACATAGATAGATGACCCTGTTGATAAGGTCTAAGATTATTATTACAAAACTTTATTCATATCCAAGCAGTTAATTATGTTAGGTAAAATGTCTTGAATTGACATGATTTACTTAATATATGTAATTGTAGGGTTCTATTCATGCCCCTACCCTCCTTCGAAGAAATGGGGGTAGATTGGTTGGCTCATGTCGTCTTTCATTTCTTTGGTAATCAAACCTTGTCTGGCCAATTACTGTGAGAGCGATTTGGCATTAGGTCTTTACACTTGGTTTGGAGGTTGATCCTCACATATAGACAGATGACCCCTATTGACAAGCAGAGGGGTAACCTACAAAAATTTACAAACTCTGTATATTGTAATAACCCTTATACGGAGGTTATGCAGTGTTTGGTTTTTGTATGATCCACAGATCATACCTCTCAATCTTGGCCACTGCTCTGAAAGCTTGTTATTGTGTAACAACTTCTGTACCACTTTGGTTTCCTCATTAAGATCCTCTCTCTCTTGAAGATCACCATGAACAATCTTCATCCCTTTGTCTTCCCCATACAGATGCCCAACCCATCCCAGAGCACTCTGTGATTCTTTCTCATCTGATATTCTTACAAGTGAAGGTTCCAGCAGTAAACATTTCACTGTCCTCCCTGCGGAATCTTTGTATGATGTTTTTCTGTAATTTGGCCGAATATTCTGTTCTGAGTGTAACAAACTCTGAGTCTGTCCGTTCTGAATATATCAGTGGTCTCTATTCATCTAGATAAACTAGATGTACCTTGCTAGAACCCATCTGCTTGATTTCAATGTCCATTCTCATAGATGACAAATATTTGCCATCATTTGTAGCTAACCTAGTGTGGCATCCTTTTAAGTGGTTGTATCTCACTGAAAACCTTTAACCTTGTGGAAATAGCATTTGGGTACCCTTGTTTTAACTTATGATGTGTCAAATAACTTTAAAAAACTAAGGTAGTTTATTTTTCCTCAGCTTTATTATTTGCAAGTATTATTATAAAACTTTATTCTTATCCCAGCAGTTATTTCTATTAGGAAAACTGTCTTGAATTGACAGAGTGGGTATTTAAATTTTTGTCATATTTTTGTTATTGTATGGTTCTTTATTAAAGTTCTAGTTATGCCCCCTTTCAAAGAAATGGGGGTATATTGGATGGCTGATGTCCGCCTTTCAGTTCGTTTATTATCAAACTTTGTCTGGCCAATTCGACTGTTTTGGCCTTAGGTCTTGACTTGGTTTGAAGGTTGGTCACATAGATAGATGACCCCTGTTGATAAGGTCTATCAATAGGTCAAAGGTCAACTATCCATTTGCCCTTTAGGGGGCATTGGTGTTTCACAAACACCTGATTAAAAGAGCATTTTAGTACCCTAGTTTTAACTTAAGATTCATCAAATAACTTTAAAAACTTAATCAGTTTATTTTTCTCAGCTTTATTTTTTAAGATAATTAATATTATTAGGTAAAATGTCATGAATTGACACAATCTTCATCTCTTTGTCTTACCCATACAGATGCCCAACCTTTCCTGGAGCATTCTGTGATTCTTTCTGATCTTATATTCTTACAAGTGAAGGTTCCAGCTGTAAACATTTCACTGTCCTCCCTGCGGAATCTTTGTATGATGTTTTTCTGTAATTTGGCCGGATATTCTGTTATGAGTGTAACAAACTCTAAGTCTGTCCCTTCTGTATATATCAGCGGTGTCTTTTCATCTAGATAAGCTAGATGTACCTTGCTAGAACCCACCTGCTTGATTTCAATGTCCTTTCTCATAGATGACAAATATTTGCCATCATTTGTAGCTAGCCTAGTGTGGCATCCTTTTAAGTGGTTGTATCTCTCTGAAAACCTTTAACCTTGTGAAAATGGTGTTTCAGTACCCTTGTTTTAACTTAAGATGTGTCAAATAACTTTAAAAACTAAGGTTGTTTATTTTTCTTCAGCAACATTATTTTGAAGTATTTTTATAAAACTTTATTCTTATCCCAGCAGTAATTTCTATTAGGTATACTGTCTTGAATTGACAGAGTGGGTATTTAAATTTTTGTCATATTTTTGTTATTGTAGGGTTCTTTATAAAAGTTCTAGTTATGCCCCCCTTTCAAAGAAACAGGGGTATATTGGATGGCTGATGTCCGCCTTTCAGTTCGTTTATTATCAAACTTTGTCTGGCCAATTCGACTGTTTTGGCCTTAGGTCTTGACTTGGTTTGAAGGTTGGTCACATAGATAGATGACCCCTGTTGATAAGGTCTATCAATAGGTCAAAGGTCAACTATCCATTTGCCCTTTAGGGGGCATTGGTGTTTAACAAACACCTGATTAAAAGAGCGTTTTAGTACCCTAGTTTTAACTTCAGATTCATCAAATAACTTTAAGAACTTAATCCGTTTATTTTTTCTCAGCTTTATTTTTCAAGATTATTAGTTAATTCTGTCAGGTAAAATGTCTTGAATTGACCCAATCTTCATCTCTTTGTCTTACCCATACAGATGCCCAACCTATCCCGGAGCATTCTGTGATTCTTTCTGATCTGATATTCGTACAAGTGAAGGTTCCAGCCTTAAACATTTCACTGTCCTCCCTGCGGAATCTTTGTATGATATTTTACTGTCATTTGGCCGGATATTCTGTTCTGAGTGTAACAAACTCTGAGTCTGTCCATTCTGTATATATCAGCAGTGTCTCTTCATCTAGATAAGCTAGATGTACCTTGCTGGAACCCACCTGCTTGATTTCAATGTCCTTTCTCATAGATGACAAATATTTGCCATCATTTGTAGCTAGCCTAGTGTGGCATCCTTATAAGTGGTTGTATCTCACTGAAAACCTTTAACCTTGTGAAAATGGTGTTTCAGTACCCTTGTTTTAACCTATAAGATGTGTCAAATAACTTTAAAAACTAAGGTTGTTTATTTTTCTTCAGCAATATTATTTTGAAGTATTTTTATAAAACTTTATTCTCATCTCAGCAGTTATTTCTATTATGTAAAATGTGTTGAATTGACAGAGTGGGTATTCAAATTTTTGTCATATTTTTGTTATTGTAGGCCCCCTTTCAAAGAAATGGGGATATATTGGATGGCTGATGTCCGCCTTTCAGTTCGTTTATTATCAAACTTTGTCTGGCCAATTCGACTGTTTTGGCCTTAGGTCTTGACTTGGTTTGAAGGTTGGTCACATAGATAGATGACCCCTGTTGATAAGGTCTATCAATAGGTCAAAGGTAAACTATCCATTTGCCCTTTAGGGGGCATTGGTGTTTAACAAACACCTGATTAAAAGAGCATTTTAGTAACCTAGTTTTAACTTTAGATTTATCAAATAACTTAAAGAACTTAATCAGTTTATTTTACCTCAACTTTATTTTTCAAGATTATTTGTTAATTCTGTTAGGTAAAATGTCTTGAATTGACACAGTCTTCATCTCTTTGTCTTACCCATACAGATGCCCAACCTTTCCTGGAGCATTCTGTGATTTTTCTGATCTCATATTCTTACAAGTGAAGGTTCAAGCTGTATATTTTTCACTGTCCTCCCTGCGGAATCTTTGTATGATGTTTTTCTGTAATTTGGCCGGATATTCTATTCTGAGTGTAACAAACTCTGAGTCTGTCCGTTATGTATATATCAGTGGTGTCTCTTCATCTAGATAAGCTAGATGTACCTTGCTAGAACCCACCTGCTTGATTTCATTGTCCTTTCTCATAGATGACAAATATTTGCCATCATTTGTTGCTAGCCTAGTGTGGCATCCTTATAAGTGGTTGTATCTCACTGAAAACCTTTAACCTTGTGAAAATGGTGTTTCAGTACCCTTGTTTTAACTTAAGATGTGTCAAATAACTTTAAAAACTAAGGTAGTTAATTTTTCTTCAGCAACATTATTTTGAAGTATTTTTATAAAACTTTATTCTTATCCCAGCAGTAATTTCTATTAGGTAAACTGTCTTGAATTGACAGAGTGGGTATTTAAATTTTTGTCATATTTTTGTTATTGTAGGGTTCTTTATAAAAGTTCTAGTTATGCCCCCCTTTCAAAGAAATGGGGGTATATTGGATGGCTGATGTCCGCCTTTCAGTTCGTTTATTATCAAACTTTGTCTGGTCAATTCGACTGTTTTGGCCTTAGGTCTTGACTTGGTTTGAAGGTTGGTCACATAGATAGATGACCCCTGTTGATAAGGTCTATCAATAGGTCAAAGGTCAACTATCCATTTGCCCTTTAGGGGGCATTGGTGTTTCACAAACACCTCATTAAAAGAGCATTTTAGTACCCTAGTTTTAACTTAAGATTCATCAAATAACTTTAAAAACTTAATCAGTTTATTTTTCTCAGCTTTATTTTTTAAGATAATTAATATTATTAGGTAAAATGTCATGAATTGACACAATCTTCATCTCTTTGTCTTACCCATACAGATGCCCAACCTTTTCTGGAGCATTCTGTGATTCTTTCTGATCTTATATTCTTACAAGTGAAGGTTCCAGCTGTAAACATTTCACTGTCCTCCCTGCGGAATCTTTGTATGATGTTTTTCTGTAATTTGGCCGGATATTCTGTTATGAGTGTAACAAACTCTAAGTCTGTCCCTTCTGTATATATCAGCGGTGTCTTTTCATCTAGATAAGCTAGATGTACCTTGCTAGAACCCACCTGCTTGATTTCAATGTCCTTTCTCATAGATGACAAATATTTGCCATCATTTGTAGCTAGCCTAGTGTGGCATCCTTTTAAGTGGTTGTATCTCTCTGAAAACCTTTAACCTTGTGAAAATGGTGTTTCAGTACCCTTGTTTTAACTTAAGATGTGTCAAATAACTTTAAAAACTAAGGTTGTTTATTTTTCTTCAGCAACATTATTTTGAAGTATTTTTATAAAACTTTATTCTTATCCCAGCAGTAATTTCTATTAGGTATACTGTCTTGAATTGACAGAGTGGGTATTTAAATTTTTGTCATATTTTTGTTATTGTAGGGTTCTTTATAAAAGTTCTAGTTATGCCCCCCTTTCAAAGAAACAGGGGTATATTGGATGGCTGATGTCCGCCTTTCAGTTCGTTTATTATCAAACTTTGTCTGGCCAATTCGACTGTTTTGGCCTTAGGTCTTGACTTGGTTTGAAGGTTGGTCACATAGATAGATGACCCCTGTTGATAAGGTCTATCAATAGGTCAAAGGTCAACTATCCATTTGCCCTTTAGGGGGCATTGGTGTTTCACAAACACCTCATTAAAAGAGCGTTTTAGTACCCTAGTTTTAACTTCAGATTCATCAAATAACTTTAAGAACTTAATCCGTTTATTTTTTCTCAGCTTTATTTTTCAAGATTATTAGTTAATTCTGTCAGGTAAAATGTCTTGAATTGACCCAATCTTCATCTCTTTGTCTTACCCATACAGATGCCCAACCTATCCCGGAGCATTCTGTGATTCTTTCTGATCTGATATTCGTACAAGTGAAGGTTCCAGCCTTAAACATTTCACTGTCCTCCCTGCGGAATCTTTGTATGATATTTTACTGTCATTTGGCCGGATATTCTGTTCTGAGTGTAACAAACTCTGAGTCTGTCCATTCTGTATATATCAGCAGTGTCTCTTCATCTAGATAAGCTAGATGTACCTTGCTGGAACCCACCTGCTTGATTTCAATGTCCTTTCTCATAGATGACAAATATTTGCCATCATTTGTAGCTAGCCTAGTGTGGCATCCTTATAAGTGGTTGTATCTCACTGAAAACCTTTAACCTTGTGAAAATGGTGTTTCAGTACCCTTGTTTTAACCTATAAGATGTGTCAAATAACTTTAAAAACTAAGGTTGTTTATTTTTCTTCAGCAATATTATTTTGAAGTATTTTTATAAAACTTTATTCTCATCTCAGCAGTTATTTCTATTATGTAAAATGTGTTGAATTGACAGAGTGGGTATTCAAATTTTTGTCATATTTTTGTTATTGTAGGCCCCCTTTCAAAGAAATGGGGATATATTGGATGGCTGATGTCCGCCTTTCAGTTCGTTTATTATCAAACTTTGTCTGGCCAATTCGACTGTTTTGGCCTTAGGTCTTGACTTGGTTTGAAGGTTGGTCACATAGATAGATGACCCCTGTTGATAAGGTCTATCAATAGGTCAAAGGTAAACTATCCATTTGCCCTTTAGGGGGCATTGGTGTTTAACAAACACCTGATTAAAAGAGCATTTTAGTAACCTAGTTTTAACTTTAGATTTATCAAATAACTTAAAGAACTTAATCAGTTTATTTTACCTCAACTTTATTTTTCAAGATTATTTGTTAATTCTGTTAGGTAAAATGTCTTGAATTGACACAGTCTTCATCTCTTTGTCTTACCCATACAGATGCCCAACCTTTCCTGGAGCATTCTGTGATTTTTCTGATCTCATATTCTTACAAGTGAAGGTTCAAGCTGTAAACTTTTCACTGTCCTCCCTGCGGAATCTTTGTATGATGTTTTTCTGTAATTTGGCCGGATATTCTATTCTGAGTGTAACAAACTCTGAGTCTGTCCGTTATGTATATATCAGTGGTGTCTCTTCATCTAGATAAGCTAGATGTACCTTGCTAGAACCCACCTGCTTGATTTCATTGTCCTTTCTCATAGATGACAAATATTTGCCATCATTTGTTGCTAGCCTAGTGTGGCATCCTTATAAGTGGTTGTATCTCACTGAAAACCTTTAACCTTGTGAAAATGGTGTTTCAGTACCCTTGTTTTAACTTAAGATGTGTCAAATAACTTTAAAAACTAAGGTAGTTAATTTTTCTTCAGCAACATTATTTTGAAGTATTTTTATAAAACTTTATTCTTATCCCAGCAGTAATTTCTATTAGGTAAACTGTCTTGAATTGACAGAGTGGGTATTTAAATTTTTGTCATATTTTTGTTATTGTAGGGTTCTTTATAAAAGTTCTAGTTATGCCCCCCTTTCAAAGAAATGGGGGTATATTGGATGGCTGATGTCCGCCTTTCAGTTCGTTTATTTTCAAACTTTGTCTGGTCAATTCGACTGTTTTGGCCTTAGGTCTTGACTTGGTTTGAAGGTTGGTCACATAGATAGATGACCCCTGTTGATAAGGTCTATCAATAGGTCAAAGGTCAGCTATCCCTTTGCCCTTTAGGGGGCATTGGTGTTTCACAAACACCTGATTAAAAGAGCGTTTTAGTCCCCTAGTTATAACTTTAGATTGATCAAATAACTTTAAAAACTTAATCAGTTTATTTTACCTCAACTTTATTTTTCAAGATTATTAGTTAATTCTTTTAGGTAAAATGTCTTGAATTGACACAATCTTCATCTCTTTGTCTTACCCATACAGATGCCCAACCTTTCCTGGAGCATTCTGTTATTCTTTCTGATCTGATATTCTTACAAGTGAAGGTTCCAGCCGTAAACATTTCACTGTCCTCCCTGCGGAATCTTTGTATGATATTTTACTGTCATTTGGCCAGATATTCTGTTCTGAGTGTAACAAACTCTGAGTCTGTCCATTCTGTATATATCGGCAGTGTCTCTTCATCTAGATAAGCTAGATGTACCTTGCTAGAACCCACCTGCTTGATTTCAATGTCCTTTCTCATAGATGACAAATATTTGCCATCATTTGTAGCTAGCCTAGTGTGGCATCCTTTCAAGTGGTTGTATCTCACTGAAAACCTTTAACCTTGTGAAAATGGTGTTTCAGTACCCTTGTTTTAACTTAAGATGTGTCAAATAACTTTAAAAACTAAAGTAGTTTATTTTTCTTCAGCAACATTATTTTGAAGTATTTTTATAAAACTTTATTCTTATCCCAGCAGTAATTTCTATTAGGTAAACTGTCTTGAATTGACAGAGTGGGTATTTAAATTTTTGTCATATTTTTGTTATTGTAGGGTTCTTATGAAAGTTCTAGTTATGCCCCCTTTTCAAAGAAACAGGGGTATATTGGATGGCTGATGTCCGCCTTTCAGTTCGTTTATTATCAAACTTTGTCTGGCCAATTCGACTGTTTTGGCCTTAGGTCTTGACTTGGTTTGAAGGTTGGTCACATAGATAGATGACCCCTGTTGATAAGGTCTATCAATAGGTCAAAGGTCAGCTATCCCTTTGCCCTTTAGGGGGCATTGGTGTTTCACAAACACCTGATTAAAAGAGCGTTTTAGTCCCCTAGTTATAACTTTAGATTGATCAAATAACTTTAAAAACTTAATCAGTTTATTTTACCTCAACTTTATTTTTCAAGATTATTAGTTAATTCTTTTAGGTAAAATGTCTTGAATTGACACAATCTTCATCTCTTTGTCTTACCCATACAGATGCCCAACCTTTCCTGGAGCATTCTGTTATTCTTTCTGATCTGATATTCTTACAAGTGAAGGTTCCAGCCGTAAACATTTCACTGTCCTCCCTGCGGAATCTTTGTATGATATTTTACTGTCATTTGGCCAGATATTCTGTTCTGAGTGTAACAAACTCTGAGTCTGTCCATTCTGTATATATCGGCAGTGTCTCTTCATCTAGATAAGCTAGATGTACCTTGCTAGAACCCACCTGCTTGATTTCAATGTCCTTTCTCATAGATGACAAATATTTGCCATCATTTGTAGCTAACCTAGTGTGGCATCCTTTTAAGTGGTTGTATCTCACTGAAAACCTTTAACCTTGTGAAAATGGTGTTTCAGTACCCTTGTTTTAACTTAAGATGTGTCAAATAACTTTAAAAACTACCGTATATACTCGGCCATACGTCTACTTCACTCATAAGTCGAGGGCTATACTTTAGAGCGAAAAAAATGGTATTTAAGCTAGGCCCGTTCATAAGTCGAGTGCAAATTTTTGCTTCAAAATCAGAAATTTCATCACTCCCAACATTCGTGTGAAACAGAAAGTAGGATTTAACAAAGGGAAGTAACTGTTACAGACTGTTAATTAGTATAATTATATCCCATAATTCACCGTAAGAAATTAATCTGTGTTTCTGAAATGCCCTCAGGTGATGTTAATAAGGATATACAAGACCCCTTGCCATCATTTTCTGCTTCATTTGTTTAATCAGTTGCAATTAGCAACGATTATATCACACAGACTGTGGTTTTGACATGTTAGACACAAAAGGTGTTAATTTCACTGGATAGAACGTAATTAACACAAAAAAACGTGTCAAACTTGCTAATCCGTGATCAACCTGGACAAAGCCATTAAGATAAATCAGGAAGACAAACATGTAAATTTACTCAAATAAAACACTAATTATTTACTAATAAAATATTTTGTCATTATTCTAAATGATTAGATCTACAACAGCTTCGTACCTTACTAAGTAATCCAGTAACAAATTATTCACACAAAAAATATCCCTAATTGTGTGACACATTTAAATTACGACATTCCTGTTCAATTTATGGGAGTAAAAATTAACCAGAGAGTAAGATATACGTCATTTGATTGACAGATAACATCATTCATGACGTCAGTTTCATAAACCTAGTTAATTTCAACTGCGCTAAAAATAGAAAATCAATATAGTTACAAAGTGCACCAGTTCAACCTGTTTGAGCAAAAATACGTGGACATAAATTATTGTGTTTTTTTGCTCTGAAAGTGTCTAAGTGATAATATTTTTTTGGTTACTCGGCCATAAGTCGAGTTGGATTTTACGGACAATTTCAGGATCCATATTTGGTCGACTTATGGCCGAGTATATACGGTAAGGTAGTTTATTTTTCTTCAGCAACATTATTTTGAAGTATTTTTATAAAACTTTATTCTTATCCCAGCAGTAATTTCTATTAGGTAAACTGTCTTGAATTGACAGAGTGGGTATTTAAATTTTTGTCATATTTTTGTTATTGTAGGGTTCTTTATAAAAGTTCTAGTTATGCCCCCCTTTCAAAGAAATGGGGGTATATTGGATGGCTGATGTCCGCCTTTCAGTTCGTTTATTATCAAACTTTGTCTGGTCAATTCGACTGTTTTGGCCTTAGGTCTTGACTTGGTTTGAAGGTTGGTCACATAGATAGATGACCCCTGTTGATAAGGTCTATCAATAGGTCAAAGGTCAGCTATCCCTTTGCCATTTAGGGGGCATTGGTGTTTCACAAACACCTGATTAAAAGAGCGTTTTAGTCCCCTAGTTATAACTTTAGATTGATCAAATAACTTTAAAAACTTAATCAGTTTATTTTACCTCAGCTTTATTTTTCAAGATTATTAGTTAATTCTTTTAGGTAAAATGTCTTGAATTGACACAATCTTCATCTCTTTGTCTTACCCATACAGATGCCCAACCTTTCCTGGAGCATTCTGTTATTCTTTCTGATCTGATATTCTTACAAGTGAAGGTTCCAGCCGTAAACATTTCACTGTCCTCCCTGCGGAATCTTTGTATGATATTTTACTGTCATTTGGCCAGATATTCTGTTCTGAGTGTAACAAACTCTGAGTCTGTCCATTCTGTATATATCGGCAGTGTCTCTTCATCTAGATAAGCTAGATGTACCTTGCTAGAACCCACCTGCTTGATTTCAATGTCCTTTCTCATAGATGACAAATATTTGCCATCATTTGTAGCTAGCCTAGTGTGGCATCCTTTCAAGTGGTTGTATCTCACTGAAAACCTTTAACCTTGTGAAAATGGTGTTTCAGTACCCTTGTTTTAACTTAAGATGTGTCAAATAACTTTAAAAACTAAAGTAGTTTATTTTTCTTCAGCAGCATTATTTTGAAGTATTTTTATAAAACTTTATTCTTATCCCAGCAGTAATTTCTATTAGGTAAACTGTCTTGAATTGACAGAGTGGGTATTTAAATTTTTGTCATATTTTTGTTATTGTAGGGTTCTTATGAAAGTTCTAGTTATGCCCCCTTTTCAAAGAAACAGGGGTATATTGGATGGCTGATGTCCGCCTTTCAGTTCGTTTATTATCAAACTTTGTCTGGCCAATTCGACTGTTTTGGCCTTAGGTCTTGACTTGGTTTGAAGGTTGGTCACATAGATAGATGACCCCTGTTGATAAGGTCTATCAATAGGTCAAAGGTCAGCTATCCCTTTGCCCTTTAGGGGGCATTGGTGTTTCACAAACACCTGATTAAAAGAGTGTTTTAGTCCCCTAGTTATAACTTTAGATTGATCAAATAACTTTAAAAACTTAATCAGTTTATTTTACCTCAACTTTATTTTTCAAGATTATTAGTTAATTCTTTTAGGTAAAATGTCTTGAATTGACACAATCTTCATCTCTTTGTCTTACCCATACAGATGCCCAACCTATCCCGGAGCATTCTGTGATTCTTTCTGATCTGATATTCGTACAAGTGAAGGTTCCAGCCTTAAACATTTCACTGTCCTCCCTGCGGAATCTTTGTATGATATTTTACTGTCATTTGGCCGGATATTGTGTTCTGAGTGTAACAAACTCTGAGTCTGTCCATTCTGTATATATCAGCAGTGTCTCTTCATCTAGATAAGCTAGATGTACCTTGCTAGAACCCACCTGCTTGATTTCAATGTCCTTTCTCATAGATGACAAATATTTGCCATCATTTGTAGCTAGCCTAGTGTGGCATCCTTATAAGTGGTTGTATCTCACTGAAAACCTTTAACCTTGTGAAAATGGTGTTTCAGTACCCTTGTTTTAACCTATAAGATGTGTCAAATAACTTTAAAAACTAAGGTTGTTTATTTTTCTTCAGCAATATTATTTTGAAGTATTTTTATAAAACTTTATTCTCATCTCAGCAGTTATTTCTATTATGTAAAATGTGTTGAATTGACAGAGTGGGTATTCAAATTTTTGTCATATTTTTGTTATTGTAGGCCCCCTTTCAAAGAAATGGGGATATATTGGATGGCTGATGTCCGCCTTTCAGTTCGTTTATTATCAAACTTTGTCTGGCCAATTCGACTGTTTTGGCCTTAGGTCTTGACTTGGTTTGAAGGTTGGTCACATAGATAGATGACCCCTGTTGATAAGGTCTATCAATAGGTCAAAGGTAAACTATCCATTTGCCCTTTAGGGGGCATTGGTGTTTAACAAACACCTGATTAAAAGAGCATTTTAGTAACCTAGTTTTAACTTTAGATTTATCAAATAACTTAAAGAACTTAATCAGTTTATTTTACCTCAACTTTATTTTTCAAGATTATTTGTTAATTCTGTTAGGTAAAATGTCTTGAATTGACACAGTCTTCATCTCTTTGTCTTACCCATACAGATGCCCAACCTTTCCTGGAGCATTCTGTGATTTTTCTGATCTCATATTCTTACAAGTGAAGGTTCAAGCTGTAAACTTTTCACTGTCCTCCCTGCGGAATCTTTGTATGATATTTTTCTGTAATTTGGCCGGATATTCTGTTCTGAGTGTAACAAACTCTGAGTCTGTCCGTTATGTATATATCAGTGGTGTCTCTTCATCTAGATAAGCTAGATGTACCTTGCTAGAACCCACCTGCTTGATTTCATTGTTTTTTCTCATAGATGACAAATATTTGCCATCATTTGTTGCTAGCCTAGTGTGGCATCCTTATAAGTGGTTGTATCTCACTGAAAACCTTTAACCTTGTGAAAATGGTGTTTCAGTACCCTTGTTTTAACTTAAGATGTGTCAAATAACTTTAAAAACTAAGGTAGTTTATTTTTCTTCAGCAACATTATTTTGAAGTATTTTTATAAAACTTTATTCTTATCCCAGCAGTAATTTCTATTAGGTAAACTGTCTTGAATTGACAGAGTGGGTATTTAAATTTTTGTCATATTTTTGTTATTGTAGGGTTCTTTATAAAAGTTCTAGTTATGCCCCCCTTTCAAAGAAATGGGGGTATATTGGATGGCTGATGTCCGCCTTTCAGTTCGTTTATTATCAAACTTTGTCTGGTCAATTCGACTGTTTTGGCCTTAGGTCTTGACTTGGTTTGAAGGTTGGTCACATAGATAGATGACCCCTGTTGATAAGGTCTATCAATAGGTCAAAGGTCAGCTATCCCTTTGCCCTTTAGGGGGCATTGGTGTTTCACAAACACGTGATTAAAAGAGCGTTTTAGTCCCCTAGTTATAACTTTAGATTGATCAAATAACTTTAAAAACTTAATCAGTTTATTTTACCTCAACTTTATTTTTCAAGATTATTAGTTAATTCTTTTAGGTAAAATGTCTTGAATTGACACAATCTTCATCTCTTTGTCTTACCCATACAGATGCCCAACCTTTCCTGGAGCATTCTGTTATTCTTTCTGATCTGATATTCTTACAAGTGAAGGTTCCAGCCGTAAACATTTCACTGTCCTCCCTGCGGAATCTTTGTATGATATTTTACTGTCATTTGGCCAGATATTCTGTTCTGAGTGTAACAAACTCTGAGTCTGTCCATTCTGTATATATCGGCAGTGTCTCTTCATCTAGATAAGCTAGATGTACCTTGCTAGAACCCACCTGCTTGATTTCAATGTCCTTTCTCATAGATGACAAATATTTGCCATCATTTGTAGCTAGCCTAGTGTGGCATCCTTTCAAGTGGTTGTATCTCACTGAAAACCTTTAACCTTGTGAAAATGGTGTTTCAGTACCCTTGTTTTAACTTAAGATGTGTCAAATAACTTTAAAAACTAAAGTAGTTTATTTTTCTTCAGCAGCATTATTTTGAAGTATTTTTATAAAACTTTATTCTTATCCCAGCAGTAATTTCTATTAGGTAAACTGTCTTGAATTGACAGAGTGGGTATTTAAATTTTTGTCATATTTTTGTTATTGTAGGGTTCTTATGAAAGTTCTAGTTATGCCCCCTTTTCAAAGAAACAGGGGTATATTGGATGGCTGATGTCCGCCTTTCAGTTCGTTTATTATCAAACTTTGTCTGGCCAATTCGACTGTTTTGGCCTTAGGTCTTGACTTGGTTTGAAGGTTGGTCACATAGATAGATGACCCCTGTTGATAAGGTCTATCAATAGGTCAAAGGTCAGCTATCCCTTTGCCCTTTAGGGGGCATTGGTGTTTCACAAACACCTGATTAAAAGAGTGTTTTAGTCCCCTAGTTATAACTTTAGATTGATCAAATAACTTTAAAAACTGAATCAGTTTATTTTACCTCAACTTTATTTTTCAAGATTATTAGTTAATTCTTTTAGGTAAAATGTCTTGAATTGACACAATCTTCATCTCTTTGTCTTACCCATACAGATGCCCAACCTATCCCGGAGCATTCTGTGATTCTTTCTGATCTGATATTCGTACAAGTGAAGGTTCCAGCCTTAAACATTTCACTGTCCTCCCTGCGGAATCTTTGTATGATATTTTACTGTCATTTGGCCGGATATTGTGTTCTGAGTGTAACAAACTCTGAGCCTGTCCATTCTGTATATATCAGCAGTGTCTCTTCATCTAGATAAGCTAGATGTACCTTGCTAGAACCCACCTGCTTGATTTCAATGTCCTTTCTCATAGATGACAAATATTTGCCATCATTTGTAGCTAGCCTAGTGTGGCATCCTTATAAGTGGTTGTATCTCACTGAAAACCTTTAACCTTGTGAAAATGGTGTTTCAGTACCCTTGTTTTAACTTAAGATGTGTCAAATAACTTTAAAAACTAAGGTAGTTTATTTTTCTTCAGCAACATTATTTTGAAGTATTTTTATAAAACTTTATTCTTATCCCAGCAGTAATTTCTATTAGGTAAACTGTCTTGAATTGACAGAGTGGGTATTTAAATTTTTGTCATCTTTTTGTTATTGTAGGGTTCTTATGAAAGTTCTAGTTATGCCCCCTTTTCAAAGAAACAGGGGTATATTGGATGGCTGATGTCCGCCTTTCAGTTCGTTTATTATCAAACTTTGTCTGGCCAATTCGACTGTTTTGGCCTTAGGTCTTGACTTGGTTTGAAGGTTGGTCACATAGATAGATGACCCCTGTTGATAAGGTATATCAATAGGTCAAAGGTCAACTATCCATTTGCCCTTTAGGGGGCATTGGTGTTTAACAAACACCTGATTAAAAGAGCGTTTTAGTACCCTAGTTTTAACTTTAGATTCATCAAATAACTTTAAAAACTTTATAGGCAGTTTATTTTTCCTCAGCTTTATTTTTTTAGATTATTAGTTAATTCTTTCAGGTAAAATGTCTTGAATTGACACAATCTTCATATCTTTGTCTTACCCATACAGATGCCCAACCTTTCCTGGAGCATTCTGTTTTTCTTTCTGATCTGATATTCTTACAAGTGAAGGTTCCAGCCGTAAACATTTCACTGTCCTCCCTGCGGAATCTTTGTATGATATTTTACTGTCATTTGGCCAGATATTCTGTTCTGAGTGTAACAAACTCTGAGTCTGTCCATTCTGTATATATCGGCAGTGTCTCTTCATCTAGATAAGCTAGATGTACCTTGCTAGAACCCACCTGCTTGATTTCAATGTCCTTTCTCATAGATGACAAATATTTGCCATCATTTGTAGCTAGCCTAGTGTGGCATCCTTTTTAGTGGTTGTATCTCACTGAAAACCTTTAACCTTGTGAAAATGGTGTTTCAGTACCCTTGTTTTAACCTAAGATGTGTCAAATAACTTTAAAAACTAAGGTTGTTTATTTTTCTTCAGCAATATTATTTTGAAGTATTTTTATAAAACTTTATTCTCATCTCAGCAGTTATTTCTATTAGGTAAATTGTGTTGAATTGACAGAGTGGGTATTTAAACTTTTGTCATATTTTTGTTATTGTAGGGTTCTTTATAAAAGTTCTAGTTATGCCCCCCTTTCAAAGAAATGGGGATATATTGGATGGCTGATGTCCGCCTTTCAGCTTGTTTATTATCAAACTTTGTCTGGCCAATTCGACTGTTTTGGCCTAAGGTCTTGACTTGGTTTGAAGGTTGGTCACATAGATAGATGATCCCTGTTGATAAGGTCTATCAATAGGTCAAAGGTCAGCTATCCCTTTGCCCTTTAGGGGGCATTGGTGTTTCACAAACACCTGATTAAAAGAGCGTTTTAGTACCCTAGTTTTAACTTTAGATTTATCAAATAACTTTAAGAACTTAATCAGTTTATTTTACCTCAACTTTATTTTTCAAGATTATTAGTTAATTCTTAAAGGTAAAATGTCTTGAATTGACACAATCTTCATCTCTTTGTCTTACCCATACAGATGCCCAACCTTTCCTGGAGCATTCTGTGATTCTTTCTGATCTGATATTCTTACAAGTGAAGGTTCCAGCAGTAAACATTTCACTGTCCTCCCTATGGAATCTTTGTATGATGTTTTTCTGTATTTTGGCCGGGTATTCTGTTCTGAGTGTAACAAACTCTGAGTCTGTCCATTCTGTATATATCAGCCCTGTCTTTTCATCTAGATAAGCTAGATGTACCTTGCTAGAACCCACCTGCTTGATTTCAGTGTCCCCAGGTCAAATCTTTGATAAAAACCTTGTTAAAGCTCACGGTTTTGATTGGATCAGAACTTGTCAGATTGTTTGAATAATGATAATAATGACAATTTCAAATATAGGTCACCTAGGGTAAAAAACTAGGTCACAGGGTCAAATCTTAGGAAATCTTATTAACACTGTAGATATAAAATTTTGATTGGTTCTTCACCAAACCTTGTCAGAATGTTTGTCTTAATGATATGTTAGACAAATTCGAACATGGGTCATCTGGGGTCAAAAACTAGGTCACAAGGTCAAATCTTATGAAAACCTTGTCTATGCTGTAGTTGTCGTGGTTTTAATTGGATCTTCACCAAACGTTGTCAGAATGATTGTCTGATTTGCATGTATGACAAGTTCTAACATGGGTCATCTGGGGTCAAAAACTATGTCACAGGTTCAAAACAATGTTTAAATGAGTACACAATGATTGCCATGTGAGCGATATAGGGCCCTCTTGTTCATTTTCCAAATATCCCAAAATTTTCAATGTTTTTATGCTTTTTTTTCGAATATAAATAGAATTTACAAAAATTGAAAGAAAAAGATTTTGATATTGATCCTAACAAAGCCAAACGTGAAATATGGAAGAATTTCGGGTTGCAATGTACCATTAATTAAATCAATATAAGTAATTGAAGGCATTGCTATTTTTACATTGTGCAACGCTTCAGTGAAATACAGGGGAGGCAGGTTTTTTTGGGTGCGATTTTTTAGCCGAAATTCGGTCATATTCCCATATAAAATAGTATCTTTTTTTCCCAATTCACAGACAAAAATTCCCAATCCCCCCGTAAAAAATTTTTTTTTGTTCATTTACTTCACTATTGGTGTACATTTTTTCCCAATTTTGATTAAAATACTGCGAAAATTCACAATCCCAAGGGTATGGGTCATTCTCAAAACACCGAAAAAAACCCTGGGGAGGTGCAACACCTTTAATAACGCTCATTGATCGACATCATCCTAGCGTTAAGAAATTTAAAGTACCGTTAGCGACTTAGGTACATATTGAGATGAACATATCCAGTATATAATGGGTATTAGATCTAATGTTTCTACTGTTTTGTGTCAAGATGGTCATTTTGTTAAAAAATCTAGTCATGTACTAGTACCTTATCATGATTATTTTTTTCCAAAACTTTTTAACAATTTGTTAAATTATTCATGTAAGTAGATATTTCAATAGTCATGACTCAGGCTTACAGAGTATATAAAAGCTGCAATATATTGTGGTATGTATTGCAATGGGTTGCTTCAGTATTGCAATATATTGTGGTATGTGGTATGTAAAGTGTAAATCAATACGATTAGACAAGAATTCGCCCTGTATAATGTCAAAAAGGCACAAAATAATTAAATTGATGGTAGATTATTGCAAATGGGTTTATACATGTTTAGAAATTACTGACTCCTCCAACCAAAATCGAGTTTCAAAGTAGAAATATTTTTATGGAAATATGATATGCAATACTGCAACACCAGTCCTATGTGCGCTATTTCATGTGCAACAGCCGATATGCAGGTTTATAATGACAGTATTTGGATATGTCATGTATTTAACAGACATACACTTATTTAAATGCATGACTCTTTGCATGTGGTTACAATAAAATGAAATTGAAAATATATTTAGGTCCAACACACTTAATTGAGGAAATCCGGGTTTTTTCTTGGTATTTTGGGAATATGACCCATACCCTTGGGATTGGGAATTTTCGTGGTGTTTTAATCAAAATTGGGGAAAATGTGTAAATACAATTTTTGCAATGTACAAATGTACGACTTATTCTACATATTCTCCCATAGAACAGTAGCAGAATAAGGTATTTACTTCCAATAGTGATGTTAAGGACATATCTGACAGTTTCCACAATTTTACACATAGGCATATAGGCAAAATAAAAACGTATAGAGATTTTTTTAAAACTTTGCACGATCATAGCATATGATAATAGAAACATTTTAAGATAAACAAAAATGAGGGTCGCGGTGCTCGTTTTTGAGTTATCTGCCCTTGAATGTGACATTTTGGCTCATTTTAGGTTATTTCAAGGGCAGATAATTCATAATGTAGGAAAACAAGGTCTTATTTATTTTCTTTTTTAAGTAGCCGACTTCTTTTCATGCAATCTCCCAAAATTCCAAGAACTGCTAATGAGTGTTTTTGTATTTGTTTCTTCTTTACTGTAACCAATGCCAATTTTCCTAAAACTTGGTTTAATTTTGAGTAATTGTCAGTCTGTTAACTTCAACTGAAAAAAGCTAATAAAAATATTCAATGGAATTGCAAGAAATTTTGTATTTTGACCAAGAATAAAATGAGAAACAAACCAAAATTAAAAATATGGTATTTAAGATTTATGTATGAGTGATATGCCCTTGAAATGACATAAATTAAGCCAAAACGTCATAAACAAGGGCATATAACTCAGATATAAGCACTGCGACCCCCATTTTCTTTTCGATTGAAATGTTTCTGTTATCATATGCTATGTTCATGCAAAATTGAAAAAATTCTCTCTATAAGTTTTCATTTTGCCTGTATGTTAAATAGTAAAATTAACGTCACGGATGCGCACTACGTTGCGCAATAGCAACGACTGGATAATTATGTCCTTAATGAACTTATAAAATTATTTAATTTTTTTTTTTGATTGGGAATTTTTGTCTGTGAATTGGGAAAAAAAGATACTACTTTCCATTGGGAATATGTATTTTATTACAAGCTTAAATCTAATTGAAAGACACATATCAGCACATATGAATATACTGTAATGGAAACAACAATGAGTTATAAATAATGAATTAATGTATCAATCAGCATGAATATGTAAAGTCATTGATCACTAAACTGAAGCTTACATTGTATCTTGAGTTTTAAAATAATTTACAACACTGTCACACAGTTACTCAATATTAAAATTTCTTAAAGAAGTCGTCCATGTTCTTTTGCTTCAGCGAGCACTTCTCCGTTACAATTTCTTTCTCTGTCATAGTCCTCAAGTCTATAAATTTGTCTAACATGGCACTATTTTTAACTGACGCAAAGTTCTGACAGCGTTTCAAAACATCCAGTAGATCACTGTATGTCATTTCACTTCCAGGTAATGAACTGTCCTCATCGGCGTCTTCTTCCGACTCTGACTCACTCCCCTCCTCTTTCTGTTGATATGATTTCACTAAGTTGTCCTCCCAATTATCACTATCATCTTCTGTTTCAAGGTTATTGTCTAAATTCTCAAAGTCCTGAGCAGTACAGGCAAATTCCCTGATCAGTACTGCCAGAGGTACATCATCAGGATCATCACAGTCAGATTCAGAATCACAGTTAGCATCACTATTGTTGCAAAAACCTACTAAACTAAAGCATTTCACGACTGTTTCTACTTTGACTTCACTCCAGGATCTTACCACCCAATTAATTGCATCCAGCAAGGTCACTTTCTTACATAACTCACTCACATTGTCTGAACTGTCCATAGAACTTATAAGGGATCTCAGTAAATGTCGTCTATACAGAGCCTTAAAGTTTCTGATTATGCCTTGGTCCAAAGGCTGTAGGTGAGAAGTGGTATTTGCTGGTAAAAATTTCACTTTCACGTTAGTTAACTGATAACTTTCTATTTTCCCATGCGATGCGGGGTTGTCCAACATCAGTAGTATGCTTCTCCCTTCACGGCACATTTTCCTGTCTAAATCCATTAACCAGTCACGAAATATAGAATTGTCCATCCACGCCTTCTTGTTGGCAGTGTATTTAACTTTCAAATCTTTAACTTTCACATTCTTGAAGCATCTAGGTTTCTGGGCTTTGCCAATAACTAGAGGTTCCAGCTTATCACCTGTTGCACTACAAGCCAACATCACTGTTACACGATCCTTAGACATTTTGAACCCCTTTGTACACTGTCCTTTATTGGCTAGAGTACGCTCTGGCAATGCTCTAAAGTACAGGCCCGTCTCATCACAATTGTAAACGTCCTTCAAGTTGTACCCTTCAAGGAATTCTGGAATACGAGACTTAAACTTATCCACATCTTCAACATTTACTCCAGCACTCTCCCCACAATCTCTGAACTCCTTAATCCCATACCGTGCTTTCCACTTCCCCATCCATCCATTAGACGCCTTAAAATCACATAAGTTTAGTTCCTTGGCGAATTGAAGTGCTTTCTCCTGTATAATAGGTCCTGATACTGGCAGGGTTTTAGCACGTACAGTACAAAACCAGTCCCACACAAGTCGGTTCAATCGATCATACTTAGCTTCTGTATTCACACGCTTCTTCGCAGGTGATGTGTTTTTCTCCCATTCTGCTTGATGATGTCACTCACAGTAGATATTCCAACGCCAAATTTACCAGACTGCACCTGAAAAATAAATCAAACCAAAATTAAAATCAATTCAAAAATGAATTTTATGAGTGAATTCTTTTTTTAATGTGTATGCTTAACAAATTCAGGTCCCTTATGACAAACAAACCCGGGACTTTCGGAATGGTACACAAACACTTTGTCGCCAAATAGCCACAATAACAGATATGCACCACACAATTTCCTTAGTTAGGCATGTTCTGTTTGATTTTATGATCAACACAATTTACTTAAATGATACATTTATACATGATAAAACAATAATGATTGAATGTGAAGTACACATCATACAGAAACTTACTTTCATAGTTGGTTTAGGTTTAGACCCATAATCTCTGATCATGTCCATTTTACGACTCAGATCTAATTCCAAATTTTCTACGTTTAGCAAGTGGTTCATTACCAGACATGATGCCTTGATCAAATTCAGATTTTTACTCGAAATTTTTAAGAATTAATATGCAAAGACAGACGATATAGAAGTGATAAGATATACAACAAAAAGTCAGGAACTGCATTAAATGATTTAAGTTAAGCAATAATTACTCAAAAATCAAAAAATGTTTTTGGTCAAATAAATACTGGACGAAGTTTGTGACAAACACGTTGAAAATGCTTACAATTTTAATTCGCCATCATGTTGTTCACACTTCCCATCGGTCTCACTTCTCATCTTATAATTGTCTGGGTCATCATTTCGCAAAAACCTTTGATTTTACCGCATGTTTTGTTTTCACATTTCACAAATTATCTTACCTTATTCCCGACTATACGTTGTTTTTAAAATTTCAATAATAAAGGCAGTTACGAACTAATTTCATTGTGTAAAGATGTAAAGACATTTTAATTTACAAATGTGATTGTTTTCAGTATTGAGAGGTTAAACTAAGTTGAATTCTTTATCTACGATACATTTATTAAATTTACAAAATGGCACCTTATCCCGTACCCTAATATACGGAAATACATAGTTCCCACAACTACAATATTTACCTCCCTTGTTTTGAATTGGCGGCCATCTTGAAAGTCAAATTTCTTATGTGTTTAATAGAAAAAAATAAAAAAGTGGTTATTAACAACTCAATTTACAAAATATAACTTAATCATGAAGTTGGAAAAACCATAAGCATATCAGGTTTAAGAAAATGTAGTTGTCACATATGAAAATTCTATATTTAGAATTATCAGATCAAAAATATAAATATCCTCTATCAATGCTAGTCAAATTAGACTTTCAAGATGGCCGCCAAGGGAGGTAAATATTGTAGATGTGGGAACTATGTATACACAAGGTTGATGCTAACAGTAAAACCTCGGGGCAAAATTACGCAAGCTGTTTTTGATCATATAAACAGTATGACATTTTGTATATCTTTTTGCATCAATTTCGGATTAAGCTCAAATTCCGGATTGGGGAGTTTAAATATCAGTATAAAATAGGATTTCGCACCGTAAAAGTCGTCCAGACTACGGAATATGGAGATTCCGGATTGGGGGGGATTTTTTCGTATACGTTATTGAAGGAACGAAACGGGACCGTGGAATTTTTTTCGGATTGAGGAAGATTCCAGATTGGAGAGGTTCCGGATTAGGGAGTTTCTACTGTGTTTAGTTCAGACCTATTTTCTTGTGCGGCTTTCCTTAAAGTGAGGCGCTGTTATGGAGTCCAAGGAAGGGTTCTCAGCCTCATATATAGGAACGTGATAAAATCATATTTCAATAAAAGAAATTTCCAAAAAAAAGAAACTGTTTGAGGGGGGGGGGGGGGGGGGCTGAATACTGAAATAGTTAATACTATTAGCTTATTCCATAATTATGTAAAATTCAACTGCTGCAACATATATATTTATAACCTACAAATTGACAGTATTTTGAATTGTCTTGTGTAATAATGTTAGAAATGAGGTCTATATAATAACCAGGGCTCCAGATAAATATTTGGGCAAGGGGTATTTTTATTAACTATTTTATTTAAAATAGTATTTATCCTTTAAAAAATTGAAATAGCCGCACAAAAAATTTAAGGCGTATAATTACCCCCTGCTATAAAGAATGCAGGGGTTATTTTACGCCTTAAATTTTTTGCGCGGGTATTTCAATTTTTTAAAGGATAATGACAATCATGGAACAACTCTAAAGGGTATACACTTATAAACACAAACACACTGTATTGTGTTCTTCTATATTTACTTTATGAACTTGTTTTGCATCCAGTGATCGATCGAAGAATGTACATGTAGCTTATTATACAATACCTTTGCCTTATTCAATAAGTTCTTGAAATTGTATCACTATAGTCACAGACAATACTTTTAATTTGATGGTTACACAATTAAATCGAGTGAAACTAGTACACAGGATTTTTAGTGCGTATCGGTACGCTCTAGAAATATTTTTTGTGCGTTTTTCTGGAAAAATAATGCGTATTTACGTCACTTATCTGGAGCCCTGAATAACTAAGTGAATTTTGATAAGTTTTAATTACTGAATGATAGGATATTTTGTTATTTGTACAAAAATCTAGCGCATTGCAGTGGAGTACTAAATTGTCGAGTACTTGCCTGTGACTAATCTATATCAGGCCTTATATAGCAGGCCCAAAAACGCTTTCACAGTCGGACATAATGATTTAGAACGGGTCAGAAAAATATCAGAAATGATCCATGATTATATCAGTGTGCCAACACGAGTGATGTGACCTTAATAGGATATTGTTTGCCAGTTTGATTGTTGATCTATAAATTTATTTGTTTTAGTTAGAGCACAAGTGCTCATGATGAGCTTCTGTGATCGGTCTTTGTCCGATATTGACAAAATCTCAGATGACCTCAATAATGGGTCATTGGATTTAAAAACTAGAAATCACTGTTTTGATTAGATCTTCATGAAACTTTGTCAGAATGTGTGTTTTAAAGACGTCTGCTACAGTTTTCAATTTTTTTTCACATAGACATATTAGAAAAAATCTAAAATCGGCCAAAAATTCAAATTCAAGGGCAGATAACAAAAAAATGAGCTCGTCAAACCCCAATTTCTTTTTGATTCAAATGTTTCTGATATCATATGCTATTATCATGCAAAATTGGTATATTGCTTTAAATGTTCAAAACATGTGGCAAGAGTTGCAGGATTGTGATACCAAGATGTTCCCAAAATGGTACAGATAGGACCCATACCTGATCTCATTTGACTGTTCCTTCCTTGAGAAATAACTAACAGAAAACAATGAGTCAATCTTGCTCATGCAACCACGTGCATGAGACATATTTAAGTGACTACCTAAAAATCCCCCGAGAATTTTTGCACTATGTTTTTAATGTACAGTAAAACCTTGATTATCCGAACACCTAATATCCAAATACCCGGTATTATCTTAATAAAATCTACGGTCCTGATTACGTTTCTATATATTTTAACTACAACGAACCCCGGTTATACGAATCGGATTTTAAGCATACCTGGTGTAATCCAAATACATTATTTGGTCCCTAAAGTTACGAATGCGCATATTTTCACACCTATTATTCGAAATCGTCAATTGATAACAATGGCCGATTGAGAATCAAATGTCGTGTGACAAACAATGTATATCATCAATTCATTCATGAAGCATGTCAACAGTTTAATTATCGTTAAGTTGACCATATTGTTACGATTTCATACTATTCGCGTGATTTCACTGTGATCTCGGGTATAATAACTTAATACGCATACGTACCTGGTGATCTGTATGAAATTATTTGCATTTCATCGTCATTCAAATTTAAAAACTGATTCGAACACAATTAAACAAAACTAACTAGAATAATTATGATGATTTAGTGAAAAAATGTACCAAACATAAAAACATTACGTCTTTGACTATTCAATTGTTTTAGAATGTGACGATAGCGATGACTAGTCGATCGTTAGTAAGGGAAGCGAGAATGACGTATTATTGTGTTGGATTGTGTTCTGCATAATCCATAAATACACGCATATTTATTTAACAAGAATTATTATTTCATTTAATGACTTATATACATTCATAAAACAAGGATAAATAATAAGTGTATGTTATACATTTTATTTTCTTCTTATCATCACCAGGTAGTTGTACTAAGTTAATTAGACTACCTGTTATCACTCAAGTAACGTCATGTTTGCATACGAGAGTTAACTCCCTTGCAATATACGGACAGTACGGAATTTATCGTTTCCAATCAGTACATCATACTGAAATGGATAATTCGAAACCATGGATTATCCGAATGATTTTTCAGGGCCCAACGACATTCAAATAATCGGGGTTTTACTGTATTAAGCGACCAATATGTCAACAAAATCTTGACAGACCTTTTTTTGATGAAGCCGTTTCACACATCAAAATGTTAAACACAGTCACAGACATACATGTAATTAACAAACGCATGAAAAACATTACCATTATCACTTGTGTATGTAGATATCTCTTGAGTGTAGGATGCAGATAAAATATCAGTAGAAATCCCAGGAAAAATTCATATCCATGCGTGTAAAAAATGTTTTTTAGCAATATAAATACTGAAAGACATTGAAAAACCCGCGCAATTTTGATTACAGTAACTTTGTGTTACGTAAGTAATACAAAAACATGATAAATACTTTTGTATTAAAACACCAATTAATTTCTCAACCCATGTACTCATACACTCAACACCATGAGGTTATCGTAATTAATGGCATGATCAGCTACATTTGTTGTTGATTTTCAAACTTGCGTCTACTACAGACGTCTTTGATTATAATTATATGAAATCCATCAAATGTACAGATTCGTACAGGTTTTTAGACTATCACTATGAATGATTTATTTCCCTTGTTGCAGATTCGATCAATTTCATCTCCGGTGAACAAATAGAATAAATTTGGCTGTTTTGTTTTGTCAAGGTAGAATGGACCAAGCTTTGCACCTTTGTTAACTCAACAGAATTTTGGTAATGAATTTCAAAATAAAAGCATTTGTATCAAAAACGAGTGAAAACATGTGCGAAGAGGTGTGCACATAATGGAATATTGCAGTCATAAAAAATTCATGATACGTCATCAACGATGAATTTTATTTCAAATAGTACAATATAATGGTACATATTTCACCATTTCTTCTCATTTTCCCCTACTATTTTACCTCATCACTAAATGAATGTGTGTCATTGGTGATCTTTAATTATAATTTCTATTATTTGTGACACAGTTGAATACCAGTATACTCACAATAAAAATTGGCACAAACATATACTTGTAAGTTATAAGTTGTAACAATACATGCATGAAAGCCTGGTAATGAAACAATACTACTGGTACTTTAATATATGTCATAGTTTAATTATTAGAAACTTAGGTTTTGTATTTGGTCTTTCCCTTGGGCGGTCTCTTAATACAAGATTGACTGTATTTTGTACACATTTTTGTTTACATTTAACATATGAGGAGCATTTCCGAAAGCTTCATAACTAATCTGAACTTAAGGTACATATCAGTGACTCACAGGAGTCGAAAATAAACTTCCATACATTTTGCAATGTTATGTGTATTACGTTGTATACTCATGACATATTGTATGTATACTATCCATCCATTGTTTATCAGAAAACTTGGCAATCCCCGTATCACTGACGAAGCGTCCTTCAGCAAACAATGTAGCTTGAAATGTAAATTTTGATTGAAGATTATTTGGTATCGGGGGGCCCGGTACAAGTATCTTGTGTTTTGATTTGTCATTCTGTTTTATATGGACATTTTACAATTTTGTACCACAGATTTGTGATTATCAAAGGACAACAATACACTGTTCCTGAAGCTTATTTTGAATTTAATGATGTCTTGGACACGGTCCATAATGGCTCATCTTGGGTCAAAAACTAGGTCACCAGGCCAAATTGCTTGAAAACCTTGTGAACACTCTAGAAGTCACTATTTTGATTCGATCTTCACCAAACCTTGTCAGAATGTTTATCTTAATGATATGTAGGACAAGTTTGAACATGGGTCATATGGGGTCAAACACTAGGTCACCAGGTTAAACAGAGGAAAACCTTGATATCAATGGACCTCATGACACAGGATCAAAACAATGTTAACAATGATTGTCATATGTGCGATATAGGGCCATCTTGGCCCTCTTGTTTTACACATGAATATTTCTAATGTTTTTTACCTTCAGGGGTGTCAATATTCCGGATACATCCGGAATTCTGGTTTCATCTGTTCTGAAAATCTATGATATCTGAGCAAAATAAAAGTTATTTGATGAAAATATCTGAAGAAATTTCAAAGTCATGGTCAATTTAATCTGCTCCGAAGGATTTTCTTTCATATAAACTGAGTTAAATATGGTATAATGGAAACAATAATTGGCCGAAGGCCTTTTTTTTGGCAAAAATGGTTGGCAGCATATGATTCTCAGGATTTTTTATTTGGATCTTACCCTGCCTCTTACATACAGGTCTGACCTATACAGTATATTAAATTGGCGATTTTAGCGAAAACTTCCAAAAGGAACCCCACTGATATTGTGCAATATTGTAGTTTAAGGTTAGATTATTACAAATCAAGAACTTAAATCTTGATTTTAGTTGAAAAAGATCAAATAATCGCCAAATAAATATTTTTGCAGTCAGCTTGACACAGTCACCACTATGGCAGTTGTATGTCTGTACATCTGTACATCAAAGTTCAAGGTCACACTTAGAGGTCCAATGTCAAAAATGAGTATTATAGATCTTGTATGGGCAGAATCTTCCTTATAATGCTTTGACATTTTTTTTTGTGTGTGGGCCTTTTCATGTCCAGCTCATAACTTTGTCATACATGATTGGATTTTGAAATAAATTGGCACAAATGTTCATCATATCAAGACAACAGGTCAAGGTCACAGTGGACACTTAGTTTGTGCGTATTCATTATTTGGATATAGTGAAAGTATATGTTTGTATCCGGTTCTTAACTTTGTTGTGCATAATTGGAAACTGGCATTGTCAATTTCAGATGTCAAAACTTCCACACTTTCCATTTTTAACTATCCAATCTTTTTGGCAGTCCCAATGGGATGCCGACATAGGCAACAAACTTCACTCCATCAAACCAACCCTCAGCGAATGGCACCCCTCTTACAGGTCCAGTCATAGAGAAGAAGTAATATTATCTAGATGCAGAATTGGTCATTCTCGTTTAACTCATTCTTTACTTCTCACCAGAGATGATATGCCAGAATATATATTATGGGAAGACCCACAGTGGGTTGGCGGGCAGGCCTCGTCCACAACGGTGTCCGCTCTATAATTCAAACAGTTTTATTCGAATCCTCACCAAGTTAGATGAAAATAGTTATGGCCATGAGATCTCGGTCTAGTTTGATAACTGGTATGCTATATGATCATTTGCTGTCGATATGCCATAAAACAACACAAAACTTACAGTGAATGTGTATGACCTAAAGGTCTTTGTTGAGTTTGATTATGGGCAAAGTTGAACTAGTACTTGCAGAGTTAACTTATGGGCCCTTGACTTAGAAAAATTGCTATATTTAAGCTTGTTTACACTATAGCACCTTCATTTCTCCACTATCATAATCATATTTATTTGCATCCAGCATTCAAGAAATTTAAGATTTGATTTTGTTCAAAATCTATGTAGAAACAAGTTATAAGAGGTGAAAACTATTTTACCTGGAAATTAATTATAGTCTTTGTGGTTCACAGGTGAGCAAATTTATAGGGCTGTCTTAGCTCTCTTGTTTATATAGGCATAGATTCTCTATAATAAAATTGACTAGTATGTAAAATATCTGAAACAAAACATAACCTAATTACTTTGAATTTGAAATGGAGGGACAGTGTCTTATAAAAAACTTACTATTAGTCTTTAAATAAATGGACAGTTCACAATACCACACATCCGAAGGTAGTACTTGCAAAAATGGAGTGATCCTTGCCTTCTCTTTACACAGTAGATGGGCATGCTTGAAGGGATTACACACCATGGGTAGGGGGATTCAAGGGCATGCTCCCCCAGATTTTTTCAGATGCATTCTGGAGTGTTTTTGGGGGGTCAAAAATGGCTCATTATCCTAACTTTCAAAAAAAAAAATAATTGCAATCTTCAAAATTGAATCATACAATCTCTTTTGTCAATTTTCTTGACCCTGACCCTGGTAAGGCATCGATTACAATTGCATTTTTGGCATTTTTTTATTTTTGATTTGTCCAACTTACTGTATGCATGTGCATAGGTGCTTATGCCTATGCATGCCTCTTGTAGAACCGTTCTAAACTGAACTTTTTCATGCAGACTGACAAAAACTTAACTTAGAGCACACAAATGAACAAAATCTGGCTGATTATTTTAATGAAAACAGAAATACAATTATTGTCTAATTTAAAATGGCATTCTTAACACCAAATGGAAAGTATTAGTTTTATTTACCTGTATTATTATGGTCAACTAATATGTATATATCTATGATAACACATTCCAACAAAGCACTAGGCTTAAATGATGCACCTAAATATTTGGGTACTGGCCATGCTCAGAGCCCAAATTTTGGAGTATATAGTTTTTAAGCTACCATGTGCTATGATCGTTTGTGTATTGTGAGAAGACCATGGTTTAAGATAAAAATTGAATTTGCATATGCATATATTTAGCCACATGTTTGTTGTCTAACTTTATTGATGAAGTGGAAACTTCTTTGTATTTGATGGTACTACTCCGACATAAATGATGAGTAAAATAAAATATTTACCTTGCTTTGAACCACTTACAACTGAGTTTTCTTTAGTTATGTATATAGTACTACTAGTCTTTATTTAGAATTCTGACTGTTAAATCAAAAATTCAAATCAACCAATTTTCTATGCTTGAGGCAGGGATCACACTTCTTTCTAGTACTCATGATGCTTGTTATTGTATTTCTGACACTTAAATAATTATAATCCTACTGTCACAAAGTCAGTGAATTTGTGTGTATTGTAGAACAATTTATAATTGGTTTCCCTCCATTTTAAATCTGAGTAAAATGTGTTAGTATCATAAGTTTTATGTATTCATTACTTTCAATAAACTAACTTGCACTTTAAAGCACAAATTATTCAAAATTACTTATGTTGATGTTAGGTATGTTGAATTTCCAAAAACAATGGTGTGTGTGTCTTGGTATTCTGTTATGCATATTTTTTGTTTGATATGTAACATGTATTGTACTATACCATGAAAATGATATACATGATTCCATTAAATATTGATACGTCTGGAAAGCTTTATTCAATACCTTTGCAATATGGTATATACATGAACATTTAGTTCAACACAAAATTGTCAAAAATATTCATTTCAATAGAGCCATTCGTTGACCACTGTTGAAAAAATGGTCGGAATGCATGTTAGAAGCTTAGAAATGAAATTAGAGCCAGGGCTTTTTTTCCTTCTATAGCAGGGGCCGTTAATAGGGGTCTTCCCCTCTGGAAAATTCTTTAAAATCATGCAGTTTTTCCCGAAAATTCAATTTAGTTTTTTCTTCCCCTTTTGCAACAATTATGCGTTATTTTCCCCCAAATTTAAGGAAAAGGCCCCTTCCCCAACCTGTGAAAAAAGCCCTGAGAGCTTACATAAAACTTCATAGGAAACTCGATCAAACTTTTCAGGCATATTTTTACAACATAAATATTAGTGATGACAACTAGGAATCACAGGTAACTGTATCATGAATAGATAATAAAAATTTAAAAAAAAAAAAATTAAAAAAAAATATTTAGTAATATATTAACAAGGTATATTTCAACGAAAATCCTCTGGACGATCACTGAGGTGACTTTTGTTTTTCAATTTCATCAAGGATTCCGGTGAATTCATGCAAATGAATATACTTTTTACGGCCGTAATTGAACAAAAACATATTCCTGCATTGAAAGCTTTATTTATTTACATTATTTTACCTTCATAACATGTAATTCAACGTTTAAATTCCGATTTTATCTAAATATCAACGTAAAAACTTCATTCTGTCGATGACTCTAGAGAAATCCCAGTGAATTTTGTAACGTTCGTTTTCATTGGCCGGGAACCAAATACGTCATTTCACCTGGGAAAACCCCTTTGAAATCGGCCAATGAAAATCGTTGTCACAAACTGGATAGCACGCGCGTCTTATGAACCAAAATGGAGTCTATCGGGGATAAAAATTAAAGCCGAAAGTTTGTTTATTGCTTAAACATTCACATGTAACGAATTTACAAATTGTCATGGGGGTAAATGTGTTCCAACATTTGTGTTTTCTAAGTGTAGCTGTTCATTATGTTTGTACACAACGGTTAAGACTAAATATCGTCTATTTTATGTAAATTTAGTGGATGTCAAAATCACCTCAGTGATCGTCCCGAAGCATTGATTTACATTTTGTGGCATAACTCGTAAACTAGGCGACGGATTTCTCTGGGATTTTGCATGAATGTTGTTTTAACGATATGTTTTATGAATATAATCGATCACTGGAAATATCTTTAGCCAAAAATTTTTTTTGATGCTTTAAAAATCTTGGGATTTTTGTTGTAATATACCTTGTTAATATATTACTAAATATTTTTTTTTTATTTTTTTATTTTTTTTTTATTATCTATTCATGATACAGTTACCTGTGCTAGGAATGGAAGTGCCTCACAACATTTTTGCTGAAGGATAAATTGAACTCTTTCTCTGAGTTAAATGGGCGTGAGAGAAGTTATTAGTAGTAAGCCAAGTTGTTTTGTCCACATTAATTTTAAAAAGTCATGGTCCTTTCATCCTTTTTATGAGATGAATTTACTTTTTAATATTTGATTGAATAAACAGTAGCCTACAGTACTAGGTCCTCGTTTTGGACAGAATTATTGATACAGTTTTAAATTTTGTATCAACTCGGATATATCCCATTCCCTGCATCACAAAATTCATCTCATTTCAGGCCTTCAGGCCTTTGATTATATAATGTATATTTAGAAATTGTTCAGGCTATTTCTCAGCAACTATTTAGAGGTATTCTACCTTTGTAAAATGTAACAATAACTGTGTCAAGGCAGTATCTGGGGGTATTCATCACCTTCAGTGATAGCTCTTGTAAATGTGCAGGCTCTCCAGTCAGATCGAACATGAGCCATACAAGACAAAACACACTACCCAAACATTATTATTATGTTGTAGATGGAAATAGCTTTGATGAATTAAATATTTAGTGTTTCAGTTGGTTGGCAGCTTGCACTGTAAGCCAGAAGCCCTGAGTTAGAGTACTGGTTAGGTACCCCCCCCCCCCATATCGATAGATAAAAACTGAAAAAAGTGCTTTGAAGTCACTTTGTAAAGCTTGTTAATTGCTCATATACTACTGTTACTTGAGATGGTGCTTAAAAAAGTGAATTCAAGATGATACTTACTGTATTAAATGTTTAATTTGATATCGTAAATACGAGTGAATTACACACTTTCTCCAAGATGAATTCTATCTTGGTAAATTCATGAGATTTGTAGATTGCGATCTTGTTTGTTAATTAACATTAGGTGTATTCTTAATTCATATAAATTCCTTTTATTACAATTGTAGTATTGTCTCATCAGGGTCTACTCTCTTTTCTAAGTTTACAGAAAGGGGTTAACTCACAGAAAGGGAGCATACATATACATTCTAGCCAGTTGATTTTGATTTATTTCTGTATTTCTAAAAGAAAAAATCAATTCATCTGTCTTCTGAACTGCAATGTTAAAGTTTAAGATGAGTTACTTGATAACAAGATATGGTTTGCGGATTAAAAGGCGCAGATCAGATCGCCTCTTACCCAACAATCCACAGTCCTAAAATTATAATGCATTGATTGGATGCAATAAATGATATATTATGATGCATATTTTTTACCCTAATTCCTACCATATTTTTATTTAAAGGAGCAATGAGTGAAATCTGTTCATTTGCACTTCGAGGGCTCAGCGCAACACTGTCGTAACTTGTTCTTATTTCAATATGAGTTACGCCACTTTTGCGTTGAACCCTCGACTTCGTTTATTCTGAGAATTACTGTTCAAATTATTCTCAGGTTGAGATTCTAAACATTTATTGTCAATGATGGTGTCAGTAGGGATAGTTGATTTACACTTAAAATTTTGACTTAATTTTGATTTTTCAGACAATTTATTGTTATTCCCTTTGTGCCCATCCATGGGTGTACCCCTATGCACAGGAGCGAGTCCCTATTGAACTGTTGATCCAAAAAGATTTGCCTACACTTGTCAATATTGGGACAGTGTTGTTCATAATGGCCAAAGATTGTACTAATTTGACACTTATGCTTTGACTCTCTATTTGAGTAAGTGTAACCATTCCTACATTGTCTGTTTCGCTGTGGCCGATTGTCCCATGGCATTTGCTGCTGGTAAGGTTGTTGCTGTTGGTAACGTTGTTGAGGATTGAACTGCTGATGGTAGACTGCATGGCTGTTGTACCTGCTGCGTCTCAAACTGCTGTTGAACTGGCTGAGGCATCACACTCTCACGGTTCTTCACTATCATGAAGTGGTGTTCTACCTGGTTTGTCAATGCACTTATTGTGTGGTCAATGTCTGAACCAACCACAGCCGACACATCGACACCGTCCTGTTCAGAAAGTTCATCCTGAATTGCAGTCTTTCTAGCTTCATCCAGTGTTTTGAGATCTTGTTGCTTCACTATCTTCCTGATGTTGGTTTTAAGTCCAACAACATAGGAAGCCACAAGCCACTGAACAGGCACGTTCTTGTTGTGTGTGGCCTTCGTAAACCTAATGGTATACTCACTGACCATCTCGTTTGGTGTTCGTCTTATAGACCAAAAGGAAAATGAAGCATCGCTTCTGTCAAAGCGTTCACGAAAGCTTTGCTCCACTGCCTCAGCATCTTGTTGTTCTGCTGGTGTGAGGCTATTATACCAAGCCTCAGCTTGACCTGAAAGGTTAAAAGGAAATGTCTTTTGACTCTTTTCCTGGTTGTAGCCAAATATGCTGCTACACTGTTTTACGTAGCGATGCAGCCATGCTGGCCCACTTTCACCTGGGTTACCCGAATTTTGGAATTTTTATGTGGGGCCCCATTGCCATGTTGTTGTCTATTTGTGGAAATATGTGTTGGATTCCACCTGGGGTGATCAGGGTTCTCAATAACAGCAGGCTGCAGGCCAATTTAGCTGCCTAGAAATGTGTTTGGGCCGGTTAGGAATCGTTTATAAAATATTGCTAGAAAATGCCCAGACCCCCCTACCAGGCCTGTTAGTCTAGCTTTTGGGCCTGTTGGCCACAAACTTATTGAGAACTCGGGGTGATACACTCCTTGGCTACTTCTTGGCTTGGTTCGTTCTCTAGAGCAAGTGGCTCTAGCTGGACGTTGATGGTTGAGTCAGAAGTAGATGGCTCAGGTTGACTGGATGATGGAAGCTGGTCCACAGGAGTAGGGTTTTTGAATAGCTTTCCTCCCTAGGTTGCCTTTACCACTCTTCCCTGAACGACCCGAACTGGTAGTCACGGGCGTTACCAAACTGGAGAGGGTTGTTCTTCGGCTATGACCTAAGCTCTGGTCTCTACGGAATCTGCCAAAGCCTGCATTCTGTGGAGTTGCCGTCATACAGGATCTTTACTCCACCAGTTTTAATGAAGCGGCTGACACGCACGTTGCGAACACGGACTTCTGCACTGAGAGGGCACAGGGTACAATTTAAGCGTATAATTACAAAGAAAGTCTTGTAGAAAATAGCAGAGCATATAACTTAAGCGAAAAACAAAGATTCTAGAATAATGTCCCAAAAATGTACTTAATTTACAAATTTTATTTATTAATTGATTAATCTTAACTTGATAAAACGAAATTATTTATTAAAGTGCCTAGTTCAGACTTGGATCATTATTGTTAATTTACACAAATGCAGCATACCTTGTTATCTCATTAATGTTACATAATTGTAATAGTCACACTGAATAAAATTATTATGGTATAATCTTTTACTGTATTTAAACAAAATCAAGAATAAGTTGAATTAATATATAGAAGTTTTACAAAATAAGTTAAGTAAAATATTAACATTATTATAAATATGTTGTATTTATAATTATATATCATAACAAAATTATGAAAAGCAAAGCCACATATCTTGAAACACAGAATTATGACAAAACTTTATAATTTGTCTAATAAGTTTAATTGTTGAAATCCAGTATACTAGTGATCAATACCTGGAAATCTAAATTAAGGGTTTATAAAGTCCTGTGTTCCCAGACTTACAATTTCCATAACAAACTGCTGAGCAAACACTCAGACTTAAGCGCATCCTGCCAGTTTGCAGTTTCCTTTCTTTTGGCCTTTGATGTGGCTTAACTAGTGAGAACATGTAAAAAATTTAGGAAGCTAGACCCTAAAAGTGTTGATAAAAATGTTTAACTTGTGACAGTGTTTATTTCTTAATGACTAACAAGTTGTTTTAGTATGCTGTAGGGCTGTCCCGATACAGATCTCAGCAGATACAATACGTATTGCGATACGGTACTAGCGATATCAACGATACGATTTAAAAATATTTCGGACCCCAAAGTTAAATATTATGATCTATAAGAATACATGTTTAATTTGTTGTATTCTAGATCACAATGCGATAGCGGAAGTGGTGTGGTGATATTCTATTGTATACTCGAGTTTGATATATCGTTGATGTTGTTGATTGAACACAAAGTTCTAGGTTTCCTTCAATATTATTCATTTTGTTATTAACATCAGATGTTTGTTTTAAATTCTCACAAAGTTCAAATATGATATCACACAAAGTAAATTGAAGTCCAAAATATTTCAGTAAACACAAAGTTTAGTAAATGTCACATATCCAGAAGAGTGTCACAAAGACAAATCGTATTTCTTGTCACAAAGACAGTTTCTTAAAAATAAAATATTAACCTATAATGTATCCTATTTTCTAAAATTTCTCTATATATTTCTATTCTACTACTGTATAATTTTGGTGGTGGTTTAATGTTCGCTATTTTGGCAGTTGTTAGGTTTAAGCCATTTTAAAACCCTGCCAATAATTCACACCGCAGATATATAACACCGCCAATAATAGCAAAACAAATAACTTGACTTAAGCTAAAACAATTGATCAGTGGTTAAATATGCAAATATATGCAAATAAGTCATGCTTTTGTATATATATATAAAATGACATAATATGATAGTCATTATCAACAAAAAAAATGCTAAGTTATATGAACAAACAAGCAAACCATTACCATTTGTTAATAAAAGGTGCTAATCTTCGACTGTGTTTGCAATTTTTATTACAAAGGGATACTATTAACGATGTATAGTACAATAAAAATCAGACATTGTACAAGTATTAGGACGGTGTGACAATAGTTACAGACAAAGAACATTTAAAGATGTACAGCAAATTATAGTATAGGTTATATTGATGTAATTTTAGCTGGCGACTGACTATGGATGTTTTATTTTGGCGGATTTTTAAGAAATCGCCAATTCTTGACCACCACCGATATTTAAACTTCCAAAAAATGCCAAATTTTAGCCCCGCTAATTTTAAGACGTATACAGTACTACATTGAGTTTATTTTCCTTCGCCACTGAGAAGCCCCATATGGGCGAGCTTTCTCTATCTTTAAAGCCACAATAAGGTTCCCAAACAAGGTATTTTCTTCATATAGAAAACACAAAATCTGTTATACTTATTTGAAGACTGATACATAATAAACACAATGTGTGATTAAAACACATGCAAACTGTCATATAATGTTAAATAATCTTTCCTTGAAGATTGACAAAACAAGCCCGGTTTGTTTACAAATACAGCGCTAAATGTATTCCGACTGTATCTCCGTCACTTTCCGGAGACTACAGAGAATTTTGTGCGTACTTCCGATCATTGACGAAGAGTTTTCGGAATTGTTCAGGAAATTTAAACGTAAACAATATTTAGTATTTTGTCCTCCGTACAAAATACTAAATAGAGTTTTCTGTTGCTTAGTTCTTAAAGAAGGAACGGCGACCTGAGATCAGATACAGGTCCCTTCTGTACCATTTTGGGCATATTTTAATATCTCAGTCTTTCGAGATTCTTTGTACATAGAAAATATTACCAATTTTAAGCCTTATAGGGGCTTTAATAATAAAACTTTCCATATATTCCATTTTTTAAACTAACACAGTATATAGGCTATTTTTTAGAGAAAGTTTGTATGTGTGTCTATTTTTAAACATTTTTTAACAATAATAGAATAACTTATTTGTATTGTACTAAATTAAAGGGAGACACTTCTATATTATGTACTATTTTATATGATAAACTAAATTAAAGGGAGAGGACTCTATAACATAACTTATTTAATTTCTAATAGTATACAGTTGTTTTCTATTTTGGGAGTAATAGCTATTTTATGATCTTAATAGCTATATTTATTAATGGTTAATGGGAATCTTATTCTTAATTTTTGGTCTATAATTTTCAATTCTATTTTGTCAAATGTATAATTATATATAACTGTTTATGATGGAACTTAACTACCAGCCTGATATTCATTTAATTGTATAGCAGGGTTCTAGCCCGAAATTCTTTAAGGCATGTTGCAAATATGTATTTGGGTCGATGTTGAGCAGTAAGGTGATTGTGCGTGTGATGGGGGACTAATAGTCCAACAACCTGTTTTAGTGAAAAGGGACCTGTAACTGTTTCAAACCTTTAATCAGTGCAAAACAATTCATCATATCATAATTCATACATAAATCAGTAAAAGCAATACATTGTATCATAGTTCCTACACATGAGTCAAAGTATATCACACATGATAGTTCCTACACATGAGTAATTTCATATATCACATGATAGTTCCTACACATGAGTCATTACATATATCACATGATAGTTCCTACACATGAGTCATTACATATATCACATGATAGTTCCTACACATGAGTCATTACATATATCACATGATAGTTCCTACACATGAGTCATTACATATATCACATGATAGTTCCTACACATGAGTAATTACATATATCACATGATAGTTCCTACACAAATTATGAAATAAATAAAATTTGTCACAGGACCAGGTTATCAATCACAAACTTTCCTAATTCTAAACTTTCAAACTTCTGTTCTTTCTGCTGGACCAAGTTTTGATGGCAGTATCATATGGAAAGTCATTCACTTCTGGGCCTTTCACAGCTATTTGAAGGAGGGAGTTGAGTGTTGCATCTTTCATCCTGTTTCTCAGATCCGTCTTTATTCTTTGAAGAGCGGAGAAACCCTCTCACAATCTAAAATGACATAAAATTAAAGTATCATTTGCTTGTCAGGATTGAACCTTTTCACTAAGCTTCATTTTTGATAAGCAGATTAAGTGTATCTTAGAAACATATAGGATGTTATTTAGCTATAGAATTTTACCCACTTGGATGCCATAGTTAGTAGGTACTTTCTGATACGTGGTTTGCATTCTCTTTTACAACATATCGAGGGCTCAGTGCAACACTGTAGTAACTTGTTCTCATTTCAATATGAGCTACGACACTGTTGCGTTGAACCCTCGATATATAAGAGGATGCAGACTCTTGGGTGAATCTGATATAGCGTTATTGCTTCATCTTTTGATCAGATTCACTTATTGCGGCCCGCCGCATTTGTATGTGTTTGATGAAGTCTTTAAAACATACCGGAGAGTAGGATAGCTTTTTATGAAAAAAAAATAACCCACAGGACCTGAATAATGTATTGTTAATAGTGTATTTAGATTAAAAAGTATGAAATATACATTATACTGGTAGTCATAAAAGGAAATAATCACCCTCTGTGTAGTAATTTAAGACAAGATTAAAAATAATATAAAATAATATATAATAATACACTTCCGGTGTAAACGGCTTACTTTTTAGGGCCTTAAAAATAACTTATTAAAAATGAACAATACTGTTATGTAAAAAAGTTACATAATAATATCTTACATTTATACACAGGTATTAAAATAGTTGTCTACAATTAGAGGAGTGATTGGATAAGAATATGATTTCATAATACAAATAATATAAGTTTGTCGACTTGGATCAGTGATGCATTTCAGGTTCAGGGAAATGAAGGCAACAATAAATCAATCTGCCCCAGCTATTTATTTATACGGGTATACATTTGTATCTAAAAGTCAGAATTTATGTACTATACAAGCCCTGTCACAGTGGATCTACATGATAGAACATGGATCACACTTATGGCCTGCATTGTTTTTATATGATTTGTTATTGGGTTTTACCGGGTTAAAGTTGTTTAAAGGAGTTTAAAGTGTACTGATGAAGTGAGAGTGTTCACCACTTTGACACACATCACATCAGTTTTTAATTAAATAATAAATGAAGGCTGTCATTGAATAAAAGGGTCCAGAGTGTGGCCCGAGGCTCAATTTGGACTCGGATCGATCGCGATCTATATGTAATGTCTGCTAATTGAGCCATCCGGTCACACCCAGACCCTAATAACAATTTGAATGTAGCTGGGTAATGTTATAGCTGGGGTATTTTACATTAATTTCAGTACTTCTGTATGGGTGGGCCAGAGTTCACCCCCTTTCCTAGTCCAGACTATTGTATGTTGTACAATATAGAAGCTAGATCTCATTATAAACATGTAATTATTTTCTCTGTCTAGTAATAAATGGTTTAATTCCTCTGTAGGAGGAAGTTAACTTAAAGGTAGAGAAAGATAAATAATTGCATAAATCTACAAATAATTTAACTACATGATACTACATGCCATTGTGTTTATGTTTTATTTAGGGAAAATGTTAAGTGCAGAATGGAGTTCCTATTACAAGAAGGAAGACACTTTTAAAATATAATAATTTTAGTATTGCTGAGGTGATATCTTATTCCCTCAATATTAAAAGAGATAAATAAATTTTACAATATCTATTTTAATATAGAAATTCAATGAAGGTAAGAATATTTTCAATTGTACATTAAAAATTTAGATAAGTTTTTTGTAGCCAGGCCTGCTATCAGATCTCCTAACAGTGTCATGTAATGACAAATCATATATGATAGTAAACTTTTCAGTTTATATGATTTTTTTAACTATAAAAAATGAGAACAATTGATACTAAGGAGTAACAGGCAGTGTATGATTTCCAATTATATATTGGAAGTTTCTTAGGTAAAATATATGTGAGTGTTGGACTGCCCTTTTAGAAATAGACTTCCGGTATTTTTAAGGTTGAAATTATATTTATTTCTATATAAACTATCCAAATATTTATAGGATCTTAAGCTTTCGGCAGAAGGTGTGGCTTAATTCATAATTAGCTTATTTAGTTATTTGAGTAACATTGATAAATATTACAGGTGGGTGGGGATGAAAATTCCCCAGCTGTCGCACTACAGAGGGGTCACAAGACCCCCATTAGGCAGCAGCCTGTGTCGCCTGATGATAGGATCCTGGTGGTTGAGTAGAGCCAGGGTATGGCTGTTAACACTGCCCCTGCAACACCCCACTTTGGCCTTAATTTGAGTAAACGGGAGGTCAGGAAGGCCCGTCCTGGTTACCATTACCACGTCTCCTAAAGATAGAAAACATTCTACAGGAATACATTTGTCCAATCTAGCCATTTCTCTTAGGCCATGACAGGGATCACCAGTGATTTACTCTTTCTCTTAAGAGTATATCACTGATGATCCCTGTCACGGCCTGTGTTGGTATCCCCACGTCATGTCCCCTTGTTTGAACTCCACGGTGGGTGGGGAGCATCAGTGATGAAAAATATAAAAAACATCACGACCCCCCCCCCCCCAAAGCCAAGCATACTCCGACTCTCAGGTTCCGAATCTGTATATATACCCTTACCTACACCACAGAGTTTATGGCGATTCATGTTGCTTGTGGAATGTTCCACAATGCATCATAAAAAAATTCAATCAACTTTTGAAACACTCAACTCATTAAAGGAATGATCCGTTGTAGGTATCTTACATGTTGTGAATCCCTTGATGAGATAAACCAAGGGCTGTTTCTGATGTTAAACAGATCAGTGTTGTCAGAAATAGTACACAACAGCTGGCAAGCATCGTATACAAAACTATGTCCTAAATGTTCTCACGAGGGACCAGACTGTGATCCAAAAACATGAAAACACGCCACTCCAGTTTCAGTTGTAAATCTTCTCATCCTTCCTATTCTAAATTCTGTCCGTCTGGAAGGATGAAAACAATTCTTACTTATAAATATAAGGAAAACGTATCTTTTCGAAGCCAGGAAGATTATACAGAACCGCCGAAAGGACTAGGAGCAGTTAAGCAAACCATCAAGCTACGCTAACGTTGCTACCCCTGTCCCTGCTAACGTTGCTACCCCTGTCCCTGCTAACGTTGCTACCCCTGTCCCTGCTAACGTTGCTACCCCTGTCCCTGCTAACGTTGCTACCCCTGTCCCTGCTAACGTTGCTACCCCTGTCCCTGCTCCTGGAAAATCTTCCTGTCACACTTATGCGGTTTTAATAAAAAACATTTAAGAAAAAAATCCTGAAGTGGTCAATACTCTTAAAAGTCTGTTCCCTTCACTTTCCTCTTTATCATCCACTTTAAACAAGCACAATACTACAACCACACTGTCTATGTCAAACATCGCAACCCCTGCTCCAACTCCTGCATAAAACAACATGAACAACGCACAAAATAATCAGTCAGCATCAAAGACATCTCAATACAAAAGAATTCTTCTATATCTAAGCACGCATACCTTACCACTAAACTTGCCCCTTCAGCATCTAAACCCTCCCCTTCTACATTTGAACCTAATCCAACAAACCCGAAACCACCATCACAAAACAAATCATTACAAAAACATCCTTCAGATTCGAGAGCATAGAGCGATGGGGTTTATCGTCTCAGAGTGCGAGGATATACATAGACGATGTGGTAATAACAATATACCCCACTAACAAGTACACGTACCTCTTAACACGGCTTACACAAAGATATGACTCTGTTTTCTATTTATTTACCACCGAACAAACCAATACATGAAAATAATTCTAGCAGGAGATTTTGATAGTCGTAACATAATTTGGGACTTAGATGATACCAATCACAGAGGGACCCAACTTATCACATTTTTTAGTTGAAACTATTGAGGAATATATTAAAATGTATTTTGTATGTATATAGAAACAGTATGTGGTATTTATTGTCAGTGGTTTTAATTTTTATTATTGAAGTGGTCCTAATGCGTGGTTTTATCTATATTCAACATGAATTAGTTATATATATATAACTCACTTTATAACAACGTACACGTAGGCTACATATTTTAAAAAGAACTACAATACTACCTTGTCTGAGCAGCCCTCACTTGAGCTACAACCTCCCTTCAACAACAGCATATTTTCCCATTGCATGATTTAACTACTAATTCAACCTCTCTAGAGCAACAATCTCTCAACAACAATATATAATTTTGCTACTTCCAAAAGGTCTTGCTTTGGAGAGGTTGCACCGTGGTAACATAATTCAACAATATCTTTTATAACAATGTTAAAAATACATTTTTTGGTACATGTCAACCTATATCTTCACTCTAATCTAAACACAAACGTAGATAAAATCGTCTCCTTTCGTTGCTGATGACATAATGAAACATACCGTTACTGATAACTTAATCAAACTCACATGATTAATGTACAAATCATCAAGATAATTACAATCATACGTTGTAAATTTCTACATAATTTGGTAAATACATGTATATATGTTCTCAAAAAAACTTAATTGGACTGTGTTGTACTCCGTATAATTCTTAAAAATGACAACGGGACTTCTGAATTAATTTTTATTCTGAAAACTCAATAGATTTGGAAACCGTGCTGAAATATTTGAACAAAATGGACAAGATAACTGCACTGAAAATTCTTAGTCTCATCGTTGGATGTGCTGCTAAGTTTACTACTGGCTCTTTATTTGTGTTTAATGTATACCAAGATGCAATCAAGGATACATTCAACTATACACAGAAAGAAGGTAACATATATAGGCTTAAAATATGTTTGTGTTTCTGTTTACACGCTGACATTAAAAATAGGGTTGGTAGATTTGGAGAAAAGGAGAAAGTGGATGTATTGTATCTCGGGCATGATAAAGGGTCGCGAGGTTGAGTAACCAAACAACAATTATTTTAAAAATATTGATGGACAACGAGAACAATTTAATGTACTCTATTTACGCTGTAAACGGCTGTTACGGTGTTTGGTGGCAATGATAACCATTTCAGTTCTTGGTTCCAATTTTGTGTCTGCATGTTATAAACAAATAATAAATATACACACACCCTCATTCGTACACATACTTTAACACAAAGTTAAATCTGCATTAAATGCTATACACGTACAGTACAACCTCTCCAATGCGGCCCTCTCTTGAGCAGCAACCTCTCTTGAGCATCAACAGCTTGATCTTTTCCCACCGCTTGATTTAACTATTAATATACCCACTGTAGAGCAACAACCTCTTAACAACATGATTTTGCTGCTCACAAAGTGTGTTGCTTTGGAGAGGTTGCGCTGAACAGTGTCTCGTCATCTGACCGAAATTAAGCCACCCAACTCAGTAAACTGTTCAAAGTGATCTTTATCCACTGTTGACATAATTGTTATCGAGCAATGTTATTCGGAACTAATTAAGACCACTTTTAGACAAATTACCAATTTAGCCTATACTGCATTATTATGTAGTATGTATATATACAAAATGTACATCATTTATGTTCTTACAGTGGAGCTGTTATCATCAATGTTAAACTTGGGTCTTGGAGTAGGCTTTCTTCCTGGAATGTTCTTTGATCGATTTGGACCTCAATTGACGTCAATTATAGGATGCGTATTGTCAGTTACTGCGTACATGCTTGTGTGGAGTTCGACTAAATTCGTTGGGTTCTATTCTGGGAAATCTTGGCTGATGACTATATACTTTTTCTTGGTTGGTACGTGATTTATTGTATTAATTGGTTGTCACGCGCATCTACTGTGACTGTCACTTTATTCCTGATAACTAACCCACACGAAAAATGTATTTTTATACTTCATGTAAGATGCGCACATACAAAGATAGAAAAGTTTTATGAAGTACATCCAATTCTTTTATTTATACATAAAAAGCGTTTGTTTCTGGTTATATGCTCTTAAGTAATCCAATACAAATTGGTAGATGGGGGCCTTTTTACTTTTGAAAACGTGTGGAAATATAAAAAAGTAAGAATGTGGATACATGTACTATTAAAATGTCAAGGATTGCGGGGGATGTTAGTGTAGGTCACATTACCAGAAACAAACAATGCTTACACCTTATGACAATACCGTGTATCTTTACTACGTGCCGGCCACTTCGAGACCTTCCTTATATTTTACTTTGTACTAAATGAAAATTGGGAAAAAATGTCACTCGTCACTCAGTACAACCCCCTGAACAAATTCTAAAATTCAAATCGGTATAGAATTTATGACTGATTTACATATTCATGAAACATTACATCATTTTATTAATTTTATTGTTAAGTTAGTAATTTTCTGCTTCTAATTTTCAGGCTTCGGTTCCGTTTTTACGTACATGGTTGCCTTGAATACCAACATAATTAATTTTGACAAGAAACATACTGGGAAAATTGTCGGATTTCTAAATGCCTTTTTCGCCGGAAGTCCGTCCATATATTCAATCCTGTATTACCATTTATTCACGAAAGGAGACAGTACAATTGTATCAAACCAAGACTTCCCAGGTTTTATGCTGTTTTTCGCGATTAGTTTCGGAGTGGTTGATATTTTGTGTGTTTTCTGCGTAAGATTTTGGACTCCTGACTCTGAAATAACATTCGTTAAGTTTGAGAATGACAGTAATGAAAGTTCGAGTAAAAGCGATGGTAATGGTGCTGTTGAAGAAAATGATGTAGAGATATTTTGTTTCGCTAGACGAGAGGAACGACGTGGTTTTGGTGTTGGCAACATCAATGGCGATGATTCAGATCGACATGAAGATGATCTAACACAAAGAAACATGAGCCTAAAAGAACTTCTGTTGAACATTAATTTCCAATTATTTATGTGGATGTTCGCCTTTGCATCCGCGATAGGACTTGTGTACGCTAACAATCTGACAGTTATAAGTGGTTCTCTCCACCTCGATTCTTACAACGATCGTCTCACTCTTATAATCCCAATCACCAACGCTGTTGTGAGTGCTTCTGTTGGACTCATCTCTGATTTATTGAAGCACAAACTGCCCAGATTGTGGATTATGATTTTCGCTACAGTATGCTTCACTGTTTCGCAAATCCTTGTATTTTTCTTCGCTAATTATCTTGGCTGGCTAGTACTGTCAGCCATATTTGTTGGAACTGGTATAGGTATAGTTTGGTCGATAGCTCCTACAATAGTACGGGAACTGTTCTACGTTGGCAACTTGGGTAGAAATTGGGGTATAACCATACTTGTCGCATCACTGATCGGTATTGGCGCCCAGGAATCTTACGGAGCTTTCTATGACCATTATGCTAGTGGAACTGGTGATATTCATTGTTACGGGATGCGATGTGTCAGGGGAGGATCAGCTGTTTGCATAGCCAGCGGCTCTTTGTCCATTGTTTTTAGTTTCATAATGCTGTTTAGACGGAAATGTTGTCCTCAATAGAAACAGATTAATCAAACTGGAGGCGGATCCATATAAAGAAATAAATTCATGCACTCTTACATTATAAGAATTAACGTTATGATAATGCATATACTATTTTGAAAAATATTTTGTTAACATACATCCCATGATTTTCTTCCGCATTGATGATATGTTAAATACTTTATGCTAAAATTCCGGTGTTTTATTTCATATTCCTGCGTAACCTGAAGTAAGTCATGCGTAATGATATTCTATCATCACAATAAACTTGACTGGCTGAATTATAGAAAACACGCGGGTTGATTTTGCTAATTATACAAATACCATTATGGGGCGCTTTGGATAAATCGGCAAAGAATTCATAGGCTGACTTGAAAAATCGGCGAAGAACATATAGGATGGTTGGCTTAATTTAAGAACCGATATAATGTTATAACAATTAACTGACAAAAAATAGCTAACTTAGGATGGTTTTATTTATTACTCGAACATTTCAGATTATGTGTCGTCCAATCAAGAATAGCTTCTTTGCTATAAAGCAAACTAATAAGTCAGGCTGCGTTAATCCGAACTTAAAACATTCCAAGTCTGACTTTATGTTACCATGTCGCTGGTTTAGAGGAAGATCATGCTCTTGAGGTTGCGAGATTTGTGTCCCTACTGTACCCCACAAATTCATATACATTTTTGTAATTTATCCTATTCTTAAGTCAACTCTCGCATATTATTGGCATTTAGTTCTAAGAATGATTATCGTGTGTTTAACGGCATGGTATCATGATGTGATCGTTAAATATGACACATGCATAACGGTAAACCGTCAACCCAATTAATGATTCGCTATTCTTTATCACGATAATTCTTAATGTTGCTGTTCAAAAGTACATTAAGTACGGCGTACAATATGTCCGAGTACTTTGGTGGCATGGTGAGCCAAGTTCATATAAAGATATAACATGTTTATATAATTTATATTCCGTAGTTCTTAGGACGCCTTGTCTGTTCTATATGATTGTGGTGTAGACTCAAACTAGACTTGGTGATATTCAGGCTTAAATTTGAGTACAGCTATATAGTTTTACAATGTAAGAAAGTCCATGTCTCAGACTCATACCATTTTCTAGAACTATTCCTAAATGTCTTTCTAAGCAAAGCTGGCCATGTATTTCATTTGTGTCGCAACATGCAGCTCGTGTTTCAACTAGGTGCCCCTAATACCACACTAAACTGATCAATAATAACTACTCGGGCATTCGCGCCACTGAGAATTCGCATCGTTCTTCCAAACATGTTTATTGTTCGCGATTGATAAAATGGGCATCAAGTTTCCATTGAAAGAGAAGCGTTTGATTCACAGGGCCAGTCATGTCGGAAAATAGTCTGTGAACAACAACAACACTATGGCGGCCTGCCTTTTATGTTCAAGGCATTTCCTATAGACAGGTCCCAGGGAGTTCTGATTGTAAACTGACGTATGGAAGCTGATTTAATTCCTACACATTGTTTTCTTTGGATTAGTTAATTGTACTTTTTGAAAAAAACGGCATTTTACAATATTAATATTCGTCCTTTTTTAAATGAATATGAAAGATATTTAAATGCAAGTACAGTTATCGAGTTGTACAAAAGGACTTAATTGGATATCTGATAAGTCTTTTTCAGCATGAAATGACATTACTTAATAACAATATGATTAAAAGTCAATCATTGAACTGAAAGGGTATAAACCTTCAGACCAACGTCCCGTGTTGGCTATCTGAAACACTCAAAGAACAAAAGCTAAATTCACAAACAGTATATTTATTTCCGGGGATGGCTATCGCTAACGGCATAAAGACCAAATTTCTTATCATTGCGGGAAATGCCTGACAATGCAAAACATCAGAAACAGGTCTCTATACAAGGAAATTAGGGTTCTGAATATGACAGGCCTAATTGAAGCAATACTCACCATGATAAAAATCAATTCACTAACGGCAAAATACTCTACGGGTGTCCATCGTATTCCGCGTGCTCCTGGGTGCCTTAATACATAACTACGGATATTACAATAGGTAAACAATATGCCCACATTTTAGAGAATGTGTGTTCTTGACAGTGTATCATTCACCAGTATATAAGAGGGTAGTTCTTGGAACTCAGCGTTAAGTTCGGGAACCATTCTAAGAGAAGGAACACGGAGCAACATTCAAGTAAGTCTTTATAATATTTCTACAAAATGTTCGTATTTTTTATCAGATTTGTTTATTGTTGTTATTTGATATATTTTGAATCAATCAGATAAAATTACGGCTTAAATATTTCAATTTAATACAAAGTACAACTTGAGTGTGTCGAATTGCTGCACAAAATCTGTAATGATCGTGATGCTAAAGGTCCGAACTCAAAGTACCAAGTCTACAAAAGGAGTATACTACTGACGCAAACTTAGTTACATTGATTCTATTTCTGTGTTACTGTCTTGTTTATACAAACATTCGGGTATGTTGCCATTAGATTACGTGATGTTTTTATTTTATTCATTCGTTTCTACTTGATATGATTCCTTAAAATTTGGCAAAAATGTCAATTTTCCTCCATATGTGAAGAATTTGCTGCTCCTTGTCTGGAAGGATATGTTAGTACTGGTTAGAAAACTGTATTTTATTTTTAGGCAAACGTTGTTTATGACTTTTTTTTAAAAATATGATGTTCTTTTCATAATGAACTTCACAATTACATACAGTTAGCGAATATCAGTTTAATACACAATAGTTCGCATCTTGCGATATAATTCTTATTCGTGTTGCTGTTCATTGAATGTAAAATTGGAACTGTTTTCGCTGTCGGAAGCTTACATGAGCTCTTCTGTAGGTAGTTAATATTTCCCGACCGACCGACTTTTGAAAACCACTTCATTATTGTTCGTTCCGAACAACAAAAATCAGTGTAGGGTGGATGTAGAAATATAGTACTTTAAATAGTCCCATCTACCGAGTGACGGCAATTGAACTATTGTTCAGCTTCCAAAAAATGGGCTTGTTATTTGCACTGACCTTCCTGTCAAATTAAGTAACTAATAATAGCATTGGCATTTCTGTAGTTGACAGGTAAGACGTGTTTGCTTGTTTGTAAAATGTCAACGAATAGTTACCACTTCCAGTACTTTGATTATCGTAATTAAACTAGTAATATAGGCATACAATGATATAATTGGTGTTTAACTAATTAAAAATAAAAATAAACTTTTTCCGATTACTTCAATAGTAAAATATAGGGTAATTTTTATACTAAAATATGGTTGCTTTTATCATTTTTGATGCCTTTTGTTAATGATTTACACATTGTTTGCTATGATTTTAAAGCACATGAAGGGTGTTCAAATGTACATATTAGTATAATGGGGAGTTTATTTGTTGAAATGTTAAATTACTATTTATTATTTTGTGGAGTATAATCATTGTTATTATGTATATATAATATTTCGCAATTCTTCAAATGTTTTTAAAGTGCCTTAACGAATTTTCGCATCGTAAGCAGAATTTATGTTTAAAGGTTAAAAGCCAAGCATTGGGAGAAAAAGTCGCCAAAATGTTCACCATTTAAAAATAATTAAATGGGTTTTTACTCTGATTAGGCAAAATAAATCAAAATAATGAAAAATGCAATATTTATTTTATGAATATTCGTTAATACACGTGTTTCATGAATATTAAAACGAGGTTATTGTTCTGTAATTTCAAAGGACTCTTCTCTGAAATGGTTTTTTAGTTGTTGCCAAATTCTTGCCAAATATATGACGTCATAATCTGTGTAATTTAAAGTCTGAAAACGACATTATACTTGCCTCATTGCATGTCATATAAGAAGACACCATCAATACATTTACTAAATACGGATTAATATCGAGGTGTTAAAATATGTAACATCGAAATAGCAAAAATTGATCCGCAATGCTGAGAAAATATCATTTAACAGGTAGGCTTATAATCTGTGTAGTTTTCAAATTCGTAGACGTCAAATCGCATAATCAAATGTATTTATCCAAGCGGTTACAAATATAAGATGATACTATCATATATCTCTAATGATTGGATATGCGCACGAACGTTCTGGACATAAACCGTTCCTCGCTCACTGGCCCATATGAATTGAGGGGGGGGGGGTAAATTTAGATATTGCAACTGGGGCGGGGGGTTCAGTTAAAGTCCTTACTACTGAATTATTGGTGAGAAGGCGAAGTCGTCTAGCCCCCACCAGGGTCTTACGGCACTGCCTCGTATGGCTGAATGAAAACCTATTTAGCAAAATTCTCAAATGATATTTAAACAAATCTGAAAACGCGTCTTTGAAACAGAACAACTTTGATATTATTACATGTAGTTAGTTATATAACGTACATTTTAAGACAACAACAACACGATTTTTGTGTCTAGATCCTTTGAACAATTATTGCGTGCTTTACCTCTAATTTTGAACTACAATGATCACGTACAGTATACATGTATAATAAGATACCACATGGCTAGGGCAGTTTGCGATTGGTGCCAAAAAATAAAGCTATCTTATTTTTTAATCAATTTATTTTGATTTCAGACATCACGCCAAAAATGAATCGACAAATTTTAGCTGCATTTTGTGTACTTGTGATGGTAGTTTCCACAGTGACATGTTTACCGGATGCCATGTTGTCACCACCCGGCCGACCAGCAGAATTCAGATCACCTGACCAACTCAGAAGATATCTTAAAGCTCTTAATGATTATTACGCAATTGTTGGTAGACCAAGGTAATTAAAAAAAGAGGCAGTGTGGCTTTTTTATTGAATTAATCAAAGTGCTAAAAGCCCCACGGTTTCTGTACCAAACAAAACAATGAATGCACCGCAGTCCGGTTTCTGTATAAAACAAAATACTGAAGACTAGTTGTCCGGTTTCTATGTAACAAAACACTGAAGGCATTCCGGTTTAGTTTCAGTATTACACCAGGTAATGAAGGCCCCATATAACAGACTGTACAAATCGAACCGATGGAGGCGCCTTGTTGCGGTTCTTGTACAAATTAGAAACTGACAAAACTGTATGAAAAAATTAAAGTTCTTAAGGCAGCGCATGGCAGTTTCTGTACAAATCGATGCGCTAAAGGCGCCACATGACTATAATATAAATCAAATCCCTGACGACCCTGCACGGCTACGTATATCCAATCTTAACAAACCATTGCTTTATGTGTAATAAAATGCGATATATACGTTTTTAAAAGTATGAATCCTTGAACAATGACAAAAATAGATCCGTATACATTTGTATATATATATATACATGTATATGTATAATATTACTTTTTGCTTTTAGATTCGGACGAAGTGCAAACAAACAACCAGCCGACAATGCGTATGAACAAGACTCCATTGATACTGGTGCGTTAACATTTCTTTCTACTTATTGTATTACAAAGAAACAAAAAGAGTATCAATTATGTTTATACGTGTATTCTCATTCTACAAGGTTGATAAGCAAAAATCCACAAACAGCATTGACCTATCCTCAAAAGCTGAATTCGATTACCATCGCCATGGTCAATGTTCGAATGATTTTCGAATGTACTAAGTATTCGACCATCCTAGTTTCCCTGTATAAAATCGCTATCATTTTGATATTATGGTCAAAATTCATATGGGTGCTTTCGATGCAATAGCACACTTTGAACCTTTAGAAGGCACATTAGCCAGCATCAATTTCCTATTTTCTGCTTCAGTTGATCGGTTCTGGGATCCATTGCACTGACTGACAATTAAGAAATGTGGTGATAGACTGCCTGAAATTTCTTTATGTACATTAGCGATTATAAACATAACCCAATTGCCACGTGTTATATAATTTATGAAACAAGAGATCACGCCATGATAAATATACTTAATCAGAAAGCATTGGTTTTAGAGAGAAGTACGTACCTCTTCTAGTGTTACATTCTTGGTTTAGCCAATGGCGCTCATTTATTGCGTATAACTTGTGGCTGAGCGAAAGCTTAAAGGGAGATAAGTCATTGCATTATACATTTTGTATAAGATACGATATTTGAAAAATAGTATGATTTTAAGTATTATAATTTAATTGTTAGCATTTTATTGTTGTCATTTTATCTTCTTCACTATTTCTTTTCGGCAGAATAGGCTATGGTTACATGTGGGATGATGGACTACGTCAAAATTCTTATGACGTCTCAGACGAGGGCGATGTAACATTCTATTAAACTCATTGACTTCGACCTTTCTAACAATACTGATAAAACTGGTACTGATGGACATGGATCTGCTGATAACAGAAATTTAATTTACATTTGCTATTGTGAAATCAATAGGTATTCAACATGCAAAAGTTGTTAAATACTTCATCGAAACTAGATCTACACAAACAGTAACCATTCAGATGTTTCTTCTCCGTTGTACCTCAGAACTGTGCGCACGTTTTTAAAATTTATTTAGTTATAAAAACGAGCGTAAAAACGTCATAATGTGTTTTTGATGTGTCGAACTGTTTGTTAATTTTTACTGCCGATTTGAACAATAAACATTGATTATATATAGAGCTATTTGTTGCGTTGCTATATCTCATTTCATCAAAATGAGGAAGCGAGCGTCAGCGAACGACCGGCGTTTCTAATTCATGTAGAACAGTCACTTTAGACACTAACCAACTTAGTGTTAATGCCCTATTTTTCCCATCGTACTCTTAATAAAAGTAAGTCAGGCTCTATCTGCTGAATAGCCCAGTCTTCATTAATCGGTACAAAATTCAAATATTCTCGGCAGCTGATTGGCTGGGAAAATAGGACAAACACTAATGTTTAAGAGAGATTTTATAGCCCTTTCGGCATACTTCGACTGACAACGTAAGATGGTAGTACGGAATCGACCGAAGAGTTCCGAACGTAATGGTTTCACACTGAAACCCTAAGTGGGGTGGCGGGTAAATCAGTTCGAATTTTCTTCCGTTATTACGTCCGTTCATTCGTACATATGTTCATTTATTATGAATTGGGGTTATGCTCTTATGTCAATAATACTTAGCTCTTAGACTGACCGATAACCAATCGGACCTCCTCTGCGTTTGTCTAAAGAAAAGTGCCTCGGACATGATAGGCAGACCGCCATTTTGTTGTCGTTGTTCACAGACTACTTTCTATCAAGGCTGACCCTTGGAATCCAACGATGGAAACAACCTACATTTGTATTTCATTGATTGGGACTTTGATGCCCATTTTATCAATCGCAAATGAAAAACACGTTAGAAAATTTGTAATTCTGGGAATAATTTCCTATTGTTGAAAAAGTAGTGATCGCATAACCAGAAATTGTTTTCGTACACTTATGTACGAGGCGTATTACCATTGACTGATAACACGATCACTGACCTGGGACTATGCAAGATCCATTTTTCCTTAACTAAAATCTTGTTAATGGTATACACTTCTGACCTTTACCCTGGTTTGCAATAAACCCCAAAACAACTAAACAAGGGAAGGCAAGACTCTACTTTCCTTATTATGTTTGGATAACTTGTTGGAAGACAGATGACACAGTGTGATATAGTCAGTCAAGTTTTGCACAGCGCTGTGCCAATTATTTCTTCGCTGCCATCGCAAAGTAAATGCTGATTTTATTTATTGATAAAACCAGACTCAATTGATATAAGTAGACTCCTGTAAGGATGAAATAGAATAAATGTACATGTAAATGAAACAAATGCTTTAAAACATTACATACACAAAACAGCGATAAAAAAGGTTTTGAACAATATAATTATTGATATACACGGGATGTAATTCAGGTACGGTTTATTTAATACTTCGTACAAATTGGCGTCCCTTTATAAATTCAACCGCCTATGTATTTGAGCATTTATATAAAGCATCGTGCGTATTCTTATCACAAACATATGAACGTTTGACAAAAGTTAGATATTCATGAAAAAATGCACAGCACACTTTGCATCTAGAAAAACATGAGTGTTTGCAATCACTGTGAATGCCTAATGCCTAAATCCAGATTTCTTAAGATCAAGACAATAATTATATCAATACATAATAACGGTAAATGGATAATAACTTGAATTCGACATGACATAAGATACATGTAGGTTTACGTAATTACGGATCTTTTGAAAGTGTCAGATTTTGTCAACCGGTCACGTGGGTTCGAATTAAGGGCTGGTAGCCTCAGATCCAACAAGGTGTGATCGGTGGTCTAGTAGCAACGCGCTGGACGAGAGATCATTTCAGAGCCATCCCACAGAATGTGGAAGAACTGGGCATTTAATATACAAAAATGTATATACATGTATAAATATATATCGATCCCTACTAGTTTCACTGATTCTTTATCGTCCCAGTGTAAAACACCGATACACACCTTGTCCCTTTCCTGTCATCTTCTTAAAACAGTATTTGGCTCGGTAATTTGGGTGGAGAAACTGAAAAAATGTCCCTGAAAGTGGAGATGGAGTCGAGATTCGAACGCTCGACCTTTCGTTCAGTAGTCCAGCACGTTACCATAGTATGATCATAGGTAGTCTTAATATTGAATTGGTCGCTGAATGAAGTTTTAAGGTCGCAACTTATTTGAACTGAAAGGACGTATGTACAATGTCATTAATCTTAACTCTTTTGAAACTAGTGCATCTAAGGTATGCTATTTAAAACGTGAGACAAACATACACGTGTCGGTAACACGTCGTGGACAAGTGTTGTATACATACGTCTTAAGTAGAACAATAATTGTATATAATATGTATTACAAACTACATCGAACCGCAAAGTTAAGTCCTAATTTAGAAAACATGTACAATATATTTCATTGTAAATGGTGGAAGCTCGCCGGTTATTAAACTTGAATATTGATATTTTATTTAACACACGTACTGTTTTAAAGTGATTTAATTGAACATTTTTGTTTATAAGTACATTTACAAGTATGTTATATATGTTACCTTAGTAAAAAGACATACACTTAGTTATATTGTGTTAGTAAAAAATCAACATTTAGGTTTCTTTTGTGGGCCGGTGTAGTTTCTTAAAGGTCAATGTCTTATCATATATACATGTATACTGATTAAATTCTATCCTAGTGAGTTTTCAACTTTTATTCTTGATCAACTGATTCTATATCAGAGAATCACGTGGAAGGTTCGGTAGTCCCAAATGTGAAGCCTCCAAAGAATTATGCTTTTAGAACATTGATGTGGTCTCATTTATATGTTGTTTAAAGGCCAATTTTAAAGGCCCATTCGACATCTATGGTTTAAAGGCCCATTTTAAAGGCCCATTCGACATCTATGGTTTAAAGGTCCATTCGACATCTATGGTTTAAAGGCCCATTCGACATCTATGGTTTAAAGGCCCATTCGACATTTATGGTTTAAAGGCCTATTCGACATATATGGTTTAAAGGCCCATTTGACATCAATGATCATTTCAGAGCCGCCCCAGAGAGATGGGAGATAAGATACAAGAGAACCGGGCTATTATATCCCTACTCTTTTCGAATAGTTTTCCTGGTTCTTTATCTAGCCCGGTGTAAAGCACGGATGCACGTCTCGTCCCCTGTCCTGTGGTTTTCTAGACACAGTGCTTGTCTCGGTAATTGGAATGCGGACACTAAAAATCGTCCCTAAGAGATGTGAAAGGCTGAGTCGAGAATCGAACTCACGACCTTCCGTTCAGTATTTAATTCCAGCGTATACCACTAGACCACCAAGCATCCATAATATGGTCTCATTAAGTGAAATAAAATAAATGGTCGCTATAGTGAGGTATTGTAGTTATTTTTATAAGTGATTGCTAATTAATGGTTTAATTAATGTGCACATCATCCTTACTCAGAAATACACTGCTCAACTTTAAAACTCGGTCACCTAGATTTTTTAATATTTATAAACATAAGACATCATCATCATAACATATTTTAAGCAACCAAAACTTTCCTTAATATACTTCAGACAAAGTGAAGCTTTCAAATGAATCCAGTAATATTACTAGTAGACGCTTCATCTGTACAGTAAGCGATGGACCCTCTCACAATATATTCTGATTAGACTATGATAACCAATTATAAAAGTTGAGCAGTATATATTGACATGTACAGTAACACGTGTATTAGCGGCCACTTCCGACTAAAGATCACCCTGTGAAAAAAAGCCATTCTTTTAAAAACCGTCATTGATTTTTTAGAACGAAATGACCTTCAATCAAAGGTCATCTGCCAATAAAGGTCACATTTTGTCTTTCCCAAGGGTGACCTTTGTTCACAGGTATTGCTGTATATATGACAGTTAGCTACATGTACTACGCTGTGTAGGCATTGAAATAGAGTGAAGATAAACCTGTGAATAAGGAAAAAATGAACTATATGCAGAGGTTCATTATAATCTATTCACATCAATACATGTGTCCGAACAGTTGCCCCTGGTTGCAGGTTGGTTATACGATGTTTTGACAAGTGGTCTACCATCAATGTAATTGTTACAGCTTTTAAAACACCAGTTTTTGTCTCTGACCTGAGAACGCATATTTGATTGTCTAAAGCCTACATCGCTGTTAAATAATGGTATAAAATGAGAACGTTTAACTGAATGTGATTGATTTGAATGAAATTAATGGAATATGATAAAATACTCTATTTGTGTCCTTTACTGCAATCAAAATAAATCAAATGGAATTCTCATGTGATATCAAATTTACATTCTTTAACAACATTAATGTTAATGTCCTTGACTTTAATCAAACAAAAGGTATGTTGTAATATTTGAACAAACACAAATAAACGTTTTATGACCTAAAATAGAAATCATTATCAGTTTAAGGGTACATGAACGGTCATAACCTTTATATTTTTCACATAATCGCGTTTTGTGCAACTGATAAACGGCTGTAGCAGAACATGGTACATTTGTACTGTATAACGACCTCGTGGGGACGCTTTAAGTATTGTGTCGACCCGCCTCCGGGGTCGAATGGTTAAGGTCGTTGACTTCAACTCACTGTAACATCTCACTGATATAGGATCATGGGTTCGAGTCCAGCTACCGACCATGTCCCTTTATGCGAGAAAGTAGGCAGTTGCTTACACGTGCAGGATGGGAGTCTAGCACTGGTTCTTTCTAGAAGAATTACTTCATTATAAACTCGAGGTATTCCATATGAGTTCGTACGTTGGAGAAGATTGGAGCAATCGACTTGCTATATTACTAGTATATTAATTGCGCTATCTGTCAAGTTTATTTGTTTATATATTTTTCGATTTCTCCAAGGATATGTGTGTGAAATTGGGCCCCTTAAACTAGTTTGCAGCAGGTCGCCCAAAGGCACCGCCCCTCTTAGATAATATCCTTTTGCCCGTCTTTTTGTATGTTTCTGTGTTTAATGGGTTTGGGTAAGTGGTTTTTTGGGGAGGTGGTATTTTTGGTAGTAGGTATTTCTTGTGCATGTTCAAAGTTTTTCTAAAATTCGTTTTCTTAGCTCTACTTCTCGATGATTTTTCATTAACAATTAAACAAACGCAGAAATGAGATAGAAACTTAATTATGCTGTTGACACAAGAAAAAAGAATAAGAACTAAGAAAATGAATTAAATGGACAAATTAAGCTTTTACATAACATACCACATACGCTTAATTAATAACTAATACATACATAATCCAGACTTGAATCAAATATACTCCTGATTGATGTGAAGTGTTAACGTGACTGTACAGGTTCGAGGAATTTCGTACGCTAGATTGCATACCATTGCAACCTAACGCTATCTTAAATCTTGCTCTAGTTACTTTTAGGCATTTCGCTGTCGGACGGAACAAAAGCAGATTTGTTAGATATCGTTTCAAAGCCAGTGCGCTGATTTATTATTATATAGATTAACCGAGGTATAGTCTCTGACAAGGTAACGTCCGATAGTACAGTATGCAATAATGACCGTGCGGTATATTAGTTGTACTACCTTCAGCGATATTGACCGTACTACTGTATTATTTTCTTATATTACCGGTCAACACTCCAGATATCTGATCAAAGATAATCGTTACAGAATTTCCACACTGTGTAGATTGCCTGTAAAATACCCGAATTCAGTTTATGTCATAGGTAATACAGTTGAATCGCGATAGTCCGAAATGCGATAGTTCGAAATCGTTCGTCAGTCCCGTCGAATTTCTTTCTATTTTCAATATAGATTTGATGCGATAGTACGAAATGCGTATTTCATTTTGGAATTTTTATTTTCTATTGTGTTGCACTACTTTGTCGAAAAGAAACAATTCAGTTTGGTTTGTTTCTGGTTTGTAGAGAGACAAAAAAAGAAACATCATTAGGAAATGTTTGAATTATTTGAGCAAACACCATTACATGAATACATACCAATCAAACGCATTCAATATATAACAACAATATATCCTCTGTAAGGAATGTGTCAAGGATAGGTCGGATGAACGGCGCTTCTAAAGACATTGTGCGGAGAACTTATAGTGTGTCAGCGTGTAAAAACATTCCAATATACATTTCTCGATAATTTGTCACACTAAAGAAGTTATCTAATAAACCAGTCTATGATGTGTAACATAAAACTTACACCAAGAACATTGTCTAAAAGTATACAACATGAGATTAATCTCAGTTCAAATAGCACTCCTTTAGTAGGAAGATTGTGACTTTATTCTTTTTCATGAGATACAATTATTTGACCAAAATTAACATTTATGCAGTCATACAAGTCACGTCTTTGCTTAGTTCTGGGTCCCATAACTAAATTGGTCTTTTTTATTTCGTTTTGTTGACCATTTTATGATGAACTGTTCACAATGTAATGCAAACGTATCATCGTCAAGGACCCTTTGACTAGTCTTTGCTTATCGTACTGGGGACATATAAAAATATGTAAATACAACGCGTAATACCATAAATTTATTCTATTTAAAGTTATCATTTGACGTAACCAGTAGTAGCAGCAAACAATCTCACAAATGTTCGTGTCGCTGAACTTGTTCTCGTATATATGTATATATTTATGTGGTACCAGCACCTGTTGACGACATCCATATCAATGTCGTTATCTTTGTTACCATACTTGAACTGTATTGTACAGTTACATGTATTCATTAAGGTTCAAGGTGTTCACACTTAAAAAGTAGGCTACGGTATATGGGCCATGTTTACATTACATCACTTAATATATATTATGTTGAACGGGATTGTATTCTATGTTAGTTTTTTTTCATTTAAGGTGAATTTGGATCGGTTAAAGTGTGCTTTAAATAAAATTTACCAGATTCTACATAACAACTCCGTTACTATGCATGCCTGTGAGTTACCATCGTGGCTTCTATATGTAGGCATATGCACTTTGAACGAAGCATTTCAGTAACATTTAAATACAATGTAAGCATACAATATATATGAAACAATAAGCTGTGTTCAATAAACACATATGCTTGAATCTAAACAAGGCCAATGTGTAAAAAAAGAAGCAAAGTTTCAAATATATATAATTACCCTATATATTCCAAATCTGTAACAAAAATATGTGATAACAACCAAAATCGATACAGGTAAACGGTGTTGATGCTGGACCAAACGGTAGACCATAATATATAGTTCACCAAGAAATATGTTAGCCATTGATGCTAGAGGAAAGTGTGTAATCTAGTTAACGGAGAATAACCTATATAAAATATTGTAAATCCAATTATGTTCTAGGTCAAATCGAGATTTGGTAATATGAATATATTGGGAATGGTTCAATACAACAATATATATAAATAGCAAAGCATCCTAGTAAGCGATCATCAGCATACAAATCTGTCAAAACGGCGACTGTTAAAAAAGCAAAATGAAACAAAATTAAAAGAAACGGACAAGATCATCTGCTTAATAAACAATTTATCATGTGTTGATCTAAAATGAATAAACATGTACAGTCAAACCTGTGGGGTATCATTTGTTCACAGGTTTGACTGTATAAAAAAGATTTCGACCAGTACCTTTTCCCATTAATGCATGTCATCTTAATCCTATTACAGAATTAGGTAAGCATGCTTTTTCTTTGTATTTTTCAGATTTTTATCAGAGTGATTGTATAATTTGATTAAACGTGATTTAACTACCAACTACACTGTACTCGTATACAACGATTTCGAAGTTGATTAAAAAAGCATTAGTTGAAGACTTGTGTCGCCAATGGTGGAGTAACGAAAACATAACTGGTCTCCTTTCCCCGTGTTATCCATGATATTAGAATAGATTATCACCTGTATAGTAGTAATACAAGGTTCATTGAACGTTTATTTTAGATATCAGAGCATATTCTACTGACCAGAAGGTTACTGCCCTTCGTAACTTCAAACGAACAACCCATCGTATTACGTTCAACAAACCTAGTACCTACGTTAATGATTAATAACAAATCTAGCATCGTAACCAACGTTTGGCTGCCGACTACATGATGTAAATATTTATACCATATATCAAGCATTATGCTGTGTTATACCAATCACTATCCAGAGTTGCTATATTACTTAACGTTCACATAAAAGAACACCTCCGCGGACGTCTCAAAACCGAGCCTTCTTTAGTTATCATCTGATACTCAAATGTATGTTTTTGTTTTTCATTAAATGGACTTATGTTGTCTGAAATTTTCATGATTAATTAAGTTCAACTTCTACGTCTAGTTTCCACTTAAGCGACTGGAATTTGAAAACTCATCACCAACCATAAAATGATATTTTACATGAAGATTTTAACATTTCTTCGCCATTTTTACTTTTAATTTTGAAGTTGGATTACGGCATGCAGTCAAACCTGTGCTACCTCCGAATAAAGATCACTCTGCGAATAAGGGTCATTCTTTAAAAAAAACTCATTGATTCGAACAAATACCTCCAAGTAAATATTTGACTGTATTTGTATCAGAATGGTTCTGTTACAAATTTAAAAAAATGTTTATTAATTAGTGTGTAAATCTTAAAGAAAGAGGTTTCTGGTGCACCGCTTTGCATGGGAAGAAACCAATTTCATATATACACAATGATCTCTTCAAACAAGTTACCTTTAGCACTCTCTGGACAGAGACTTTGATGCAATGCAACATGGAACGGGAACCAGTTTATGATCTCCCCTCACAGGTTTCTTGTTACAGTCAACAATACTCTGTTGTTTTTTTATTAGTAAGAAAAGATCAAATGTATGTTGTATAACTTGATTTTTTCGGAAGTTCACGAAAATTCATCATTCCATAGCCACTCACTCACTCACTCACTCACTCACTCACTCACTCACTCACTCACTCACTCACTCACTCACTCACTCACTCACTCACTCACTCACTCACTCACTCACTCACTCACTCCGCCATGCAAATGTTATTTACATTGGTCTCCATTCCATGCTGCACTGCAAGTCTATGTAAATTCAACTCACCATGATTACTTACAGTTCTTTGATTTTAACTGAACTTAAATGGCAATACAATGTATCTCATTTTAGTATAAACCATGCGGTCTTCTGTAGATACTGTCACAGCGTGTCCCCCATTTTAGCACTTCAGTAATCCAGCGTATTCGCATGAAGTTGTGCAATGGCTTTGGTTACTGTAGAGTAGCGCGACGGTGCAAAGAGTGTAACGAAAAGTATTATAAAAATGCGGCAAGTATGCCCGGTTCATGTGTACCCCCCCCCCCCCTTTCTCACTTTCTTGGACCATAGCTGTTGAATGGGCCGTTAAACAACCAAAAAAACAAACATTTGTGTTTATTTACAAAGGTTCGGCAAACAGTCACCAAAAAGGGGTCTACTGTTGTCTGTGTTTGGAATGACCGATACCTGATAGGTCATCTCCCGTTCATCTTGTGTCATCATAGCAGATATAAATATTTACCCTTAAGCAAACAAGAGACAAGAACAAGGCCATATTAGTTTATAATTACATGACATTGTATGTTCCTCTTATTGACATCTTTTCGGGCGGTGTCAGCGTTTGGTAATACATTGTATAATAAATGGGGTTTTAAACGTTTATATCCTTATCGTACAAACAGCCAGGACCACAGTGACTTTTTTCTGTTTTAAGACACCAGACGAAGACCTGTAAACTACTCGATCACGAAAGTCCCAATTAATTGTCTACAGGGTTGTTAAGCAATTGAATGTCCAACCCGAGTTAATGGTTGCCTGCAGTTAATGGTTGCCTGCAGTTAATGGTTGCTTGCAGTTAATGGTTGCCTGCAGTTAATGGTTGCTTGCAGTTAATGGTTGCCTGCAGTTAATGATTGCTTGCAGTTAATGGTTGCCTGCAGTTAATGGTTACTTGCAGTTAAAGGTCATGGTGCTTAATAATATATACATTGCGTTAATACTTTATTTTTTACATTAATGCAATTGACAGACTATTAATAAGTCAAACCGATATTTAGTTGTTCAACCGACTAATCGGTAAATCGATCATGTTGTTATATCCGTATTAAAGAAGTATTTAAATATCAAACAGTCAACAGTCAAACTTGTAAACAAAGGTAACCCAAAAAATGGAACACAGTTGTTGCCTTTATGCACAATATACATTGTTGTTCTTTTATTAGAAGCTTCTGTGAACAGTTATCGCTATATAAATAGTAACGATTGACTGTTGTTCACATAACTACTTAGGTCCCCTCTCTGTCGCTTCAATCTTCCTCGTGTGCTGTTAGCAATGGTATTGTAAACCCAACTGAAAGAATGGTTGTTAAGGGAATATACCCAGCATGAAGCCCGTTTTGTTGGATCGCGCGTATATCGTGTAAATCTCTAGTTAAGGTGACCTGCGTAGTCGACTGGTCATGGCCTCAGAAAAGTAATCATGCACTAGCCCCTCACCACTTGATATAAATTTCACATATTATGAAGCTGTCAAGAGTGCTTATACTGAGGGTCGTAGCTTCTAACCAGGTGTACGTCTGGGGGAATAACTATAAACGTCGCCAAATAAAAGACACTACATGTATCTGATTGTATCGAACCAAATACAAATGTACACCAAACAGTTATCTAGTCTGAAGTATCAGGTAAAATAATTCAGGGCGTGTTTGTTAAGTGTTCGAGTCTAGACCATTTACATGTACCTATGTTTTATAAGCAGGTCAATATCTACCATGTAAAGGTCATATACATATTCAACATATAATACATGTGTATTTATATCAGTTTATTTGCTATGCCATAGACAAGTACCTGATAAAATATTTTTGGAGGACATTTAAGATAAAATTGACACAACGCAGGTATATTTAGTACAGACGGTTACGCGTACACAGGCGCCTTTACGACTAAGCTAATTAGGAGTTGTATTTAAAGTACGGTCAAAACGGTTGTATCCGGTTGTTTGATAGGGCTACAATTGGTTCATAATTATCATATCGATATATCAAATTGTATCATACAAAAGTAAGTCACACTTATTCGAAATAGTTCAACCTCTTTGGTACATCATTATCACCAATTTGATATTCTTCATTACCCAAAAGTTTCACTGCAATCTATGAACTTGTTTGAACGTTTTAATGGCATTTCAACCGGCAGCATCCGGACACATGCTCACAAAAAACGGTTTGTTGTGTGGCCGTTTCCCTCCACAGTCGCTAGCCGCTCACCACTGTGAGTTCTAATCCCATCCGGTACCAGGCAATATTTCACGGAAGTAGCTGTCCAATTAGCTTACAGATTGTTACCATGGTAACCATATACAATGTATATGTTTGGGGATCTTCCTTCGGCATTATGGATTGAAAGGTCTCCAAATGACCTTGTCTGGTAGTGCAGACAGAGTCGAGTAAATACATGCAGGTAATATATAGATATGCCATGATCTGTAGCATCATGAAATTTAGCGACTATATTTGCACATTGTTCATCTTCAACGAAATTGTTTCAGTGGCGGTGGTTCTATCATGGTTGGGGGAGCCATTAGCCAAGGTTTCCGTTCCGCCACTATAGTCATGACTAGTGGCAGTTTGTATGCTCAACGTAACTACGATGATAGTCTTAATTGTTCGTCATGCTCAGCATCATGTTACCACAAATCAGACAGTTACTCACACTGTCATTTTTTCTCATTAAAAATAACAGCGATTTTAAGGACGACTGCACGGTCCCTTTAAACGGTCTGATACCAGCTGAACGCTGTGAGATGCTGGACACACCAGTGTGTCTTCATGACAACCAAGCTGCTCGCGTCAACGGACTTCATTATGCGCTCAGTCTGGAATGGAACAGGAAAATCACAGGACGTACAGCAGTTTATTCAGGCACATCGAAAAGTAAAAAACATCATCCGGAACACTTCTGCTGATTCCGTACCTCCGCCCGTCATCATGCGGAACATTGACGCTATTTCCCCATGAAAAGACAACTCTTGTCGTTATTGATTTTTACCTAATGTAGTCGGCCGAAATCAGGCCTGCCCATATTTATAATTATTTCAATAACGCACGTTGGTCAGCGAGGACGCAACAGCTGTTCCCAGATAAGCTTGTTCGGTACAACCGTGTGACTGAGTAACTCGGCGTTTTGTCCAAATACGGGCATTAGTCCAACTTATTAGACTGCTTTGTGACGGCGAGACATTTTTCGACTTGGCCCCATCCCGCACAGTCAGATGGCCCTTCCGAATTCGTTCACGAAAATCGTCCAACCGGAAAGCCGAATTAGTAGCGCTAATACGCACATATACTGCCTTGGCGTAAAATTGTTTCTTATTAACCGACCGACTCTTATTCCTCCCACGACCCAAGACTATATATTAGGTCTGAGGAACGGTACAGCTAGTCTTTTACGCCAAAGTCCTTATTTGTTGTCATAAAGTGGTGAACAAAATAAACTGCGTGTACTTTCTGATTTGATCGATTGTTTTCCATTGGTCTGTTTTAAAGCTATATATACATGATCTATATTAAGCCGTACGATGTTATTTGTAGGTGGCCGATTTACGTTCGTTTGAAGAATTATCCCTCGATTCATTGAGCATTTATAAACATCTTTCACTTAGATTATACAAATACTTAGGGACTGACTAAATTTGGCCGTATTTTACAATTCTATTTAAGCCATGATCCATGGAAACTGTTTATTGCTGTTGCTGCTGCTGCTGCTGCTGCTACTGCTGCTAAAATAGAAACTAAAAGTTTGCTATCATTTTGTCACTGGTATTAAATATTGACTAAGTATTCTTGGCAAATTCAACAATTCCAGTAAAGACAAGTATATGAAACTACTATATATAACAAATGACATTTTACACGATGACTAAAATAACGGATTTGTAAATATTTTGTTAAAAAAACACATTCCATTTAACACGCATGTCAACATGCCTATCGCTGATAGATCGACGTATCTTAGTTGGTTAAACGAACAATAATGTTGCACGTTTATCAAGGCAAAACATGTTTTGGATATATAGCACAATGTATTTTTGTAAGTCTTACGAATTAGTTATTCATTACTTGAGGTGTCAATTGCAATATGAAACTACATGTATCGCAAATCGTGCAAAGGAGTGCCATGAAATGTCAGTTCATCTGTTTTTAGAAACTGAACAGTTTTCCATAGCTGTCACTCGCTCGGCGCGCATGATTTTTTAAGCAGACCGAAGTACTACGTAGGTTTATATACACGCACGTAGCTGTTAAACTAGTCCCATGTTGCAGTGCAAGTCTATTAATTATGTTCAGTTTCCATGAGTACCTTCAGTTCTTTGATTATTTCTGAAAAAGGGAACTTTAAAATGTGTGTCTTTACTGATTCTCCTTACAGTTTGCTTTGATTTCAGAAAACAAGCAAAAGATGAATGTATTATTAAGCCGGCATGAAGTCCCTATAAAACTGTATCTTTTGGACGTATCGGCCCAATGCTCCCCCCCCCCCAAAGTTACTGCATGATTGTTCAGAAATGGCATTGCCCAATTGTAACAATTTCTTTGATATCGAGTTACCTCTGATACTCAAATTTATTTTACAACTTTAAATTTGTAAGAGCCATTGTCCTTGTTGAAAATATGTTGTTGTTTTTTTGTAGATAATCCATGGTGGCCAGTATTTTTTTGTATCACTGTGTTATTGCATGTTTTCTTTCAAATGGATCGAAAAAAAAGGGATATATAGCTACTCCAGTATAGACTTCAATGCAAATTTAAAGAAAAAATATCTCGAAGCGAAGCTATTTTTTTTTTTAAATCATAGTTAATTTAATAATGTTCTTTTATGGAAACCTATATTGTTAATGAATATTTCCAAAATCTGTCTGCCCCATTTTGTCATTTTTGAGATACTAATTTTGGAAAACAAAACTAAATACATTAATTGTAGTTTCGGACATTAATTGATGCTAAAACTAACAAGGTTTTGAAAATTGTTCTCTAGTATTTTATTTAAAGATTTTTCTTACCAGTTTACGAATAAGCTAGAGTAAAAAAGGTTTAACGTAGAAAATGATTTATCAGCAAATTTATAAATGTATTGTCGTTGCATTTTCTATGAAAATATTGTCGATTTACCTCCATAAGTGGAGAAGTGATCGGTTCCCTGTGGAAGAGTTAAAACCAGTATGTACTGGTTGGAATATAGTCCATGGAAACTTGTCAAGTGAACCGGCCAACGTATATATAATATATATATTATCTGAAAATTGTTGACAAATTGACGAAAAAACACATGAAAAAACCCCATCTTTTACCATTTGTTGTCGTTATGTCGAACAATTATAGGGAAATTACATGTATAAACAGAACCGAATGACTTTTCTCGCACGTGTGTATAAACAAAAGCTAGATCACGTTCCTATAATATTAATTATGATATATTAATCAAAATCCAAGGAAACATAACTCTTATTACTTGATGGTAATCACGTTTTGAAATCTGACTCATTTTGTACGCTACGGTTATTTCCCTTCAAGATTCTATTTTTACTCAAAAGCCAATCGACCTAGTTTCTTTTTGAAATCGTCCTTTTTCTGCAAAACTAAATTAAACTTAGTTTGTATCGTCATTGCAACATATTTTCTCATAAAACCGCAACATTTTTCAATAGACAAAATTCGATGACATGTTTTACTTTTGCAGTTATTCTGAATTTTATGAACACGTTCTTTGTTAGAGAGCTCAACCCGGCAACTACAATTAGGCTAATATATGTGTATTCCAATGACATCACCTACCTTCCAACCAATCAGAATGCCGGATTCCAATCACTCCCTCGGCAAGTTGAAAGGTCACGGATGTGAAATCAGCTGTTTGCGGCGAGTATAGGTGAAAGATGGTTGTCGGACATGATATTACTAAAGTAAAGATATACGTTTAAGGACTAATATTTTATATTTTGAAGGAAAAAGGACTTACAATATACTTAGGTAAGATATTTCGAATCGTTTTGCTGAGTTATTTTCGTTCAATGTGTTTTAGATTAACTGAAAATCAAGGTTTAGCTGTGTACGGCTTGGTTGATCGGTTTTGTCCAAAAACTAGGTTGGCTTGATGTGTTTACGAGCAAGTTTGTGTATTCATTTCCCAGCGATATTCGCCAAAGACACGCTTACTTTTGGCAATTAACACGCTTATCGCGTCGTTGTGATTATATTGACTAAAATTAGACCGCTGAAAGTCAGTGAAATTGAGTGTTGATGATAGAGGCAACTCTGAAGTCTTAAATAAAACTGTATGAACATGATTAGGCCTACTGTTGGCATTTATGAAGAATTTATCCATGATCTAGTTGAAGATTGAAATAATTCAGTCACCTTACCCTATGTTTGTAAATGCGCAGTTCTTAGTTTAGGTAATTCGGTCCGTTATCTCACTTGTAATGAGTCTTTGAAAGACAAATTTATAGCTATTCAGCGATTTTCGTGCGAGTAAAACTAATGAGTATTAAATTGAATGCAACTTGAATATCGAGAGGTTATTTCCCTCATACTCGCATTAGTACAGTTCATCTTATGTTGTTGCATGATTGTTCAAACTATAAAAAAATAAGTATTATAATTCGAATCACACTGAATCATATTATTCTTTAAGTCATATTTTGGATGTCTCCTCAAATGTCTGCTGGTGTTAAGATGCTACTGTTAATATTAGAGTTTGTCATTTGATCATCAAGTATGGCCAAATGAACTAAGTGTAGATTGGAAAGGCTTACCCCCCCCCCCCGTTATATCATTAAAAGGTGCTAAACTGACCCCCTCCTTGTCAGACAAAATCTAAAAATTGGCACCCAGATCTGAAACTGCTTCCTATAGTATGGGTCTGTCAGACAAGGACATTGTGTCTGAAACAATGCTGTAACTCATGTTAACAATGTATCATAATATATATTCTTGCTGTCACAGACACAGGTGCCCACTAAGCCCCATTTGACTTTCCCAGAATTTCGATCAATATATTACAGCTTATAGAATTTCGATCAAAAGATTATAGATAATCTATAATATATTGATCGAAATTCTGAGAAAGTCAAATGGGGCTTAGTGGGTGGGATGGCTACGTGCCCGGCACCTGTGGTCACAGAGTATTCACTTATTGCATAATTTTAAGTATAAAGAAAAGAAAGACCAACAAAATTATGATTTTTAGGAGTAAATTTTACTAAGTAGATTCTGACTTCTATTTTGATCACATACTGAATGGAATTCAGCATTTGCCTATGTATTGGTTTTCAATATCTGTGCAGAAGGTTCATCAGTAGTGGTGGGTACATATTTCCTGAAGTATTGATAGTGCAGTATCTCATGATATTTAATAAAATCTTGCAATATATTGTAATACATAGTAGACAATTTATTAATATTATTATTGTTCATGAAGTGAATATAAAGTGTTTTATGTAAATATGAATGATTTGGCCTCATTTTTAATAGTGACTTTGACCTAAAGTGTTAGGTTTAGCTAGACTACAGTATAGTTACTTTAACCTAAAACTTCACGTTCTGGCTACAATTTAGTTATTTTGACAGAAACCTCAGCTTCTGCATGGTTACAAAGTATAATTGTACCTGAGACAAGCAGGATAAATGCAAAACAATGTGCTTGACAGGAAATCTTGTCTAAATATGTACAAGAGGATACTTATTATCTGATATTTTAGTGTTGTTTGCTTTTAATTTTTTTCCCTTATTAAGCCTTGCCTACTGTTAACTTGGTAGAAAGTTGTTTATGCTTTTATCCGGTAGATATGATTACATGTAAGTTGTTTTTGCTTTGATCTGGTAGCATACTTACGTAATATTATAAGTTGTTTATGCTTTTATCTGGTTGCCTTATTTACATAATGTTGCAGGGCCTTTTTTCCTTCTGTAACAGAGGCTGAAATTCGGTGACTTCCCAATCGAAAAAGGCTCTTTTTCCCAATTTGGAGCAAGAAATTCCCAAAAATAAAATGCTATTCTAACTCAGTTGTCCAACCTTCTCCAAATTTGGCCGAAAATTGCGCTTGAATTTCCCAAAATGAAAGGCTAAAAATTCCGAAGCCTTACCCTGTATCAAGGTAATAAATGGGTACTGGAACCCTGTATCAAGGTAATAAATGGGTACTGGAACCCTGTATCAAGGTAATAAATGGGTACTGGAAGGCACAAGTCTCTGTTATCTTCTGATTCATAAAAAAAGAATGACCAACTCAGATTTCTTTAAATTTCCCGGAATTCTAGCCTGTCATTGAATCGAAACTCAGTCGTGTTCCCAAAACAAAAATTCTGAATCTAAATAAAGTAGCTACCTCATATCAGATACATGTATCTGTTTTAAATCTGTTTGAAAAAAACGGTCCAGGATTTGCCTAAACGGGACTGTTTTGTTATTCATAGGCAGCTGCCAAAGCTAAATTCAAAACATGATTTGTTTTACAAGTGTGCATTTCCTACTGTTGTGGCTAGCTGTATAAAAAGTGTAAAAATTGGTTTGTTACTGTTTACATGCTCAGATTTTTTTTGCTTGTTAAAAATAGGGTTGGTAGGTAAACAATAAAAAAAGTCACAATTCTTGAAATCTTGTGGAACCTGGAAAGGTAAAAGTGAAACAGTGGGTGTACCATTTCTCTGGCCCTAATAAAAAGTCTAGGATCATTGGGAAAAGTTATCCAGAAACAAACAATTTTTGTAAGATAAAATATTTTGTTAATAGTTTGATGTTTATTTCTTCATACAGAAAATTACAACTTGAATGCAGCTCTCCATGGTTACTTTTGATAAAAATGAATTTATTCATCTATTATATAATGCCCTTGTTAATGTGGTTTGTTTAATATCAAGTGAAGATGCTGTGTATCTTTGAACACTTCTGCTAAAAGATTCTTTGAATACTTGCCCATTAAGATGAAGAAAAGGGGAAAGTTTGTGCTGTGGTGATCCGTCTGTTCCCTATCTTGTTAAGTACTTTTGGATCTCTGTTCAGTTTGTTTCACTTATTTGGTTTGTACATACAAGTGCAATTAGCTTTTATCTTTTGCTTAGTACTAGACCTTTGTCATTGTATGTCAAGTACATCTTTTACTTACATGAACCACAATAGGTTAGACTACACTAAAAGTGCATACATGAAGGATTATTTACATTATAATATAGCGAACTGTTGCACTACTACATGGTATCTAGTAGGGTCTTATAACTGGTTCAGATCTGTTGTTTGATGTAGATTTACTGCTAAGAGGAGATTAAGATAGATATTATACAGAAACAGTCACTTATGATATACAGTACTTACATCTATGTATATGTTCAAGTTCTTTCCCAAAATGAGGCTCTATAGAAAAATCAATTCTGAATCCGTCCAATCCCTTTCAGAAATATCAAAGCTGAAAAAACATTTAGGGGTAAATTGTTTGATCAAAGTACTGTAAGTTCTCATGGAAACTGTAACTTGGAACAGTTTTAAAAATTGCATGGATATACAAAGACATTGTACTTTGGTCCCCATCAAAATTCATGCGCTCCGGGCGAGTGACAGCTATAGCCATACAGTCTGATCAGACTCTTTACTGCTGGATGACTAAATTCTCATATTTCATTGAGATATCCCTTAAATTGATAATGGAATGTTTTAAACTGTAAGGACAAGTCCACTCAGCAGGTTATCGATTTAAGTTATTTTTTAGACAATCATGGTAATCATAACATAAGCAGTGTATGTGTCAAAACTGTAAGTGAAACTTTAGACCCTTGTTTGATATATTTTATCATAAAAACTATGTAGATGTTTACAGATAGATAATGTTCTCCTAACAATGGTATTCCTGATCAGTGATTTTTCACCTTCTAGAACAGATTGAAAATTTCTTTAATATGCAGGTTTCCCAAAAATCCAAACTTACTCCAGCTATTTTATTTCCCAAATTAGCAAATTTAGCGATAATTCTTCCCAAAATTGACAGGCTAAGACCTCTTCCCAATGAAGAGAGAAAAAAACACTGCAGTGATCCTTAAAACTGAGTTTATAAACATACTGTGACAAACTTAAGTAGAATAGCTAAATTTGAATTAATGACATAATCACTGGTATATACTTGAGACGTTTATGTAAACATTATATTTAAGTAGTGAATAGTTATAATACCAAAATATGGTCCTAGTCAATCTTTTAACTTTTTAGGGTTATTACAATTGTATTTGGAAATTCTGTTTATAACAATGATGTAATTGAGATTGAGAAATACATTATTACCTGTGCTCTTTGCTAGATTAAATCTTATGATTGAATGATGTTATCAGCAGAATGAATATTTCAGACCCAAAACTTGGAAAAAATAAATTTCCAGCCAATTGTATGACTAAGATATATAACTGTATTCGATTGTACTGTAAATTGCTATTTCTCGAGTGTACTGATGGCTTCATTTTTGCCCGACTTCAGTACTAATTAGCAATTATAATTTTGGCAACTAACATCACTGTTCTAATTAATTATTTTCCTTAGAGACTTCATATTGGGATTTTGATTCTCTCAGAAAAATCGTTATAAACAGTTGTCAAAACAAATGATTATACAGTATGAGATCAGCTCAGGCCTTTTAAAAAATTGTGTTTGTTTCTGGTTACCTGCTCATTAAAAATAGGGTAGGTAGGTTGAGCTTTTATTTGCTCTTGAAAGCATGTGGAACAGCATAAAAGAAAGTAAAAAGTTGATTTTTTTCGTTCCTCACGCTAATGAATGAAGTCTATAGGGTCAAAAGGAAAAATAAGGAAAGTTCAGGTATCCAGAAACAAATTTTTTTTTTAAACTCCTTAGTTATTGCATCATATATATATATGACTGTTCCTGTACTGTATGGGGTTAGGATCTTAAGAATATTTTAAAGTTAAACCACTGAAACCAAGTCTTTGATCATTTATTTGTTTACTGGTGATTATTCAATTTATTGGTGTAAGGTATATAAATGTTTTTTCAATATTTATCAAATTTTGTCTTTGTATATATAGTCTTCACAGAATACTTTTTCAAGCTGTGGACATTCGGTCCAGTGAAAATGCAAACTTTACTGGACTGAAAGAACTTTTAGCAGACCAACAAAATTTCTTTAATTGGGCTAAAAAAACTTATTTTGGAGAGTGATTTTTGTATATATTTTATTTGTTATGAAATATGAAAAAGTCATCACTGGACCGTCAGACCTCCGGCCTTTTCCAATTTACTGGACCAACAGCCATTTTTGTGAACTTGGTCCTCTGTCTGGAGTTAAATTCAAAGATTATGTATCCAGTATATGTTTCTTCTTGTTTGTAGATATATAAGCTCATACTGAATGACTTCTTGAAGTCAATGTCATCGAGTTCTGGTTTTAATGCTTCATTAGCAGGGCTTTTTTCCTTCTACAATATTGGCCGAAATTTGGTGACTTCCCAATTGCAAAAAGGCTGTTTTTTCCCAATTTTAGGCAAGAAATTCCCAAAAATGCAATGCTATTCAAACTCAGTAATCTAACCTTGTTAAAATTTGGCCACATATAGCGCTTGAATTTCCCAAAATGAAAGGCTAAGGCCCCTTCCCAATTTTTGGAAAAAGGCCCTGATTAGTAATTTTGTTTTATTTTAACTTTTGCTATAATTATTATTTTAAGTTGATACATAATATATATTTACTCCACCATCAATAATTAAAAATTTTGACATTATTAAGTCTTAAAGTCATCAAAGGAACTTTATTTAGGCTTAAAGTTTGTTGCCCAATCCATTTTATTACGAAATAAAAATATATCATAATTTATTAAATTAATGTTTTTTTTTACTGTTTCACAATTTACTGATAATGGTGAAATATTGTGTAATGCCTTAGAGAAAGCGCTGTTACTTTGTAACCATTATGTGTATTATATTTAAATATCTAATTTATTTTTAGAAAATTTAATGATCTCATCTTTAATAAATTTCTGAATGTGTTGTTTTGTTTATGAAAAAGATTTGACGCGGTTTTGTTGAATTTAGAGAATACCCATACCTACCCCAGTCCAGTGAATTCCTTCAAGTGTTTGTGAAGGTTTAAGTCAATATAAATTGTGGTGCAGTAATATTTTGTCTGGTCCAGTAATATTATCAAGTTTGATAGTCCTCTGGTCCAGTATATAAATGATTCATTGTGCTTAGCTCACACATAAGTATGAGATTGACGATAAGAAAGTCATTTATGTCATTTATCTGTTACATATCTTTGTGCGTGAGCGTTTACATAAAAAGATCTTAAAGGTAATACTTTAGTCAGTATAATATTATACAGTGTTAAACATTTCCGAAGTTGCTTGTCTTTAAACTTACAGAGTATGTATGTGTGCTGGTTAGTTTATTTGCCAAAATTTAACAATAGAACTTATTCAAATGCGTTCTGTATCACGCAGCCTAACAGTGACATGGTACTATTGTCAAGGTTCTGGTTTACACGCTTGTCAGCTGTGCTGTTTATGTAGCATTGATCATGTACCTCGATTTTGACCTAGTTAGACATTTTCAACCTAGTTTGAGGCTATATTTAAATTCTAGGCTATGTGTTTGTAACAGTTATTTCAAGGTATAAATACTGTGTGATAAGATGACCTAGTATAGGCTTTTAATCTGTATTATATAATGTTTGCAGCATCACAATGAAGAACTCTTCAATAATGAAACCATGAGTAGCGTCTGACTATTCCAACCTTTGCTGTGAAGAGTAGTTAATTACGACAAGTGCTTGTTACATATTTGTTAAGTTTTCATGAATAATCACCGTTCCTTTCAGACAGTGTCTTTTAAAATAGTATATAAAATTATGTTTAAGTCACTGAATTAAGTAGAAATTTAATTTTTCTTGTCCTTATCTTCAGGATTAAAATTAACTAACTATTCTATATGTTTATGGTCTAAATATTTTACACTATATGAAGCAAAAGAAAAAAATCTTCAGTTAAGTTTATTTAAACACCACAATTTAAACAATTTCAGCTAAGGCTGAAAATAAAAATAAGTTTGTTTGGAGTGCTCCTACCTACTCAAGAAAATCCTAGCAAATAAATAAAATAAAATATTTTGGAGGGGGGGGGGGGGGGGGCATTTTTTTTTTTACTTTTGCATAGTAAAAAAAAAATCCTATCTACCTACCCAGTGCTAAAGCACTCTAAACAAACTTATTTTTATTTTCAGCCTAAGCGACCAACTGAATATTAAGGCCACCTTATCATGGTTTTAAGACCTCTAATTAGTGGTCTGGTTTACAATTTATCCTTAATATTTATCAACATAATTATGAGTCTACATGGATAGTAACTCACATGTTAATATTGGTGCAAATGATGATCTAAATAATGAGGTATTGCTGTATTAAAAATAAAATAAAATAGGCTTCCAAATTCCCATGTGTGGATATATTTGTACTTTCAGTTTACTAGTCAAGCCAGAAAATGTTCTATAAACAAGTTTTTCCAAGTTGTCGTCTTGTCTAGTGTACATGTACAGGGATTTTTTGGGGGCGATTTTATAGCCGAAATTCGGTCATATTTTCAATGTAAAATAGTATCTTTTATTCCCAATTCACAGACAAAAATTCCCTATCCCCCCCCCCCCCCGAAAAAAACATTAACATCACTATTAGTAGTGAATACCTTATTCTGCTACTGTTCTATGGGAGAATAAATGGAATAAGTTGAACATTGCAAAAATTGCAGTTAGACATTTTCCCCAATTTTGATTTAATTAAAACACCGTGAAAATTCCCAATCACAAGGGTATGGGTCATATTCCTAAATCACAAAAAAAAACTGATGTATGAAGAACGTGGCCTCTGTGGTTGAGTGCTTTTGTCTCTGATTAGTAATCACTAGACCCATACTGTTGTGAGTTCAAATCACACCTGGGATCTAACAAATTTCACATGTGAGGAAGGCTTCCTCTGTCCTAGCTGCTATGTTTGTGGCTTACTCAGAAGTAAGTGGTTCTGGGTTCTCCCTCTGTTAAAACTGGAAGAGTCGCCTTATGGCCCAGAGAGAGAGAGAGAGGGGGGGGGGGGGGGGGGTTAATCTGTGAAGTATATAGCTTGTATATTTTGTGTTTGGGATTTGTATAGACTGGCTGTGGCAGGTAGGTCAAGTCAACCTATAATCAAGTGAACCAGTCTATGATTTGCCGAAGTGTAACAAAATACCATAATCAATATCGTTGAGAGATCATAATGTCGTGTATTGTTATCCATGTTTATTGGATATTAGTGGACAGGTTATATCTGATGATTTATATACCATATCATGTTTACTCGGTTAAACTGTGTTGTTTATTATTTACTTCTATGTGTTCTGCCTCCTGGTCAGGGATTTTTGTATGGTGAAATAACCAAACATGTAAAAAAAACATAGTTGATGTTTGTATAAACTAGGTCACTTCTGATGTTGTTGACACAGTATTCACTGTCGGTTTTGGACAGTTACCATGTGGATTTATTGGATTTATCTATCTATCAGGTTTATTGGTATCATTCATTGAAAAGGTAGATATTTGATTTAAAACTCAGTGTACTGTCATGTGTGTTACATTAACACTTAAGAGCTCCTTCGTCTAAGGTCACTGACCTAAAAATGATTTTACAATAATCGAGGGCTGAACGCAACACTGTCATAACTTGTTCTTATTTCAATATGAGTTACGACACTGTTGCATTGAGCCCTTGAATTGTAAACAATGCGTGTGCTGTAAGAGCCTGTTAACTATAACCTTGATTTTACTAGTGTTAGTACTGTTCAGTTAGGATAATTGTATAGTCACGCAGTGGTCGAGTCCATTCTTACGGTGTAAAACCGTTGTCAAATTATCATTGGACATATAGGCTGACTACATGATTTACAAATTTCAATAAATACATCAACTGTCGGCGTAACGCAGTTGGTAACGATGGTGTCTGACGATAATCTATTGATGTGAAAAGAAGTGTGTGAGACCATGACTTGGTTTTTTTTCGCAAATTATTTTCTATTGCTATATATCTTTTTTTAAAAATCGTCAATTTTTTCGTCGTTTTTTTTTTTTTTTTTGGTAAGGAATACACTAGATCTAGTGTTTATATTATTATCATCATTTTTATCGTTTGGCGTATCTTTTTTGAATATCTTTTACATGTAATAAACATGATGAAGAATAGTCTTAGATATTTCGTTGTAATTCTGGTAATCACGATTGGTTCGCCATTGTTGGCATTCAGATAAGTTTGCACGAAATACCTGTGCGCGGTACTAATACTTCATGTACTTGTGCACTCGGCACACTTTGCGTTACACAGGACAATTATATATTATGCGTTCTTTTTCTTTACTACTAAATATTATAACGAAACTACAATTCATTTGCAAAAAGTTGAAAAAGAAAACGAAAAAAGAGACAACCGGTGAGGTTCGAACTCGCGATAAAATTTTAGCCCCTGATCATCTACAACATCATTGCTAAACTATAATACTATATTTGTTTCTCATAAACCCATTTTACCTGTTCAGACAATGGATGTAAACTTTTGTGTACACATAAAATGAAACGTCACTATCACATTATCCTAACTGGACAGTACAGTTTGTACAGGGGAACCCCCTCCAACTCTTCCTAAAATGTAGGCAAGGTTGGGTATAAACACAACTTTCTTTTTCCTAATGACTAGCTATGTAAACAATGAACACAGTGGATGATTATTATGGTAAAAATGTTACACTCTATTTGAACTCGTTTGTTATTCATCAGATACATTCTTACCCTGGCACAAGTTGTACGTCTGCCACACAGATCATAACAGTATGATTAATGTTTGTTTGTTTGTTTATCTGTTGTTTTTTAATGGCCCTTAGACAGCTATATGGTCATTTCAGGACTGCCCCAGAGGAAGGGGAGGGCGTATTCTGGACAACTAGGCTTTTAACTCCCTACTCTTATTTCAAACATTTTTTCCTCGTTCTTTATCTAGCCTGGTGTAAAGTACCGATACACACCTCATCCTTTTCCCTGTGATTGTCTTACTACAGTACTTGGCTCGGTAGTCAAGACGTGGACACTGAAAAAACGTTCCTGAAATATTGAAGGGCGGAGTGGAGATTTGAACACTTCACTTTTTGTTCAGTTGTCCAGCACAAGACCACAGATCTCCTGCTAATACAATATTGTGTTTGGCATAAAAGTCATGAAACATGGAAATGAAAATACGTGAAATTAAGGATTAAAAAACAGTATAACATAATTATGTAATGCCTATCGTTAACTTAAATGATAGACTAGGTGTCAAAACAGCAGCTAGCTCAAATAACATTATGAATTCAGATAGTCTCGTCCGCTTTATGATAAATGGTTAAATAATGTATTAAGTATAAAAATGTGTGACAAGTTCATCGCATTTCAAGGTTTACTAGATATCTGGTGTCATTATAAATATTTTAATTATATTTTCAGGATTATGAAATTGTAAGGATGACTCAGGCAAAATTTTTTGAGTATGACGAAAAAGAAGAGTACTATGAAGAAGAGGAGGTGCGGCCTCCCCGCCGTCCCGGTGAGGCCCCGGATGGATCCTGGGGATGGATGGTCGTTCTTGGAGCCTGTCTTTGTTGTGTGTTTGTACAAGGACTTATTTCATCGAGCACAGTACTAAGCACAGAATTAGATGTCTTTTTTCAGACCGAGGGATCTCTCAATGATATCTCAGTGATTTTAAGAACAGTCTGTTTATGTGGAGGTAAATATTACATAGAATTCCCTTTCTTTATCATTTCCCTGTTCGAAATCTTTATATACTTCTTTTGACTCTTTAGGTTCCATCGATAACTTGAACTGCTCCCATTCAGACTTCACCAGTCTTGGTCCTTAGTTATGTTAGCATAATATCCTGGGTTCTTGAACTTAAATCCCTTCTGGAGCAACAATCATTTAGTCATGTTGAATTAAGCTATAAGCATTTAATTATTATACAATAGACATGCAGTGTTTTTATTAGTTCATTGGTTTGAATTCTTGTTTGAAAGGCCGCAGCTGTTAGTGTGCACTGGATTTGTAACCTGGCGATCTGTGCTCGTTTCCCAGTCGTGGCTGGTCAAACCCTTACATGAAAATTTGACAACAATATCAATTTCCCACCACAAGTTTGAATATGTTGACATCATTTTATGTTTTTGTCTTTTCAGGCCCATTGGTCTGTATACTAGCTCAGAAGTTAAGTTGTCGTAAAATTGTGATGGCGGGAAGTGTTGTCGTCTGTGCAAGTGTTCTGATCAGTACCCAAATGACAAGTCCCGGGGCGATGAGATTAACTTTCGGGTTTCTTACAGGTCTGTATAGCGTTTTAAGTTAAATGCGGTTGTCTACTTATGAGTATTTTGTACAGGTCTTTAAACACACTTGAATTGTAACCTTTCGATCTTGGTTATGACCCTTAAATGAAAATTTAACAAAAAATTTCAGATTAACTTCTTTATGTGGAGAGGTTGCAAGCTCCATGTAGAAGAGTAAATAAGTACTAGTTAGAATACAGTCCATGAATACTGAATAGGTGCACCGTATATGGCAGTGATATCTTAGATAAAAGGCATTAGACCCACAGAAAGTCTCTTAGTGCTCTGTGTTTTACGAAGAATAGAACAAAATCATTATTTCACTGTACTAGTTGGTAGTCTGCTCGGAAATGTTCATTTTTAAAAATAGCAGTTTCTGTTGTGGACATAAAATATGTAAAAGAACTCTGTCTTGTTATCTATTTTAGGACTTGGTCTATCCATGGTGTACCAACCTAGCATCATCATTGTTGCTAATTGGTTTGAAAAGAGACGAGCATTTGCTACAGGGCTAGCATCGATGGGTTCTGGAATCGGCGTGTTTGTCTTTCCTCAAATTTATAGACAGTTATTAGATTCATTAGACTGGAAAAATGCTACTGCAATTGTGGCGGCATTATTCCTGAATACAGCTGTCTGTGGGGCCCTGTATAGATCCCTAACTCATGCCAAACCAAAAGGGATGAAAAGGGGCCCTATTCAGCATGGTGCAATAATGAAGGCTTTGATAGCCGAGAAGGAGCGTCAGCGGACTATCTCAAATGGGTCCTTGGACAATTGTATTATAACAAGAGATAACAGACTCATTAAAATAGACAAAATAGATCTTAGAAATAAGAGTAACACTTATATTAATAGATTAAAAGAAACATTTGGATTTAGTTCTAGAAGTTTGAATAGATCAAAAAATTCATTAGTTGTTCCGAAAGTCGTTGTTACAGATCCAATCTATAGACCTAAGTCTCCACGGACATCTAGTAACCGATTGTTTTCTCCAAAACCTGCAACAAGTCCACCGACCCCTAAACGAGACAGTGGCTGTGGCTCGCTCGAAGGATCTCCAACTGGAAAACAAGTTTCACGTAGTTACGAAGCATTGCCTGCGGAAGATGTTAATGTGAATGAAAATTGGGACAGAAACTTAGTGGTTAAATTGCCTCCTAAGGAGGCCACGTCTAGTAGTGACAGAAACATAAACTTGAACAACCTAGATTCTAAACATAGTTCACCGAAAAGATTATTGGAAGAAACAAATTTGGATCCTTCATTTTTAAGTAATAACGTTTCGCCTGTCGGAAGTGTTCGTAGTATGAATGCCAGATCTCCTTCACTGATAAGCCAAAGCAGCAAAGCTACTGAAATCTACATACCGAAGCAGGATAGTGTTATGACAATTACAGGTGTTCGATCCGATATGAGCACAATCGCTGAAGAACCAGAACCTACGAACTGTAAACTACTGCGTATGTTAAGTAAAGTTTTGGATTTGAAGTTGTTAAAGCTGCCGTCGTTTTGGTTACTGATATTTACTGGCTGTCTCACCATGATAGGTATGTATTCTGTCAGTTATTCTTACATTTTGCAGATGGCTGTAAGGCAAAGGGGGAGGGGGGTTTTTTCCGCGGATCAACTAAATTCTGCGGTTTTGATCATCCCTAAGCCCCCAAGCTGAATGATTTTGAATTTTCCTCTTTCGTCATCCCACTAGTCCCACTCTTGAAGGCTATAAGCCTTCTGCTAGAAATCTGACTTCCTTTTTTTGTTTTTAGTGAAAAAAGTTATCATTTTCCACATTGAGGCAGGAAAAAAATATCTATTCCATTTTAGAATTTGAGGTATTGTAGAAAGGGATATTCTTAAATGATCATTTTTCAGTTTAATAACAAATGTATATCTTTCTGACTTCACGTCTCATTAGTGTCGGATACTGCATTCATATAACACGGACATGAGAACGGCGGATCAGTGAAACCATTTAATTATAAAGTAGACCGTGATATTGTTGAAGTAAACATAGCAGGATCAGTTTTCTTTGATCTTTGTCAAAAAAAAACTTCTTGGCGAATTCCCTTCTTTTTGTATTAAAATCAATGCTATCAGGCCTGATAACAAACAAATGCTGTTTAATTAATGCACATTTAATGTTATTTTACTATTAAAAGATCAGTAAATCTTGTTTCATTGATTGATATATAATTATTTTACACTTGTATTTATTTTATACAATGTTTGTTGTATTACAGGTGAAGCCATTCCATTTGTGCACTTGCCTATGAAAGCTTTATCATTGGGTAGCTCCCAGAATAAAGCTTACTTTTTGATCTCATACCACTGGGTTCTTAGTATGATTGGAAGAGTCGTGTTTGGTTGGATAGCGGATCGACCTTGGGCTAGTCCCGTACAGCTGAACAACGTCATGATTATACTTGCTGGAGTTCTGTCCCTTTTTACATATTTTTACGACAACTACAACTGGCTTGCTTTCTACGCGTCACTATTTGGATTTCTGACGAGTAAGTTTTAACAATTGTAACTCGAATTTTCTTATCTGTAGAACAAATCTGTTCCTCATCTTACGTTTTTATAAAATTATCAAAAACTTAAAAGCCTGCCTTGTTGCCTGTCGTGCAACCTTTCATGTAGGTTCCTGTAGATTTTAATAAATAATTTTAATAATCTGAAAAAAGAGTTAAATTAAGTCTGACAATTTAGCCATAGCCATGGTACAGTGGTAAGTGAACTGGATTTTTTACCCGGAGATGCAGGTTCGATTCCAGGTCACGGCAGGTCATACACTTTCATGAAAATTTGACAACACAGTATAGATTTCCCTCAACATGTGGAAAAGTAGCCAGTTCCTTGTGGAATGAATGATAAGTTAGTACTGGTTAGAAAATTGTCCAGGAAAACGTGTAACATGAATCAACCATATATTTAACTGAAAAAATTGTGAAAAAATGTGTTAAACTCAAACAAACAATAAAAGTCTGACAATTTGTCTAATTTCAGGTGCATTTTTTACTCTTCGATCAATTATACTGATTGAATTGTTTGGAAAGAATAGCCTTTTATCCTCTTTTAGTCTTCTTACATTTTTTCATGGAATTGCTGTGTTCGTAGGATATCGATTTACAGGTAAGTTCAAAATAATTGGAGAAATTATTTTTCCCAGATGTAACTATGTTATGTCTGATGTAATATATCTTGAATTTGGAGACTTTCAAAGATGCATTTAGTCAGAATAAAGATTATGCTGAGAAACAAGGATTTTTTTGAGATTTTGAAGTTCTGGTCAATGGTTATAAAGAATGAGAACATTCTCAGAGTTAAAGATCTCATTTTCATACCCTTGAGTATTTTAGTTGATAGATATAACTGTTTAATTGTTTTTGTTCAAATTATTACATCATTCTGATGGAAGTATATAAAATTTATATCGTCATTGGATTGTCGTAATTACCTGATAAAAACAAAGATACGACTCTGAGAATGATCTCAAAATTTTACTTCAGACCCTGATCTCAAAAGTCAAATTAATGAGATCATTTGAGGTGCATTCAGTTCTGTAGAAAAGACTATTAATCATATTGATAATTATGAACAATATTTAATATGATAATGAATTATGTACAAAATTTGTCATGATTATAAAAATTATTTAATATTTGTTATTCTTTTGTATGTGAAAAATACATGCTACAAACATCATATAAAAAATATGTAGATAATAATGACAATAATGATAGAGAGTGTTGTTTATATCTGATATCTATTTCAGATATTCTTCATGGAAATGGAGCGTTTTATGTTACCGGCTTATTTTTGTGTTTGGCTGGCTTGCTTGGAACGATACTACCAAAAGTAAAAGTCTGGGAAACGCGAAGGCAGAATAGGTTTGAACTCGTACACATTGAAGAGTTGACAGAGCCAGAAACTTACAAAATTGAGAATTGTGAAAGTACAATTTGAATAGGAAATGTTGAGAAGAACTTGAGAACATTCTGAAGTACCAAGACTCATTGTATCGTTTGACACTTGGTGTTACTGAACGGAGTCTTGTGGAATGGTTGCAGAATTGTCATAGTGCCCTTTATCAGCCCTGTCAGGGATGTCTTCAAGCTGTTGAGCATATAGACATATTGATTTTTAGTTGAAATCACATGGGCTTTTTTCATTGTTTATCTAAGTGTTGTTGTCATAGCAACTATATGTTATATGAAGACAGTGACATCATTTTGCAATCATCTCGATGTATCTTATTAATAAAATATGTGTGTAAATAGACCATCATCGCTGTTATGAAGTCTTGAAAGTGCGAAGGTCATTTAACAACTGTAGTTTTTGTGCATTTGCTTTGGGTAAGCAGTATCTTTGTTCCATCTCAAGGCAACATGGTTGTACATTGTTTGCTTCATGGACGAGATATGTCCCGTTTGTGCTGATATGCCAAGTATTATGCATTTATTTTGCTTTGTATCATATTATTGAGTTGAGGGACATATTAAGTTTGAAGTTAAAAGGCTGAAAGATAATTTAGAGTTTTGAATCTCTTCTATAATAAATCTAGAAATAACAATCCAAATGACCCCGCTTGTTATTTTACCCTCTGTTGAGCATCTTTTTTACATATTAGGGGATTATTTTCCATTGAAAACTTAATTCACATGAATGATAATTGTGTTTAAAAAAACTGAAGTATCAATTCAATAATCTTTTTAATGAAATTAGTAACTGTAGCTATGTCAGTCGTTCGTGAATTCTTGACCTATTAGTGTTTTACTTTTATGGTTTGTTTAAGTCTGCTGTTAGTTGTCATTAATACCTTACATGGTAAAATTGTTTGTTTTTATTTGTTTGTTCGGGCCTATTTATTTCTGATACATTAAAGGCCTACTTTTTTGTTGAAGGGTTATTTTTTAACGTATGACTAAGAAAAAAGTGCTATGCTATGTTAACGTTTTGACTGCATGCGGGGCGTTTAAGAAATAATTGTGCTATTATACAACTGTGATAGACTGGATGAAGTACCTTGCGAAAAAATGAAATAAACTAAAATGTTATTTCAGTGGAATCTGTTCTTGTGTACAAGTGAATCTCAGATTTTTACCAAGCTCTGACGCCTTGTTTGCAGTTTAAGCGTTGACTGATAATATATATATACATATTTAATCTTTCGATATCTATAACCACACAATAGTTTTGATTGCTCCTTGTGCCACATAAGGCCTTGAACACCATTACTTGTTATGTTCATTAGAGCTATTACTATTAGTTTTAATGTTGTTTCCCCTAATTAATTGACCCCTATGTTTTATATAGACTAGGAGTTGGTATGTGTTGAAAAAAGTTATATTTTTTCTCACAAAATAGAAATACTGGAGACCGGAGCAGGAATTGTTCGTCATTAGTACTTTTAATGATAAAAATATGAACTTTTTATATTTTAGGTAGATTTAAAAGTGTACCGTTTTTCTGACTTTGTGCTATTACATATTGAGAATGAGAGTAATTTTTTATGATTTTGCACATGCTAAGACAGTAATCTTGCTTGTGGGTACAAAGATGCTTAGTGGAAATAGCACCCTTATGAAAGTGTGTTTCTCATTTGTACCTTGTACGAATTCATTTTGACCTTGCATAGTGTTATGTGTAACTGCATTCTTACAGTATGTGTAGTTGGTCAGCCGGGTATTGTTTGATCTCGATTTTTGTTTTGTACATAATCACTGATATTATGCATCAGAACTTGTAATTAATCATATTTGTTGTGTAAATGTTTAAGACAATTCTGTGTGGATTCCCATCACTGTATCTTATGAATTGAGTTTTATTAAGTTCTTACTCAATGCCTGAATTTTTTAGCTATTAACTTACACTTGTATTTTTGTAATGTATTGCTTTACTGGAAAAAGGCGAACAGTTTTATTAAATTTTCTTAGCCACCTAGCGGAGTTATGTACTCCTTTGATGGACAAAGTTTGCTTTGATGAATTGTAGCAATGACTTCTTAAAAAATGTGAGCTTGAATTTTATTAATTTAAATCCACATGTTTGTTGGTACGGATTTATGAAGGTGCTGATGCTTTTGGTATTTTGTTTTCATTGGTCATTCATTTTGCTATTCCTATTGACTGAACCATATGGTGTGTCTTAATTGTAATTGGCTATTTCATGACTGAGCAGGCAGGTTCTGATTGGCTGAGCTGGCATGTTCTGATGGGCTTAGCCTTACAGTGTATTGATCATTCCTACTGATCGTGCCTCTTGGTTATTTGTTCTGATTGGCTGAGAATACAAATACATCTAGATTTCATGTATATCTTTTTGATAAGTCAGCTAATAAATTTGTATTTCCAAGTTAGTTTGAATATCTCACTATGGCTATGTCACTATAGTATGAAAGACACATTTACTGCCAGTTATCAGTCTATAGAGCAGATTTTGTTAAGCATATACCAAGTAAAGATATTTTTCTTATTTCTTCTAGCACCGATGTTTATATCAGAAACAAATAATAGGTAAAAATTTTCACTGCAAGCTCAACATGCAAAAATAATGATTAATAAGGACTTGATATCAAAAGATACTTTCCTTCTTAGAAAACGTACAAAAGGTACTGATAATGTTTGATATTAATATCGGGAGTTTGATTGTTTGACTTTTCTCAGTGTTAATTGAGAATTAATTGTTTAGATATATATGGTGTGTGTTTTTTATATGATCAAATAGGGCATACAGTCATTTTAATACAGATATTTTTTATGTTGAATATCTTGTTAGAATTTTTAAAATAAGTATTGAAAGAAAATAGTTGATTTAGTAATGATACCTTTTTTATATTGATAATCAATATATGATATTTAATTTTCGTTTTTGATGGTCGCCAAAACTATATTGTTAAAGAAATTTTTGTGTGTGTTTATTTACTGTATTAAATGTGCTGTAACATTTTCTGACACTTCTTGTTTGATGTTAATATGTTGTGTTTTTTTTTGCTTACATATGTGTATATGCAAGACTGTACATTTACATATAAGATATATATTTGTACTAGGGCTTGTTTTTTTATTGCTTTTTAGAATTTATTGTCACTATTTCTGCAATGAAGAAATGGTGGTGGCCTCGCTTGTTAATTGGCTTTTTAAAAATGTGTGTAGGCATTGTCTTTTGTGTCATGTACATTTAAGTACAAAGTACCATGTTTTATTTGTTTTTTACTTGTTCACGATGATTCAAACACATTAAAAGCTCGGATTTTATATGTTTCTTGTCCGATAGCTGTTTGTTTAGCTTGTTATACTAATAGCTTTACTATGTAATTGCACTTAAGGTTGGTTGTTCATGAAAAATCATGATTAAATTTTGTTTCTTTTGAGTTTTATGTATCATTCGCGTTTTGATATCTTACTAGTTTTGCCTTAATTAATTCTTTGTTCATTTTTGTTGAATTTGTGTAAAAAACTAGCAATTTTGTCAGTAAACATGCTGGAATCTACTGTAACCATCGATACCAGAATAACATGTTGAGACTTGACACTAAACTTGTCTCTCTTGATTTTAGTGAAACTAAATTTGTCTAATATGTCGAAAAAGAAATTCATATAAATTTACATGTATTGATGACATTTTAAGTTTTAAATTCTCAAGCAGTAAAACCTTTAAGTTATTACTGTCTGCTTTGATAGATATTATATTACATTTCATGAAAATTAAAGTTTCATATAATTCCATTTCTTTTATTAAGTATTTTTGTGCGTGAATCCATTTTGCTTACTTGTATTGTTTTGTAATTCAATGCCTGTTTTATTTTAGCTAACATTGTATGCGCTGTCGTTGATCAATTATTACGGCTTTCGAACATTATGATTGCTTGTTCTCATGTGTACTTAAATTTTTTAATATTTGAAAATAACAACTTAAGAGTTAATTCTGTTTGAGCAAGTTATACTTCCATCATGTCAGAGATCTGTTATCGAAAGTTGTTTTCATAATTGACTTAAAAAGCACCAGTAATGTTTGTTTCCTTCGTGGAACAATCTGATTCTACTGAAATGTAAATTGTTTTCAGGAATAATCTTGTAAGTGGAATGTATGTGTGGTACGTGTTTACTTGATGCTATTTGAAACTGTTTTGTCATTGTTTGATACTCGTCCTATAATCATACTCGTCTGGCCGTACCAACTGTAGAAGCCATTGCTGACTTTGTATTTCATACATATAGTCACATATTATAATAAGATTACTGGTTATCGTAATTGTAGCTCATTCGACTAATGCTTAACTGATATTTCCCCGATATTGACTCAGTCATTAAGTGATCACTGTATCATGATTAACATACGTGACGAGACATATTGAAGTCTGACCCTGTAGATAAAGGCCATCATAGGGAAATGAATGTATAGTGTTTCAGTACTAATGATCTTTGTTTAGTATCTGTAAAAAGTGGCCATGATTCAGACGGTGGTCGTTATTCAAATATGACCATTAACTTCGACTGTGTGTAGCATTTGTAGGAGTTTGAATTTAGGAATGTCTTGAGTTCAAGATGGACCTTTGTTAAGAAAATTTGAAACCGGAATATTTTTGTTAATTTTAAGCTTTCAAGAGTTACCATGCTGTCTTTATATATACACATTGTTTTCAGTATATTTTTATCATTTCGTTTCTTATGTATTGTATTTTAAATCTGTTGGTTTTTCATTGAAAGGCATTTAATTGGATATTGTCTTTATAGATTGTTTTTGTGTTTGAAACTAAGTTTCTGCTGTTAGATGCCATTTATTTGGTATCAAGTGTCACGTTAGTTGCTAATCTTGGTTAATTAATTACACGAAACTAGGTAATACATTTTTTTCTATTTGATCATTCATATACATTGTTGTTCTCTTTTCATGGGCATTAAGTTCCTCCAATTAACCGTTAATTATCTCATTTGTTGATCACTTGCAAGTCTTCAAGATACATAGAACTAGTAATTGGTTTCAACTATTTTCTATCATTTTTCAATCAGTTTGATTGATTCTTCTTTATGTGAGGCAAGCTAGCTTGCTTCTGAAATTCTTGTCACTGGTTTGACTTCTCTTATTTACTTTTCAAGTTGAAGAGTGGCCAACCTTCAAATTTGAACAGTTTCTTATCTTCAAATTGAAGAGTAGCCCAATTGGAATAGTAAGCAAATGGCCGTAATATGAGTACACAGTGCTTTCTTACTTAATAATCTATTACCGTACTCGACAGTTTTTTTTTATATCAGCAGATAAGTAAATGTTTTATTATTGGAAAAGAACAATTTGGTATCAATGCAATACTAACTTACAAGCAGAAAGTATAGGTTTGTCGAATAATGATATTAATGAGATGTTGATAAAAATTGTATTCTCTTTGTTTGTTCAACATCCTGTATGTTACACCATTTTAGGTTGCAAAATAATGGGTGTGAACTATAGAAAATCAATTGAGTACAATAAAATCACAAAATGCAATATTGTTGTTGTTGTAGTATAACATGAATTATCAACATGTAGATTTAGGTATGCCCAACAGTAACCTATTGATAGATCGGGTGATACATGTAAGGTATTGTTCAGTATGTCATTTCATAGACATATCTTTCAGAAGTCAACTGGTTTGACTCTCAGTTGAGGAAGATAAATACCTCTATGAAATTTGACAAAAATATCAATTTTCTTCCATAAGAGGAGAGTTACCGGCTCCTTGTGGAAGGGTAATGATAGTCCAGGAAAACTGAAAAAGGCATTAAAAGGCACTGAAAAGATGGCATCTTCAACATTTTGCAAACAGGTTCAGACGTTATTCATTCTTTAGTGGTGGACTAACTTTTGACATCAGATTCTGCAGTCAGTAAAAGTCCACCTTTGGGACCAATGATGTCTCAATATTGAGTGTTGTTGAGTTCAAATATATTTGATACATCTACTGTATATATATTATATGATATAGATAAAATTGTTCATAGATTATTGGATCTCATTTAGTGTAATGGAGCTTTTCTTTACATGATGCATCTGGGTATTTTATTTCATTTTTTAAAAGACAAATAATCAAATATGTAAGTCGTAAAATACTTTATTCAGATCTGCTTTGATTGTGAGGTTACCACACCCTGATAACATTGTCAAGATAATTTTGCATCACACAATATACATGAACACAAGACAATAAACATTATATAATCTCCCTAAGTCAAGCCAAGGGAGGCAACTCCAGAATAAAATTATCAGACAAACATACAATCATAAAACAACAACGCATCTAAATTAGAATAAAAGGTGGGTGCCATTTTCATATTGTACTGACTCTTGGTATGGATGCAAAATAGTTGAATATTTTTCATATGTTTCTATCAAAAATACTCGAATGAAAAACATGCTGAGTTTGGCTAATTCTGATCGACTAGAAAATGTCTAACACCTAAATTCTAATTTAGACCTTACAATAAAATTATAACATCAAATTGTTCGTATCAGGTCCTCAGTTAATTGTGACTATTTTTCAAGTAAAAGATAACAATATTAAACAGGTAACAACGGTACAAAAGATAAAAGTGATATTTCATTCTTAATGAAGAACATAGTCACCATGGCAATTTTTTCTAAAAATACCGTAAAACCTTTTCTCCAGAATTTGTTAAGATTTCATTATTAAAATACATGTTTGATTTTAAAATTCCATAAATAATAATCAAATCATGTGTACAACTATGAACTATCACTACTCAATATATGTTAAAACAGCCAGGATGTATTTGTTAAAGCAATGTTTGAAAGATTTGTTCTTTCTATCTTATACATTGTCATAAAATTGAAAATCTCTTGTACATATTAATTAATACTGTATGTTACCGACAGCTTCAAAAATTTAAGAAGTTATCTAATTTTTAATGTCAAATATACTCAATTTCAACATATTCCAATCTCGTAAAAATACAAACTATTCTAAAATACTACCAACGTACACATACTACAAGAAAATATGATGGAATAAAACGAGACAGACATCATTTTTATATATTTCAAACAAGACTTGGTATACACTTAAATAACGACGATACACAAAGTGTCTTTCGTGTTATAACTGAGATCAAATATTGACAGGTGATGGAGAAGACAAATTATTCCCTAATAAAAGCCCCATTTGATCAATTTTTTTTAAATTTATCGACATATTCTTAATATGGTTTATGTAAGATGATTTTCAAATACGTTGGAAATACTTTGAAAGATGAAGCATTGATGGAAAGTCATAATACTTGCTGTTCTCTAATTGAGTGGTGGGGCATTAATTATGGTAGATATGTTAATTAGGGAATATTTGGTTCATAAAATGTTGAATACATAGTGAAAATGGGATGTTAAAATTTGATAAGATGATTGTAATATACTAATATTGATCATATAACATGCTGTAGTTTTGTGTAAAGACAACATACGTAACAATAATGTTTATGACTAGTCTCATGCATACCGATGATAACAAATTTTGAATCAATGTATCCCTATTACTCACACTCGGAAGTCATTCTGTTATTAACCACAGTAAAATGTATGAAAATGTAATCAATTCACTATCACCACTGTTTAAATATGCCAGAATATTGCATCAAACAAACAATATTACATACCTATGAACAGAAAAACCTGTCTATTAAACAATCAAGTAAGTTTACAGCCACAAACTTATTTTTCTTTTATAAATTTGTATATAAGATTCCATAGTTACTACTTTTTATTTGCCAATTAAGAATAAATGAAGGAAATTTATTTGTGAATGAAATGAAAACGGGCTAGCAATCAAAATACAGAAATACTCAAAAATTATATGTTGCGTTCAATACTAACTGTAAGTTCTTATGGCAGGGAACACTATTTTGATGTAATAGAATGTACACATATTTTGATAAAAAACAAATAGAAAAGATGTAAATTAGTTGAATCAACAGGCCTGCACAGGTAATCGTGATTGTAAATGAATGCATTCAAATCATTTCACAGAGAGTAACAACACAAATTCTCTCTCACAACAGATCTGATAACGTTGTACACTTCAAACAAGCACACAGTTCATGTAGTCTTTTGGATAAATCAATTTTCATTATCATAAAACCCATGTATTGAAGAAATTCAAGATTGTTATCAAATTAAAGTTGAAAATTAATCTTAGAAAAGAGAAATATTATATAATTGCCTTAATAAATGTTATTACCTCCCTTTGTTCAATCCGAAAGAATTCAATCACTGAATGCTTGTTAATCAGTAGTTACAAGGTTATTTACAATAGATAATGTATAGGTAATGTGTATGATAAAAATGAAAACACACAGAAATATCATGCAATGTAAACCCCTAACAACAAGAGTTTGAGAATATAAAACTTTAACATGATCTAAGAACACTGAAAGCCTTAAAGGACTTGATAGAATATTAAAATACTAAGCAATTCATACTTTCTGTTCAATACACAGATTTCATCTATTTAAAATATCATTTAGCACTGAAATAGAAATTAAATCATTTGGATAAAAATCAGTTTTTTTCTGATAGCGATTTAACTAATATAAAGTTTTATAAACTCTGTGCTACTCTCCATTCAGAAAAGATAAAACCGCTCATATAAATGTTAACAACTAAATAATACAATAAATATATATAATTTTACGTAATATACAAACGATTATACACTATTTAAATGACATAAAATACTACTTTTGTAATGAAAAATTAAAACAGTAACACATTCCGCAAACTATTTCTCAATGTACAGAAAGAAAAAATAATACATTCAGTATATTGAATTATTGATGAATCAATACTAAAGATTATCACTACTGAAACAGTACATTATTTACAGAGTTGTTAAACTTCAGCAATTCAACCAGTACTAATTTTACAGTTCTCACATTTTTGGCCCTACATTCACAAGGAAAACCTGTTTCTAAGATACCCAGAGAATTCCCATAATTCAGTTTACAAAATTTCCCTCAAAGTTAGCACTATGTTCCCAAAAACTCATTTTTGGTGCATTTTCTAAAACCAAACTATTTTCTTTCAAATTCATTGATGGTGCTAGCAAAAACCCTTACATGAAAACCAAACTCACACAAAACTAGCATATGAGCAAGTATAAGAAAATAGTGAATCAATGGCTGGAATTTCTTGGCTGAAAAAATAAATAAGCCTCCAAATTCATAAATTAATGAAATAATAAATAATAACAACAAAACAAGGGCACTATTTTACAAATTGCTTTGTTAAAGAATTCATTAACTTAGAAAATATATTAATGTATATATAGAGACTTATTCTCTTGTAAGTTTTAATATTCAATAATTACATCACTTGATTTCGACTCTGTACAAAATATTGCATTTCTCCTTAAATTATTCTACAAATGTATATACAAAAAAATGTACACTGATCTAATAAATGAGAAAATTTACAAATGTAATGCTAATTTAACAGTCAACAATAAATGTAAGAAATATGATAAGCTGGATGTCAATGAAGTAAGTAATACAGTAAAACCTTTCTGATCCAAACTTGTTCGTACTGACAAAAATGTTCAGATTTAAGGTTTTCGGAATAGAAAGGTTCTGAATTGATAAGTCTTTAAGCATTAAATACATGATGAAAAACTGGGAGAGCCCGACTTGTTCAGTTTACAGAGGATTCCGGTTTATAAAGGGTCGGATTAGGGAGGTTTGACTGCACATAGAAACCAGCTATTTTAAAAATGATGCCTACACATTTTGGAATGCTTACTAGACTGCAAAACAAACACTATGGATTCTTTTATTAACTTACAACACCACACAGTGATATGCAAGTTATACGGAATTCTGAAGATAGTAGTACAAAAATAAGATGACTTTAAGAATCAGTGTTTAAGTAATTCAATATGTATATACACAAAAGGCAGTGGCCACTGTAATATTCATTTTTGATGATTGGTAAGAAAATATCATTTCTGCCTCGATACATACATGAATGTAACAATGTTTACAGTAAACTTATTCTGGTTAACTGGTGACATTTTTTAACTGATTCCTTTGCTTATAAAGAATTTTTTGAACATTTGAAAAAATTGTAATTGTGTGACAAAAAGATGGAAAATACACATATGTATATATTTTTTGCATGAAAAAAATCTATTAATTATATATGGTGATTGATACAACAAAGATTCAAATAACACATTTCAATGACTTTATCAAAAATTATAAATAAATTATATCTATTTAATTAATTGACATGGCAAGAGCAATGATCATACATATGATTAAAAAATTAATAGCTTGACATATCAATATCCTTTGGCAGTCAAAAATTATACAAGAATTGAAGAAACATTCATCGCTGTTAAAACATCTTGCTGTGTCTTTAATATCACAGAATTAATTTCTAGTAATGGTTTTCATTTAAGCATTTTTTGGAGGGGATTAAAGCAAAAAATATGCATACATATTAAGTGATATAATTGACTTCAATAATTTATGCTCAATTTGATTTGTTTTAAGTGGAATGCTGCTTAATTGGCAATTAGTGAATGGTAATCAATTTCACATTGCTTGATTTTAACATACATAAAAAGCAGATTTTAAAATAAAGTATCAACAATGATTTCACCATTTAACTTTCTATTACAGGTAAGGGAAAAAACTTCATTATTGTTCAGCAGCTTCATGGTGGAATTAATTATCAAAAACAAATTCTATATGATATAATGTGTTACATCAATTAGTTTTATCTGTAACAAGAGAATGAAACTTTGTTGGTTCCAATATTAAAATGAAATATGTTGCTTTTAATGAACATCATTTTAAAAACGAAAATCCTAACTACCTTATGGAAGTTGACACAAAATGAAAAAATCAAACTTAAAACCTGTTTTAAACTGCAAGTTATGGTTAATAAATTGTGAATCTATACATGACAGTTTCACGAGGAACAATATTATCAATATGATTCATATTAAAGATATGTGTTTAACATCTGAGATCTTTGTTCTTTTCCAAATACAAACATGTGATAAATATACATTTTTTTGTATCATGTGATAATTGATGATGGGAAGTGACTAAGTGCAGAAATGAATCACAAATTTATGTATAATACAAGTTTTTTTAATTCATGTCAGATAACAGCTGCATCAAAAAGGCCTTACTGTTCATTAAAGTTTTATGTGTATGCTATAGAAAAATTGTACAATTGCATGGAATCAAGGTAGCCGGCATGTAATGAAAACTTCAACACAAAGCATGACTTTTATATTGAACTGACTTCTAGCATATTTGTAATACAACTAAACTGTAAGAGACGAGATCTACATGATTCACTATGTACAGAAATTATGACAGAACAGAAATGGAAAAATACACATACTGCAATAAATTTAGCACATTTTGATCTTTTAGCATATGATATGAAAGATTGCAAAGAATTTCACTGATAACAATGCTATAATCTATTATCGACTAGCTACAGTAATATTGGAAATCAATAAAATTCACAGCTCAAGGGGAAAGAATAGAATAATTCAAGGGCAGCTTTGATTTCAAAATGAATAGATTTATAGATAACTGAGTACAGTCGGGTATACAACATTGCATAAATATTAAGACACATTTTCAGAGCACAAAGATAATTCGCCAGCACTGAATGAGAGCCCTATTTACTACCAGAGTTTAGAATTGATCACTATTCCTATGTGTTTTCATTATGATTAATGCGTGGATGAATTGGGAGTTAAAAATCAAAATCTCAAGTCCATTATAACGTAGGCATATGATCGTTAACAAGTCATGTTCAAATTTCTACAGAATCTAAGCTGCCATATTTGTTAAAAACATGATCAAACCGCATCGACAAAATTCCAATGAGTATCAAAAGACTAGCAGCCAAGGCACAATACAATTCTCAAATTACAGCAGACTTAGATTTGCACATCAAAATGAATATCACCCATAGGCTTTCAATTAACACAGACCTCAATTTGGACTTAGTCGCATGTTTTCATGCTGGTCCGACCCCTGTGCGACCGGTTTACTCTTAACCCATTGAAATCTGTCCCTTCCCTGAGCAGGTACAATAGGCACCCCAGAATTGAAATTGCCAGACCCTGCGTTAAAGACAGGTGAGCCCTTGTTGCCATAGTAGTTATTTACAGGTGGATTAGTGTTTCTAAAGCCATTTTTATGATGATTAGGTTTATGGAATGATCGTGTTGGATGAATCAAGGTGCTATGTTGTTGATTGTTGAACATGTTGTGCTGATACTTATTGTTATAACTAGACTTGTACTGATGTTGCTGCTGAAAGACATCACTCTTCATCGCCATAGCTTTCAGTTTATTAGCACTAGTACGCGTAGTAACAATGTTCGTATTCATGTTAAAGCGATGTTGTTGTTGTCTCAACATATCTTCGATGTCAACAGTGTGGGCTTGATTCTCCAAATTGCCATCATCCTTAACAACAGCAAGCTGACAAAATGCTCCTTGACTTTCACCAAACCTATTAAAAGGATAACAAAAAATACATTTCTAAAAAACATCTTACCACCTATTAATCATGTTTAAAATATGCTAGCTGTCTTCATGATAACCTGTATGTCTAAACGGTGACAACCACAGGGAAAGTATTTATAATCAATTTCAAGCTTTTGAAGAGCAGAAAAAGTGAGAAAAAGAAGTCAATCAATATAGAATTTAATGTAGACTGTTGCTTGTTGTAAACATTGAATGGACAAGATTTGCTTTGAGTGGTCATGTTCTTAACTTTCAAGAAGGATTTATTCATTTAAGAGAAACAAGACTTAATAATCAAGTTAACGAGAAAAAGACTTAAAAATCAATTCAACTTTTACACAAAAAGCGGCAAATTAAACACAAAAGGGACTGTGCAAATTAATGGTGAAAAAATATGCATCAAGGAATAAAGAAATAACTAAATTAGTTCAGTCATTTTCAAAACGTACCTGCAGCACACTTCTTTAGGGTCAACCCAGAGGGTCATCTCATGAGGTAAGTTGAGATCAGTATACTGAACTCCACAATTATTGGCAACTTTCTCTAAAATAGGATCAATAGGTTCAGAGTGATTGATTCGAATACATCTGTAACCTTGACCTTTTGTTGGATCATCAGCATACCAGTGGTTCTTGAATCTATCAACTAATGTAGCTGACAACTGACTGGAGATCTCATCTATTTTCTCCTTAGACAAATTCTCATTCATTTTGATGAGGCGAGTAACGAAAACAACTGCTGCTGCTATTTCTTCCCTCATAGTTGTCTCTTTTGACAGACACACAAATCTCTAACATGAGAAAGAACTTCAAATTGCCACTAGTCTTGGTTAAGATGTTTTTTCTCAACTCTACTTTCCATATATCTTTTCTCACTAAAATTTGTAAAAAATATAATTATTGGATATAAAACTTCTAAACATTTCATATTTACATTTTATGTTGTGTGCTGATTAGTAATAACCAGAGTCATTCAGTCAAGGTACTTCATGCCAAATCTAATTCCACTATGTACAACCACCATCAGAAAACTTCCATTCTTAAAAATTTCTACCTTTATAATGGCTACCGTGGGTTAACGAAAGTTGTTTTAAGTTGAAACACATCAGCGTCTCATTTATGGTTTAGTCTTTAACATGCCAGCTACTTGAATTATTTGCACAGTGAATTTTCGAGTGATGTTGACCATGACACTGGCATTTAATTCGCATCCGTTTTGTTTTCCTTAGAGAGATAGTGGGGTGAAACAAAACATAAAATGCACCTTTCAGAAAAGGTAGACATAACTATGTTCAAATTAAAACTTATAAGAATGAGTTTTCTAGTAAATTCTACCTAGTATTTAGTAGTAACCTACTGACTACTGACTAACTGAGCAGTCCAAACTGTTCAAAGATATTGTAATTATCTTGCCCAATGGTTTTAATTAGGGATTTTAAACAAAAATATGCAGTTCTTTTTTAGACTGTGCGGGATGAGGCCAAATAAAATGTGTCACAAGCAGTCCTAACTCCTATCAACGTGACAAGGATGGACACAGACAAAACCAGCATGTTCTAGAGGACAGAGGTCAATTAATTTTTATTATACATCTTTTTTTATGAAAAAATATCCACTGAGGGATAATGTTTATAGATATTATGGAGAGAAAACATACTTTTCGCATAAGGAATCAATCATTTCAATGGGACCATGTTAGCCCCAATTCAGAATGAACAACACGAGACTCGCGAGTGTAGCAAAAGTTATCTTAATGCCACATGGTCTTCAGAGACGAACGACTATCTAATACGAGTGAAAAATTGGATCATCATATCGTCAAATTTCAGTTCTATAATCATTACATACAGAAATCCAAATGTATTATAAAAACAACACACACTTAATCTATTAATAGAAAGGTCGATTTGTAAACATTTCACGATTCTTCTCTTTGTTCGAGCCATAAGGAAAAGTGAGATTTTTAATAATATAGAAAACAAAAAGAAATTTAAGTCCTTAAGAAAGACGAACAGTTAATTGGGCAGATTATGGATCTAAATAAGATTACACAATAAGAGAATACGCGATGTACGTGCGACAAATTTACCTCTCAGAATATTTTCTTCTCTTCACAAAATAAATATGTCGGACTTCGTGCCTTTTCCTCCAATCAAAATCGTCGAATGCTTTCGTTAAAAAGTCGGTAGCGTAATACGTTTCTGCGGGTCAAAGTTTGTGAAATGGAACCAGTAGGCGATTCGCGTTGTGTACCATTTCGCATGAATCCGAAGTATACGCGATACTGATCACATAGACTGTAAACACATTAACTGTGATATGTCACATATTATATTTTATTTTTAATTAAGGATATGTATGACATCTTTCTTATCTCATGTTTTTGTCATTTAATTTAGGTTGTACAGTATACAGTAATGAGTTATAATTATGTACAGTACTTGGCGTACGTGCTTTTATGAATGTGTCATTAGTATATAACGTAACATATTTTTTTGTATGTTGTTATATATCTACAGCTTATTGATGATTATTGAGATTGTTTACTCTCGCCATCCACACGGACGAGCTTAATTAATGCTTATTGCGATGTATTTCGTTTAATATACACAATGTACCAGCTAGCTAACTTTATTAGGTGTGGGGGACAGAAACAATCGTTCCGGGTCTGCATCAAAAGCAAATACAATTCACGAAAGATAGACCAACAGACGGACGGTCGAAACCATTTACTGTAGATATCACTGAGTATTGACAAAATGAAAGCGTACGGATTGATTGTGCATAAGAGAAAACTTTTAATTCATGCATAATTTGCGTAAATCATATTCAAATGTGATATATGTTAAATAGTTATATTCTAACCCAAATATGTTAATTTTATTATGCTCGAGAATGATATTTTCTAACTTTTGGCATGTTTATCTTACAAATTATTTACAATCAACAAAAATGTAATATGATAGATGATAATTTCTTTTCAAATCCATTAATCCAATTGGCCCATGAGGAAAACATATTTACGACATATTTTCAGCATTATATGTATAATAAAATAACTATACTTTCATACATATACCTACACACAAAACAAAACATTTGATACAATCCTAAGTCAGTTTGGGAAAAGCTCTGCGAATGACCAAAATACAATCATAATGGAGTATGAATGGTACTTATTCCCAAGAGTTCCAAAAGCCCGACCAATTAGCCGAGTTGACAGAGTTTTAGAAAGGCAAACATTTCTCAGTGGCTATATATTCAGTGTTTCTTCAGTATTTTTTGCACGTGTTGTTTTATAAATGCAAAAGTAATGCAGATTATTTAAGTCGATTGGACTGGTATTAAACGTGCATTAAAATGGATTTTATTTCTTCAATTTCTAAAATGGAATAATACCATACCAGTTCTCAAAGTTGATAGTCTTTTACATGAATTGATACTCTGTTAAAAATATCTGGAAACATTTTGATAGCCTGCTTTGTACATGCATGTATTTAAATTAATATTTTCTACTGCATTTATTTGATATCAGCGATAGACTATTATGACGAAATAAAAGCGATTGCATGGGTTTATTTAATATTTATTGTTGATCTGTTTATAAGATAAACTTAATGAGAATGATATTACATGTTTCATAAAAACGAGACACGATGTCTAGAGTTGCCGTATCTTGTGAACAGTATCATCGGTAAGTTTTCGTGGGATGAGGTGACTTCAGAATGAAATAGGGCAATTAGTTCGTACAGGGTGTGTGCCAAATATTTTGACCAATTGTTGACCGAAAAGAATACACGTAACTTTAGTTTTAACGGCCCATCAGCATTTTGAAAACAATAGATAAAATGATAGTAAAATATAAAAAATATGTTTAATTAGCTCTAAAACAATATTAACATATATAATGCCTTTCTTAAGCTACACCTCGTAAAAATATTGACATATGCTTTTCTTATTTATTTGCAATATCATTGAAAACAATGCTGTGCTAAATTTCTATCATGTACTTCGTGATTAAAAAAGAAAAGTTCGGAATGCTTTTATTGCAAGTAAAAGTTAGTTTCACTGATAAGATATCTTTCTAGTTAATATAAGACCTACTTTAATTGCAACAAGGGACTTTAAACTAAGGGAGATAATTCATGAGATGAAATTCGGTAAAGAGACGACGGTATACGTATTTCTTCGAAAATGGAACCTCTAAAAATGCTTGGAATGTTTGTGTTGTCAGTATTTTGATTATTGCTAAAATCATCATGACCCTAAAACACATATACACTGTAACTTGAGAGAGTAAATATAGCTAAATAAATGCTTCATCGCTTTGCTAATCATGCAGTCATATCGTACACATATCATTCACAAAGATGTTAGATATAATTGCTTAGTAATACACTTATAGTGATAAAATATACAAAATGTATTTTAGATTGATATGCACGAGCATATGTAGTCTGTAGTCTGGTACCCGTCTCCAATCCTAACCCAATACTGTAAGATTTGAGACGGGTATCAGACTAGAGCATATGGTGGGTTTATTATGGCCACCAAACAGCAGATATCAATTTCATTTCTCAAAATGATATTAGATAGAACGGATCAGTTTCCGCACAGGAAGTGGTATATCTTTGTTATATTGAACAGACAGTCGAAATTCTTCAACATTACCACTCAGATGTACAATAAAACCTCATTTACAAACACCTCCGTCATAACGACTAATTCATTATAACATACTCGTATGATATGCCCTACATATTTCAATTTAATTTGTTAATGAGTAAACCTCCATGATTAGCCGTTTTTCTTCGGGTCTCATGCAAAGGTTGCCTTTTTATTCAAGTTTTGTTGTATCAATCGAAACGGCATGAATGTAAAAGTACCTTCAATAACTTAAAATAAATATGATCCGGAAACTACGTGATGATTAATTTTAGTGGTATACATTGTCTTTCAAAGAACAACAATACAGTATTTACAATACAAAGGTTAATTTATGTACTGTCTATTTAGTATTTATGTCTCCATTAACTCAAATATAAATACGTCATACAGTGACCAAACGAAAACGGTCGGAATAATGAGGTGATCATGTTTATTGGGTGGAAGTATAGAGAAAACGGTTCGAAATTGACAGGTCTTTGAATGTGAATGGTCAAACTATTGAAGTGATCTTCAATCGAAGTGTTACGGTATTTGCGTCGTTTGATTATAAATATTAAACGGAGGAACACTTGCGAGCACTTAACCTACATAATTATTTCACATGATTTTTTAAGTCAAAGTACAAGGTTTCACAGTTTACTTATTTAAAAAAACATATTTACGATAAAACCTTACCATTAAGACCAAAATTGTGATATTAAAGCAGTCTTTTTATTGAGGTCGTTTCTTATTATTTGTCTAGAATTTTGAGGAAATACATGCTATGAAAACCGGCTCAAAGATAATTACATGTAGTCGTTATGGCGAGATCGTCGTACTATTGAGATGGTTGCTAAGTGTGGTTTTACTGTATGTAGCTATAGTTATCTGCTTATATGCTTCAGTGTACATTTAATATGCATTATAGTGCCGCGCACATGTCGTTTTCTCTTGCTTAGTTTGAAAATTATTTATTGCACAGAGACTGTGGGAAAACTAATAAACAGAAACAAATTGGATTATTATTTAGTTGATATTTATTTATCACTGAAATTACCAAATTGTACGAAAATTTGTGCAATCGTCTTTTGAATTTGATGGATAAGTTGATAATTTAATCAAGGACGCTCGAGATCTATAGTAACCCTGGTTAAATGAAAATGAACTGTCTGCATTGGGAAAGTTATATGTAGGTATTTTTTTTTATTAATTTCCTTTCCAGACATTAGTTATTGTATTAAAGGTTTAGTTTGTTTTATTGCTAGATTTCATTTTGATATTTCTGTTATACACGACGGTCGGTCCACATGGTCAGTTTTCATGGACTAATTTACAAGGAGGTAGCAATTTATCCACAAATCAGTGTTAAATATACACAAACAAAACAATAATTAACATTTATTATTTACGTGCAAGGAACAGCGATACTATCTAATTTTGCAAAATTATTCAACTTTTAGGCGTTATGGATTTACATATACAAATTTCTTAATTCAATTCAATCGAATTTAACACAAGCTGGTTATTCTAGCTGCCATGACCAGGATATTAATTCGTTTGAATTCAAACCAGCTATTTTCGATAGTTTTTTACCTAGTCTTTTCACGCCATACACTATTAAACAAGCTTGACAAATACTATTCCCTTATCAATTACGAAAAATTAATGTTCCACTAACTTTCATCTTAAAGTTTATTGTTGAAAACTCGTCGTACGAGACTTAAAATAAACGCCATCCTCCAATAAACGCTCCGCCCCTATATAACGCCCCACCCTCTGTGAGAAAAAACCCCAGCAATAAATACTTTAGTAGTCCTTCTTGTTATATCTAATTTGGCCACAAATCGTTCTAACAAAACTGGTGTAGTTTTCATTCAAAAGTACAGTGTACAGTTAAAACTGTGAACTAAGGCCACACTTGGGAAATACAAAATGTGGTCTTTATTGACAAGTCGCCTTTATTCGGACGTAATTTTGATTTAAATAATTGATTACGACTTTCAAAAGAATGACCTTTATTCGTAGAACGACCGTTGCCTTTATTCGGAGGTGGCCGCTAACACATGTTTGATCGTACTTAAAATTAAAACGATATTATAAATTACAAGTGTGTGATATTGATATAGTTGGATTCATTTAATGAGCACGGAAATATACGGACTTGGGTGTTCAGGTTACCTACCCGTGAGAAGATAGTAGATTGGGTTCGAAAGACCTTTATAAATATGATTTCCAGGGTGTAAAAGTGGGATCCATAATTATATAGGCTGCAGACGATTTCTTGTTGACTCAGGAGCAATATTTTGAATCAAAACATGATAAATTATATAAATCATGAAATGTTACTTGCTTGGATTTTTCAAAGGATTCATGACGACAGCCCTCGCTTCCCCTAAATCACCACTTGGAAGAATTACTTTTGAAACAGACCTGTAGTGCACCGAGCACCGTATGGGATGTCAAATGATGAAGTAACAAAACTGTTTGACACTCTATATGAGCATATACATTTGTATTTGTACAATCAAACCCAGATAAATACAACTATAGACCACAATACAAAGTGTCAGCCTCTAAATGAATTATCTGTAGACAACATTGATAACAAGATAATCCAAAGTATTAATTTGCAAGGTCGTACATTGATGATAAACACTTTTTTGTCTTAAAGTAATACAACACATCATCATTTTATCTACACCGAGTCGACTGAGGTCCGATTTACCCAAAGACAAGTGTGATATAATCATAACAGTGTAAGGGAGAAAAAATAAGTATACTTTATCATATTTACAATACGATTCGGAGATAATTTACAACGCGAGGAAATTAAATTTTCAATATATAACAAATCGTGTGCAGTGAAGGTATTACAGCATTTGAAAACTTCCTTGAGCATATATAACGATCACGTAAGGATAATTTGATACAATCTTTGTGTTTTTGTTTAACGCAAATAGTTTGTTTACCTTCTGCTGTTTCGTCCGCTTTAACATATGAATAATATGATGTATTACAGGTACGTACATACTATCTTATTCTTTGTGATGTATATGAGATACTTAAGTTATAAATACGTGTGTCAACATACCCGAATAATACGCTACAATGTTCATCCTCACGACTTAAATGGCGACTCGTTGTTTTAGCATCAAGGTATGCCAGGAAAAACTTGGGTCACAACGAACAAAATTAAAATGAATTTAGCGAACAAGATATAAATATGATTATGAATGTTTGTTTTAAAAGAAAACAATAGGCTTATGGGGGTTAGACCGTTCTAAACTTTGTCCTAGTTGAGACCAGTTGGACCATTAGCAAGGTAAGTCATACTCTTTTAAACATTGTATTTAAATCATTCTTATTTCTTTTTATTTTATGGTCGTGATTTAAGCATGCTTTTATCGGGCGTTCAGAAGTAAATCCAACTAGTTAGCCTCAATTCTGTAACCTTGTTCTCCGCAAGTTACTATCCATGATTTACTCAATTCACCGTTGAGGACGAATACTCCTAGAAACATAATGTACTCAGCCAAACCTTCATCACCGAAAATATATGTGGTACACTGAGTTCGTACTCACACAGTCCGTGTCATTAACTTTAAAGTTACCCCATATTGAGAGAAGATGGATGTCTTCACACAGCGCATTAATTAGTAGTACAATGAATGCCGATATAGTTTCATGACCCACTTAGGTCTAACTGCTCGATGTTTCATATACAAATATACCATTTAAAATAGAATGTATTATTCCCCGAAATGTATGTAAGAATCATCATATCACTATTTAATACTGTTTTGCATTAATCAAAGGCAAACTATTTCAAGGAGTAAAAAAAACGTTTGTTTTTTGTTTTACCAAACCGAGCGTAACCCCCCGCTATTTTATCAGGCCCGAGAAATAGAGCAACCATGCACTTTCTCTCTTTTTTATATCTTTCAACTCGTTCTCATGAGCCAAAAATGTCCCTACCTGCCTATTCTATTTTTAATGAGCATGTGATCAGAAATACACAACCATTACGTACCTTCTATATATATTCTTCCTAAGTCTGATTACAATCTAAACATTCATTAACTATATATACTTTGATATGCGTTAAAGTTAACTTCCTTCTTTCATTTCCCTGTACTAAATAAAGTTTCAATTTTCTTACAAAATCTTGAATACAGTTTCTGTTGAAGAAGACATTAATACATTTGTAATATTTTACATATATAATCAGTCAAACCTGTAAATAAAGGTCACCTTGGGAAATACATAATATTTCTTTATTGACAGGTGACCCTTATTCAGAGGTTATCTTGTTCTTAATAAACGGAGACGGTTTTTAAAAGAATGGTCTTTAACCACAAGCTGGCTTTAAATAAGATTCTGTCGTCCATTCCAATCCTTTCCAAATTTGATATAAAATTGTGTATAATTACCTATATGTACAATGTATCATAGGTGGGAATAAATACTGTATACGTCTTTAATTCTGCAGGTGCAAAATTTGGCGTTTTTAAGATGTTCATGAATTAGCGGGTTCTATATTTGGCGGTTTCATATCCAACCGCCAAAATAAAACCATGTCATGTCTTCTTAAGCGCCATAATTAAAACACTTAAAAAAATAAGTTTCCACCATTATATATTGGCGCAGTCTAGATTTGGCGGCTCCGATGCTGACAGCCAATATCGCCAAAATAAAACGGGCGCCAATATTAAGACGTATACAGTATGTTTAAACCAAGCTGGTTTTTCTTCGGAGGTGACCGCTTACACTGGTTTGAGTGTAAAACATGCATTTATATCATGGCGTATATCGATAGAGAATAGATAAATCTACATGTTCCAATTTATTTCAAATTGACATGTCAAACATTGAGCGAGATAATATGCACATTCAAACACTGAACGACAGTTTCTCTATTTGCTTGAATATGGATATTTTAACTTGAATGTGTATTTTCGAAGCACTAGTACTTCAATGTTGATAAATCAAATTTATGGACTTCGAGACCTTACATAAGTTTCTTTGATACATATCTTAGATACTGAAGCTAGAGAAAAGTGTATTTCTAGTTACATGCTCATCAAAAAAATGTCTTCTTCATTTACATATCATTATGCAAAGGTAGAACGTGGTATAGTCTTAGGTCGCGGGTAAAATATAGGTAAGTCGGTTTAGAAGGAACAACACTATTTCTTTCTCGACAAATTAATATCATAATTTATAAACCCTCCCTTTAGTTAAAAAGTCCAGTTTTAACAAGAAAAACTATAACAAAACGTTATAGGTAGACGAATTACAAAAAGCATATTGGTTTATGTTTTTTGTATGAAGTTGCTTTTTCATAAATCCTCCATTAAGGAGAGTATAACATATTTACATGATATGAGTAATACACATATATTGACAATCATGAGTATTTGACAAATGAATAAATTCATGTTTATAGTCCACAAGCACGTGGTAATATCATACGTATACCCTACATCAATCAAATAGAATAAACCCTAAATGTTAACAAATTCACCATAATCTGCTATGATATCCATTGTAAAGGTTTGACATTTCATAGATGTACCCATTGTTAAAGGTATGACATTTCATAGATGTATCCATTGTAAAGGTTGAGGCATCTTATGGATGTATCCATTGTTAGAGGTAAGACATTTCATAGATGTATCCATTGTAAAGGTTTGACATTTCATAGATGTATCCATTGTTAAAGGTATGACATTTCATAGATGTATCCATTGTAAAGGTTTGACATTTCATAGATGTATCCATTATTAAATGTATGACATTTCATAGATGTATCCATGCATTGTAAAAGATATGACATTTCATTAGATGTATCCATTGTAAAAGGTTTAACATGTCATATAGCTGTATCCATTGTAAAGGGTAAGGCATCTTATGGATGTATTCATTGTAAAAGGTTTAACATTTCATAGATGTAGTAATTGTAAAAGGTTTGACATTTCATAGAATTATTCATTGTAGAAGGGGCATTATTCTATTGATATCATCATTATAAAAAGTATGACATGTTTTTGATATCGCCATTCGAAGATATGACACGTCATCAATTTTATACGACATTACATAGAAGCGAAACTCAAGATTGTGCACACAGATCAAATTTATCAAATTTAATTCACATTGTAAGGTATAGTCTGTATTAAACTGTCTAGCTATTCCAGTACAAGTGACATTTTATCTGTTAATTCTTGCAAGTCATTCTATTCGTTTATTGAACTATGGCAAACGATGCATTTGATGTCTTACAGTGAAACCTAGAGAAATATTTTTTACCATAGTTTTGGCCATTGTTTGTCGAATGGCAGATCTATATCAGTGTTGAATATTATCTTGTTTGTTTTGATCTTCATAATAATTATGGCCATACCAGTTTATTTATCGTGTGGTCTTTAAGTACAACCATATCTTTCCCTGTTGTCCGACACGTATACAATTTGAACTTACATTGACAAATGATAAAAAAATGGTATCATATTTTATCTAAGATGAGTAGTACCCAATCTGTTAACCGTATCAGACGAGTGTACAATCACCAAGTAAATATGCGCAGAATGTATGTAATTTTGCACAGTAAAACATCCATTATTAACATTTCAATAAAAGACATCCTCATCATAAGACTACTCATTATTAGACCGCTCATTATAAAAACGCACAATTAAAGTCCACCTCATCATAAGACCACTAATTATTAGACCTCTTGATAAAAGCCCACTCTTTATTAGACTACTCATCATAAGATCACTGTTTATAAGATTACTCATTATAAGAACCATTATTATAAAACAACCTCATTATTAGACCACTCTTTATTAGACTACTCATTATAAGAACCATTATTATAAGGCTACTCATTGTAAGAACCTGTATTATAAGACCACTCATTATAAGACCACTCTTTATTAGACTACTCATTATAAGAACCATTATTATAAAACAACCTCATTATTAGACCACTCTTTATCAGACTACTCATTATAAGAACCATTTTTATACGGCTACTCACTATAAGAACCTGTATTATCAGACTACTCATTATAAGACCACTCTTTTATCAGACTACTCATTATTAGACCACTCTTTTATTAGATTACTCATTATAAGACCACTCTTTTATCAGACTACTCATTATAAGACCACTCTTTTATCAGACTACTCATTATTAGACCACTCTTTTATTAGATTACTCATTATTAGACCACTCTTTTATCAGACTACTCATTATAAGACCAATCTTTTATCAGACTACTCATTATTAGACCACTCTTTTATCAGACTACTCATTATAAGACCACTCTTTATCAGACTACTCGCGATAAGACCACTCTTTATCAGACTACTCATTATAAGACCACTCATTATAAGACTTTCATCATAAGAGTGACTACTCATCATAAGAACCATTATTATACTGCTACACATTATAAGAACCATTATTATAAGGCTACTAATTACTAGCACTTGTATAAAACCACATCATTTTCAAACTGGTTTTCTGTATTCACCTTTATTTTTACTTCATAATGAAATCACCTCAATATGAGGACTTATTGTTCGATGCCTAAGGTGACATTGATAACAAGGCTTTAATACATTTACTGGAATACACTTCAATAAACTCTTATCTCTTCTACACCGAGTATCAATTTTAGTTTTTAAAGCAGAGATAAATAACACACAGTTGTTTTTAAAACATAGATAAAACAAATAAATTACAATTCTTTCTAAGTTTCGGAATTTGAAATCAATATGCGGAAGATGATAGTTTTGCTCGACATTCTACTCATGGTTGGACTTTGTTCGGTGAAAAATACCAACACAATTGAATAGATGTATATCATTTCTAATTTGATTATGTAATTGAACTAGCATATTAAGTGTAGTAACAGGCAGGCATATTTGTACTTATTTTGAATGTATAGGAAATGTTTCTACATACAAATACATATGTCAGTCTTTCTTTTTCACAGACTGACTCAAAATGGCGGTTAAAGAGAAAGGACCACAAAGACGTACTGAAAATAGCAAAGACGTTGAAAATAATAACACCGATAATGTATCCGAAGATATCACAGGACAAGTTCCCATACCCCCTGATGGGGGCTGGGGCTGGGTGATTACCTTCTCATCCTTCATGATTGGCATGATCGTGGATGGAATAGCATTTACATTCGGTTTCTTTTTCCTTGAGTTTCAGCAGTATTTTGGCGCCAATAAGAGTGTCACGTCTTCGATAAACTCTGTCCTGACCGGAACATACTTAACCATAGGTACGTCTATCCGTTTATGCCGCTTTAACCCCTTCGAATTGAATTAATGAAATCATGAATATTTCTTGAACTATTATTGCATACTTCATGAACAACTCTATGACAAGGGCACTATGATGAGACTTACTCCGAGCCCATTTATCAATTCAATGTTGTGGTGTGTTATCAATCCATGTACGTGTTAAATTCTTGTGTTACCGAATCGATATCAACTTAGCTTGATTCATGCTTCTGTTCATTATGATTGCTAAACTGATAAAAGTACTGTTTCACTTCCGCATTATAATTATGTTGTGGAACGATTTCAATTTCATTTAGAGAAGGATATACATGTATATCATGTTGATCCAATGTAGTTTTCATATCATCGCAGTTTAAAATGGTTGGAATGCTTGCATCTCAAGTTGAGAGTCGGTACCTACATCATTAAATATTGACCATTTATTTTCTTGAAGACTTTTTGTTAGAATTTAGAATATAATGTGGATATTCGGACTGCTCTTTTGGATTGTTCTTTATCTGGACTCGATTTCACAACAGTGATTAAGTAAAGCCTAAAATTCACACTTTCATATTTTGAGTTATGGAACTGATTTCTCAATAAACTTGTTGAATTATGTTTTGACAATAAAATAGCAATTTCCTTTTTACAATATAAAGGAAAATTTAATGTTTTATCTTTACATTATGTTAATATCATGTTTGACAGGTCCTGTTGTTGGAGCACTGACCAATGTATTTGGTTGCCGTAAGGTTGCTATGGTAGGCGCCGTTATAACATCAATATCATTCTTCGCATGTACATTTTCACCTAACGTCGAAGTTATGATCATCTTGTACGGCCTTTGCGGAGGTAAAACTATTTAATTGTCTTTATTTAGTGTTCCTTTATATTATATTAAAAGAAGACGGAAAGTGGAGAAAGGGGCACATTGAAACCTCATTTAGCATAAACCTCAACAATTACGGCGAACTCATCGCAACAGTTACATACTTTCGAAGCAGTTTTCAATATTTCCATATATTAAAACTTGATTATGACATTTTCCTTTAAAATCAAGTCCGTTTTCGGTCTGAATATCGAGATTTTACTGTAACAATTTGCATGAGTTTGTGCTGGTTTTCAAGCAGCCCTTCTGGTGTTATTTGGGATCTTCATTTAGTGTATTTTGTGTGAGCTTCCCAAAACGTTTGTTGTGCATTTCTGCTATATATGTAAAACAGTGTAGTGCAGCATATATATGTAATTCAAACGTTGACTGCATCACTATGCCACACCAAACGGAATGTGATCAAGTGTACTCTTTCAAATTAATTTCTTTTTTCAATTTGTGACACAGTACCCAAAATATTTAGAATATAATTTGCCAAGTATTCGAACTAATTTACCCGATTTCCACAATGGTTTCACTTAAGAACTTCCACGGAAAGGCACTAAAAGTTAATATGATTGTACCAATGTAGTGTGTGACCTAAGTTATGTATGAAAGAAACAGTAATAGGCGAATTTATGCTCTACAATGACGTCCGACAGATTGTTTAGACTGTTTGTGTTCTTTAAAAAGTATAAAACTGTGCATTATTTGTTATAAATAAGCACTTTGTCGCTCTGTTGATATGGATTTATTGATTTTGTTCCTTCGTTATTTTTTTTGCAATCTATTCTTTCAGGGACAGGATTTGGATTGATGTACTTACCAGCCATTGTAATGGTTGGGTATTATTTTGACAAACGTCGGGCGTTAGCTACAGGAATTGCTGTGTGTGGAAGTGGTATCGGTAGTTTTGTCTTTGCACCTCTAAGTGAAGGCTTACTTAGACAATACGGTTGGAAGGGAGCTATGTGGATATTATCGGCGCTATCGCTTAACGGCGTGGTTTTTGCTGCGCTGTTTCGACCTTTGGAGTTTGAAAGCAACCCGGAAGTAGAAGAAGAATGTGATGAAGAGGTAGTAATTTTTGAAACACCAAACGCCAATGATAGTAAATCTTTGTTAAACAGATTAAAAAACGAACCTAATGCTCTGTATAGAAGTCATTCAGTTGAAGCTTGCAATGACGTCAGTAAAGAATCAGAAATAGCGAGGCTTGGTCATAGCATGTTCCTGGATTCAGAGCCAAGATCAAGGAAACACGCGAAAGGTCGATCGCACGTACTGCGTCCCTTGGAAAGGAAGGACATATTTTACAGTGGTAGTATTCAACATTTACCGGAATATACAGAGGCTGGCAATGAAGACACGTTTGTGAGGCGAATGTTGATTAAAGATGAATCTGATGAAAAAGGTGCAGAAATCTCCAAAAACGTATGGACTCAATTTTTGAAAGATACTTTTGACACTTCTTTATTGAAGAGTCCCACGTTTGTTCTCTATGGATTATCCTGTTTTCTTTGCATGATAGGTTTGTATAAGTTTTATTTTTATATTATATATAATTTCGTTGTAATTTTTTACGGCATTGGGCTGGCAACATAAGAACAAATTTTTTATTCCTCACATGGTCTTCAATGGTCGTTGAGCAAAAGAGATATGATTTTTATTGTAAGGTTTAATTAAGCCTTGAAGGTTTTCCCTAGATAATTGCGTTGACTCAGGATTTATTTCTGTCTAACAATATTTAGGTGAAAGACTTTGCTCATGAACTTCGACACTATTTGTAATCATACGATATGTGTTTAATATATGTGGGTTACCGGATTGTTCAAGTGGGTAAGCCATGACCCGTTTCATAGACATAACTTATCTTAGATAGCAGTTATTAAACTAGTATTATTCTATTAACTGTTTCTGGTTCTATTGTCAGATGAAAGTGAAAGATTAAGCTACAACCTCCCTTCAACAACAGCATGATTAATCCCACTGTACGATTTAATTATCAATTTAACTGTCTAGAGCAACAACCTCTCAATAAAAACCTAATTTTGCATCTCCCCAAAGGGTGTTGCTTTGGAGAGGTTGCACTGTATATGCAATATCAAAAAGGGCTATATTAGCTGAGATATGTCAATAATACGGATCTCAAGAGTTCTGACTGGTCATTCTTTGCGCCCTTTATTATAATCGAAACAAAGCTTATAAACGTTACTTAACTATCAGAAAAATTTATAGAAAAATAGCAACACTGCGGCCTGCAATGAGGACTAAAATGTGACTGACGTATTTTGGACTGTCGCCCCAATACGAGTAACATTTCAAAATGTAAACGAATGCACTCGTATTTAGGTTCATACTATGATATGGTCAATGTCGTCGGTGTCCCCAGATAACCTTTGTTTGAATCCAGACTGAATACAATCTGTTTTATCAGCTTCATATTTTAAAATGAGACAGGTGATGTCGCGTTACATCTATATAATGTAAACATTTTTAACGTTTGAACACATTTACAACTGATAAACGACATTCAAACACCTGGCCAATCTTAATTACAATGTATAACATATTTCAAAAAGTCATTGAACCCATCCATTCCTAGTATAGAGATTATTAGGGGTTAACTCATGACACACAAGTACGTTGCCCTACCTTTGTTCTAGTTCTGGTCTCACGCGTGTTACCTGAACCCACCGTAAGACCATCGTTGTCCTTGTAAAAGTGTCAGTCTGTTTCATTAACATATTTAAAGTTCACCCATCCACTTCGACATATGTGTCTATTTTATTTTGAAATCATACTTCAAGGAAGTCAGTGCAAGAAGGCACCTACGCCGATAGAGATAAGCGCCTTTGCTCCCTTCCTCTTTCATGATCTCCCTACTTAAATGGAATCAGAAAATCTCTTTGATAATTGAATAAAATAATCATTTTTTGGTTTGTTCAATTATAAAACTATTACATATTTAATTACTTTATTAAACGAAATCATGAAGTAGCAACAAGTTATTTATGGCTACTTCAGATTGTTATAAATTATCTTTCTTTACCCAGACTGTTTACCATTGGAACAATTAACCACCCATTGTTGCCCATCTCCAACTCCAGAGCAGCCATATCTAGCATTGATCAGCACGTCTCCGTTGTCCAGGCCTCTGGTTTTAACAATTTCAACTAAAATTATATATCTTCTTTTCCCAACTTTCTAATATTTCTTGCGATTTCTAACGTGTCTATGTGCGCACTATGGGTTTTGGAATTAATGGGAGATAGATAGGCACATTTTCTTACAAAATAATAAAATTAATTACGTTGCTTACCTAAATCCAACGCTTTGAAATTTTGTCAGAAATTTGGTGGGATGGAGCTGTATCAAAATCTAAAATGTTTTTACCATTTGATACCAATTCAGTTACAATGTGAACGTAGTCAATTGAATTTCGATTAAGATACACGTGGGGATGTTAGTCATAACAACATTAGCCAAGCACGTATAGGACGCATGTGGATCACGACAACTATCTTCAGCTCATATTTATTGATAAAATAGACGTACAAGTTTACTCTACCAGTTAAGTAGTAAAATAATCACTCAAACTCTACATTGATTCTACGTTTGGTGATCTTAGTTTAAAGGTTCTTCTGTCAATGTATGTAAACATGCTCGATGTTTCAGTGGTTTGTCGCCGCAGTTATATATACGGAGAACGATTCACCTACCAATTTAGCCTTCAATAAGGAGCAGACAACGTCTCTATATAAGGAGGAAACTGACATTTTGTCAAATTCATGTTCGATGTATCCCTTGGTGATATAGACTACATAACTTGTATTATGTTCATCTTTCAGGTTTCTTTGTTCCATTTATCTACATTCCTGACATTGCAATGGAACATGGAATGACTACATCACAGGTGACATAATTTAAGAATAACATACCCTGTAGCCAATTCAATGATTCATTCAACCTCAATACAACCCTACAGATCATTTATAATTATTTAAGACCTAGCTTTTACTCTTTCTGAATTAGATCTATATATACTAGAAGATTAACTAGATGAAGTTGAAATATAGCCGGCAATTCTGAAAATCTTTCTGAAATAGATCTAAACCTCTAAGTAGAATATGTTGTGAGACTGTTTAACAAAGATTCGAGTCAAAGTGTGTAATCATCAGTTGTTGAAAAACACAATTATAAAAAAATGTTGTCAATTGCACTGTTATCATGTTTTTGAAGATTTTTTCTTCGAAATGGATTGGAAAACTTCTTAACACTTAAACTCCATATTCAAAAGGATAACTTAATACGCTTGCAGTATTTATTTAGTATATGAAATAGACATGAAAGTTGACAAGGAATTGTCAAGATTAATTAATACATTTGTATGTTATACTGAATGAATCGCAACTGTAGAAATTAACTGCAAGTATGGATATAAACACCTAGTTTTCCTGAATCTTATTTCCCCTCTCAGGGGCTGCTCTGAAATGACCATAGCTGTGGAATGGAAAGGATAAACTGCTATGGAAATTGGACTCTTGGATTTTCTGTAATTCTACGGCCCCCTAGAGGCAGTATCATGTATCGCATGGTGGTCAATGTAAAATGATGTACAATGTGTAAATTTCACTATTTTCAGTCAGCATGGGTTATTTCCTCCATTGGAATCATCAACACTGTTGCACGTATCGGTGTAGGATGGATATCAGACAAGTCATGGGCGGACTGTATTCTTATTAATACTATAGCTCTGATACTCACCGGCGTTATCACGATATTTGTTCCATATTATAAAATATACGCTCTGTTGGTTGCCTATGGTGTTCTATTTGGATTTGGTATTGGTAAGTTTCAGGGCTTTCAAGTATAGCTAATCTTCAATGTTACAACCACCTTTGAAACAAAAATAAACGGTCTTAATAGTGAGGTGGACTCACTTACAAATTGAAATATAGTAAAAATGTTGAAAAAAGTTCCTAAATAATAGGTCGTTATCATAAGAAGGTCATATATATTGAAATACATGTAGTCGCTAATTGAAGTTTTACTATAATTCTAACTTTATTTTCACCAAACAATTTTTTGATACTTCGTGCAGTCATATTAAGTTTAGTCATGTTTTTTTTTTTTGTTTTTTTTGTTTTTGTTCTTCGATTGTTGTTTGAACGAGAATTGCATGTCCTTCAAATATATCAATGTCGGAATCACTAGATTCAGGATTTACGGAATAAAAAGATTTTTTCTTTGTGCTTTTATGCGTAAAATATATTTGTTTCTGGTTAAATGCTCATTAAAAGTAGAATAGGGTGGATAGTGATTTTTTTATTATTGAAAGCGTACGGATAGGTTAAAAAAGTAAGACATATATCTACTGTTCCTAGGACCTAATAAAAATTATGTGGTTTCGGGGGAATTTTTTTTTTAAATTAATGTTTGTTGGGTATCCAGAAACAAACAAATTGTTTACGCCCTACCAAATGTAAGTTCTTCAAGTTTAAGTTCATTTTTAACTTTAATGCTATTTATTTACTTATTTTGATATCCTCTCTTTTTTCTTTAAAGACTGCACGTACAAGTATGTACATTTAAGTCGGGACGTGCCACCAGACTTGATAGATATCCACCCAACTTTAAAATCGACATGTATGTATCTGTTTGCTAGGTTCAATGTTTCTTTTAAAGTTTTTGATATTGTTCTATATTTTCAGCCGTGTTCGTATCACTCCGATCTATCATTATCGTTGAACTGTTAGGAATTGATAAACTCACCAATTCATTTGGACTTCTCATACTATGTCAAGGGCTTTCAACGTTCATAGGATCTCCAATAGCAGGTAAAGATTATTTTACTGTAGAATCATATGTTTACGCGATATCATATAAGTAATGTTTTTTTTCGCGACTTAAAATCGCGAATTTAATGTTTATCCATCTTAAATGTCTGCTATCTGTTTTGCAGTGCAATGAAGCACATGAATGATTCAATGTAGAGTTATCATAAATACTTTCATCACCATGTTTATTTCTTTTTTAATATAATGAATATCAGCTAGTCGCGAATTTTTCCTATTTTACAGTGAAACAATCTATTTGATTTAATGCACTTCTTCACATATGGGATCAAATTCTCGTACACTATTGTTACATGCACTTAAAACCATACATGATATACATTGTCCTTGTATCAGCCACAGACGTGCACGTATACTTGTATAATTACTTGATCCCGCTCGTTCACCGTACATTTTGTATATGGCGAGCGTTATGTCTACGGACCTAGGCCGTTCATAAAAGAAAAAGACATATCTTAGGTCATTCTTTCTTCGCTACTGGTTCAAGTGATTTCAATTGGGTTATCCTTAAAAATGGGTTTATTGTACATGAATTTAATTATGCTTGAAGTACATACATGTTTGCTCTCTGCAGGTGCCTTATTCGATCTTACTGGGAATTATCTGGCATCATTTTATCTGGCTGGGGCTGTGATCTGCCTGTCTGGACTGATTTGTCTGCCCTTGAGGCGATTATCGCGCTGGGAGAAAGCAAGAGAAGCGAAGAGAAAAGAAAATTCGAAACCATCTGATGTTGAGATGTCATTACTGAATGAAAAACCAAAAACATAAACAATACACGAGTAAAATAGTATTTTATTTCTACCAAGAATGAACAAAATATGTATTATATCATAAACTTTCTAATAAAATATTTTTTTTGTAAACTTTTATTTTATATTCTCATGGAAGCTCCTGGAGGGCAAGGACATTCACGCCTAACACAGTTAAGCACCCATAGTTAAATGAATTGTCTTTCTTGCATTGCTGCCCATTTATATACGTATGGGTAGACTTTTATTTTTTTGTGTATCGAGTGAGTTTGCGCGATCTTTACAATTTCATTATGAAAAAAAGATGTACAAATAGACCTCTGAACATCGGCCACCATTGGGGAAGACAAAATGTGTTCTTTACTGATTGTATACACTGGGTAGCCTTTATTTGAAGGTGGCTGCTAACACAAGTTTCACTGTATATTACAGTCTTAATTGTCTCATTCTCCCCGATTTGGCTGTAACCACAGTGAAAAAGTAAATATTCTTATCATTAATATCATACTTTTTGTGAATCATGTTACGGGATTGGTTCTAATCATGACTGGAGTTACAATACA
>OZ026843.1:6841145-6968327 GCA_964023205.1 Lutraria lutraria
ACTAGAAAAACAGACTCCAGCAACAAACAGTATTAAACAGTAAAATGTCAGAATTTTAACTTAACTTCGGCATGACGATGTAACCGGAAAGTTAAACCAAACAGAATACAATATATTTGTATTCATTGTATTCACTTTTCCTGATTTTATTATTGTATTTTTTACGAATGTGACATGAAGTATACAGTCAAACATGTAAACAAAGGCTACATTAAGGAAAGACATAATGTGGCTTTTACTGACAGGTGACATTCATTTATTCGGAGGCCATTTTGTTTTAAATGATCAATGACGGTTTTATAGGAATAACTTTTATTTACAGGGTGGTCTTTTTCACAGGTTGGTCCTTTTTCACAGGGTGGCCATTATTCATAGGGTGGTCCTTTTTTTCACAGGATGGCCATTTTTCACAGGGTGGGGGCTAATACGGGTTGGACTCGTCATTGCAATCTATAACGATTCTTTCAGCCTGAATGAGCGCTTTTCCGAAATCAATATCAATAAATAAATTACTCCAGCAAATTGATAAAAAAAACAAGCCGTAAAGGTACATGTTTTGTATCTAAATCCAATTACTGATGAAACAGTGTAATGGATTTATTTGACTTTTATATTACTTAAAGAACCCAACGAATAACACTCTTATAAAGGTTTCCTTCGTAAACAGAATTATGATTCGAGAAACTACTGCACCTTTCTAGTATTTATGTTTCAGGGGTTTAACGCCGTTATTCGACATTTTTAAGTTATCACACGATGACCAGGTCTTCAAACCAGTTTCCATGGAGTGTTTTATAACCAGTAATAACTTATCTTTCTACAAGAGGCCGGAAACCAGCTGTCCACACATGGAGGAAAATGGGCAGTTTGTAAAATTTCACAGAATGGTATGATTCCTTGACCGGGATTCGAATCTGGATCACCGCGTTACAAGTCCTCTGAACCACGGCCATGGCCATACTTTCTGTTAGATTCTGTATAAATTTATACAATGAACTAACATACATGTATAGTGAACAAAGGTCACTCTTGGGAAATCTTGCTACCTACCTACCTACCTACCTACTTACTTACCAACATATTATGTAACTTGAAATTGTAGATGGGAAGAACCTCGTTATCCGAAATTGACATGTCCGAAATATTTGTTATGTGGATCCATGATTTCAGATAATCTGTGGTAGAGTAAGTCTAATTCGATTTGAATTCGTCTTGACAGTGCACAAATATTAAATCGGGATTGTGATCAATCTCAAGTTTTAAAACCTAAGACATTGTTCTCCGTGAATACTGTTCATTCTTTATCGCTTCGAGTGATTCGTGTGGAGAAGTGACTTGTAGTGAACAAAGCTTGTACTGTGAAAGAATATAGAAAAACTGGCTAGGTTAATTCCCATTGGTAACAAGGTTGTAGCAAACACAAATACGTTGAGAATTCTTTTTATGGCAGTTTGATACTCACGTAGTATTCTTATTCAGATGACATGATCTGAACAAAGTCCAATCCACGACAAAGAACTCAGTCACTTAGCGTATCAAGAAAATAAATTTCCTCAAACTAACATTGATCTTTAAATAAAACAAGATTTTGATATCCCATGCGAGCTATGTAGACGGCCAGTTAATACATGGCCAACCACCATCTGAAGACAAAGGTCGCAATGTCAGACAAAGCACATCCTTTTGCACATGTTTATTGATATAACAAAACAATCGTCGAACGGATCAACACGGTTCCGTAAAAATTGTTAAACAAACGAATTCCGACTTTCACAGAGATAAAATAACAAATATAATTCATATACATGTAATATGTATAATAATTTATTTCATTTTCCGTTGTTATCACCAAACATGCTAGTATTAGGGAAATACAATTTATTCGATTCGGTCGTTTACCAAACCAAAACAAACATTGCCGTATCAGACGCATTAATTCCGCCATTATCAAGATAGATATTGTCTGCTTATGGTTCTTTAGACGATTGAATTGTCGTAATGCGTTTTTTTAATCAAGATTAGAAAATAAACGAATTGCGTTCAGACTGTTTCATTTGATTAGTATGGTGGCTGATTTCCGCCATGTCGTATTTTCGCTTTTTCGCTACGACAAAGCGAAAATGCGAAAAAAAGAAAATTAGACAAAGTTGACTTTGACGAAAATACTACATGTCGTAAATCAGCCACCATAGATTGGACATAAACTGTGTTGGATATGTTTCAGCTCGTTATTATATTGGTATGAATATCAGCGACCGTGGCAGGTTTGATAGTTCAGTAAAACAGCATAGTCAATAGTTTCTGATTGATAAGTAATTGGATTGTATAACAAAGTACATTTTGACAATACAATGTGCTTCCTTGGACAAATACATGAACACCATTGGCAGCTTTTCCTTATGTTGTCTGTATAATTATATAAATGTAACAAAAAATAAGAGAATAATTGTACTAACACAGACATTTTGAGTTTCTTGATATAATTAAGACTTCAGATGATGAAATAAAAAAAATTAAAATACTTTGAAGACACACAACGTCATTATAAACGTGCGCCTTGGTGACGTTGACTTCACCCTGGTTCCCGGATGAGTCACCTTTTAATGCCTTTATATTAATTATGATAAATATGATGATATGAGAGGATAATTATATACACGTATTATGATAGATATTTATGTATCTTACTCGTGATCAGTATGTTGACATTGTTTATGTACATGTACATATACCGCAACCATGGCCGAGTGGTTACGGTGTCCGCCTTCGGAGCGGGAGATCGAAGGTTCGAACCCCACTTAGTGGTGACTGGGTTAGAACTGACGCGGTCGGTTGGTGAGCCCGCAGCTAGTTAAATAATAGTTACCGTAGGCCCATCTCAGCCAGGCACCCGGAAAAACGAGAAGGGATTCGGGAGGTACTGTGCGAACATAAAATAGGTGTCTCATAAGCCAACTTGGCTGGCCCTTTCATAGGGGTGACACTATAGTAAACAAAACCTTTACCTGTACTAACTCATTTCATCATGTATACATACCAATGATTAAGAACATCGAGTGTAAATATGATACATGTAATATAAAAAGGTAAATATGATATATGTAATATAAAAAGGTAAATATGATATATGTAATATAAAAAGGTAAATATGATATATGTAACATAAAAAGGTAAATATGATATATGTAACACAAAAGGCAAATATGATACAAGTAACATAAAAGGGCGAATACTTCATCCTTCCCAAGAATGATGGACGAACAGAAATGTCGTATACATGTGTATAGTGCAACCTCTCCAGAGCGGCCTTTACTTGAACAACAACCTCCCTTCAACCACAGTATGATATTTTCCCACTGAAAGATTTAACTACCAGTATTTATTTATCCTCTCTAGAGAAATAATCTCTCAACAACAATATAAGTTTGCTACTACCAAAGGTTGTTGATTTGGAGAGGTTGTACTGTATTAGTGTTAGCAGTGAGATTATCGATATGTTGCCATAGAAACCTAACCGACTAGAACATTAATCACAAAGATAATGTACTTGTTATGATTTCATTATGCTAAAATCATCGCTAGAAAATGCGATAAAAAGATTGACTGTAATACGTCTTTTCACATTACTCGGAATAAGGAATCTTCAGACGTCCAACATTATAGACAAGCGGATCTTTTAATTAATACGTCTAGAAGAAATTTCCAAACAATGGAAAAATGACGGCGATATCAAAATTATTGGAAACTGAACGATACCATAGCCGTCACTCGTTCAGTGCGACATTTATGCGTCCGTCAAAGTACTACATTTATCTACTTCCGCCCCAAAAATTGTTTAACTGGTTCTTATTCCATGTTGCTGTGTAGAGCTATTAAGTTCAGTTTCCATGAGTACTTTCAGTTCTTTGATTATTCATTATAGTTGGCTGTCATGTTGTGCATGGTGATGACATTGAATGTTTATATCCAAAGCAGTAGGCAAGAACAAATGTCCACCGATGCAGGCAATAGACCCAGTCCGGCTTTTCCGATGCTGGAGGTTGTACATTTTAGACCCTGCCCATCCGAAACGAGAGGTTTTGGGTTTAAGAAACGGGAGTTTGACAGTTACAGGCCACTCCGAAGCGTGAAATGTGAGTGAAAGGCACAGTCTGTCCGAAGCGGGAGATGTGAGTACAGCCTAAGAGGGGAAATTTCAGTTAAAGGCTCGGTCCATCGGTTGAGGTCATCTACGCATTAGAAGCTTAAACTCAACAGTCGTGGGAAATCGAGGTAGCTCCATTAATATGAAGCTTGTACACGGTGGTTAACCGGCTCGGACTTTTTTGGATCAAAACAGCGTTCCCAGACTATTTTTGATCGAGCAAAGGACTTTTGATGATTATGAAGGTCAGATGTGTTCAAAAAACATTGTAATTGATATTTTATATGTTCTACTTTTTTTATTTTAACTATTTATAAGCGACGGAACAGCACAACTGTATATTGACAAGAAAATTATGTTAAATCAACATCACAGATAACAGAGTCTATGCACAAATGTAATCAAATTGCATTTTCCCTCGCAAGATTGGGCGATACTGTCGAGTGAAGGAATAAAATTCTACAAAGTTTTCATGTTTTTCAATCGATATCGTTACTGAACTGAATAATAACAATTTACCAAAGGTTACTTATCGGGTATTTATCCAGTCAAAATTCGGTTCATTGTTGTTAAAGAGAAATCAAAGAACTGAAAGTACTGTCGGACTTGATTTTTACCATACGAGACAAAAGAGAGAAATGTGTACCCACATCGTTCGAGCCCATACAAATATTTTAACATTTAAAATTACGGACCGATTTTTCATTCATATTGTAATGCAGGTCATATGCATATAGGTAAATGACATAAGCTAGGGCTTTACTATAGTCCCTTTGCTAAAATTTTAAAATGAAAAAAGCCTGATATTGGAAAGTTTAATGATTAGCACATTAATTGAGGACAATTTAATTGCATTAAAAACTCTTTATTGTACAAAACTATTGTATAGTAACAGTAAATACAAACATTGATTCTTCTGGTTTTAACACAATAGAACATCGTCGCATTGAACACATTCAGGGTCACTCAAATCAAAAAGGTCCTGACACAGTAGAGTAAGACCTATATGACCTATAGTTAACCCGATGTTGCATGAAATTCAGACGTGATTATGTAATTCTAAATAATCTGGCGTAAAAGGAACTCTTAAACAGTAAATTTTAAAAGCACGTATCCAGTAATTTACGTTCGTATTTAGCGACTCGAATTATTATTCTTAAGCCGCAGTTTTAACATTCAACTTGGCCTTCGATAAATCAAACTCCCCACATCGGTTACGCTTTGCTACTAGCCACTGCGGGGAGTGAGTCTATAAATAGCGATTCCTTCATCAAAATAACACTAGTTGGTGTGAATATCACGGAATACGATTAAATGAGAATTCGCTTTGTAATATTAAGAAATGTTAGAAAGGCACAAAACACACACATCGATGGTAGATTGTTGCAAATGCATGAATACGTCCGTGGAGATTTTTCTGAACTATCGAACGAAAACCGAAAGTAGAACTACTTTTACGGCAAGATATTTTATTGGACAGTGAATACGCGGTTTTAATTCTACGCACAAGCACTTATTTAGATACATGACTCTTTCCATGTAGTTACAATAGAATGATTTGAAATGTATTTAGATCTGACACACTTAATTGGGGAAAGATTCCAGATACTTCTATATAAACATACCATTTAGTTGCGTACTATTTCCTTTATGTGGCATTCTTTTAACCAAGCTGTTATGGAGTCCAGCGACAAATATAAGTCAATGATTACAAAGGACTTGATTTTGATAAAAATCAAGTCCAAAAACAACAAACTTAGCAGCGAAGGACTTCTAGTGATCATGGAAACGGACTAGTTATGATCAGTTCCTTTGGATCGTTAAAAAACTGATAATTTGATATCTGAAAGACCCACGTTTGACTAAAACACCTTGGCAATGTACTATATATATATTTTAGAGCAATAAACAAGCATGAAGTCTGAAAAATCGGTGTACTTTCTTAGTAATTTCAGGTAAATGTTGATGCACTTTCACTTGAGAAACTTCAGACTTGATGTAAAGAATAAATTTAGAAGAAATTGTTGATTATTTTGAATGTATGGAAAGATCAGACATGTAAAAGTTCCGTGGTACAGAAATTGTAAAGTTCTTACGTGTTTTTGCGCCTGAATCAGGATGTTTGTCCATTGTTTTTAAGAAATTAATCAGTAAAAGTCCTTTGCTCGATCAAAAATAGTCTGGGGACGCTGATTTGATCCAAAAAAGTCCGAGCCGGTTAACCCGCGTGTTGTAGTTAATGAAATACAAATATGTAACGTAACCGCACTCTTGTTTTGTCGATTTCGAAATGAAAATACGTAGATGCGGGAAAATCGGATTTCTTTTTTTGGGGATGGAACAATCTGGTTTTCTGATAATACATGAAAATATTGTAATTAACGTATTAATACGTATTCGAGCCATAGATACGAAAATAACACTATTGGCGCAAATATATTATTTTATAGACTATAAAAAAGAATTACCACAAAAGTCCTACTAATGAGATATTAATCTTCTTTCAATATTTCTGATTCGTAGATAAACTCGAAAATATAATCCACCACCATGGAATGTAAACACACTGTAAAAGTACATGTACGATCAAATAAAACATTTCGCTACATTTCCTAGTCCTACTGCTGCAGTTTAATTAGTGATATATGATCATAAACTAAGATGCCAGGAAAGTGCACATAGACCATAATAACTACTATTTTACGAGCTTCCAAAGGGTCACACTAAGGGCTAACCAAGTTTCCAACATGGTACAACTATATAATTATACATTTAGTTTAACAATAATATGGCGGATGTAGAAAGACGCAGTACTTTGATCCGCTTAAAAATTAATGCGCGTTGAGCCAAACAATGATGAGAATGGAACCAAACGAAATACATGTACAGTTAACGATATAAAAATGAGTTCATTGAAGTACGGTTAAAGCGAACTTTGTTATAATGAAAATCGGATACAGTAACGTTCTTATTTTTTACCGACCTAGTCGTGTAATGAGTCAACTAATGACCAGGAGGGTGACGTACGCATATTTTGAACCATGTGTACAGTTCTGAATGGTTTCCCTATGAGCATGTTCCATGTACCACATGAATCTTTAGACTATTTCCCTTTGACGTAAAAGTGGTTATATTTTCAGTCAAATTTAAGTCTGTATATAAAAATCGCTTGACTGATGTTAAAATAAAAGTTTTGCATAATTGACTGTCAAATGACAACATAGCACACTGACGGTACTATTCACACCCTAATGCATTTCAAAGAGCACATACCTGTCACATATGACAGGACTAGTGTCAGCGATACGACTTAAGCTGTCTGTAAGTTCCTGCAATAACTATATCTCGGTTCCCCGATAAATTCGGGTAAAATGTCTTTTCGTATCGATTGCCAAGTTCTTTCCTTAAGAACATTTTAATATGCACTTAAAAGTATGTGAAGAAACTAGTTCCATTACTAAATGTTTTATTGTGTTAGATGATATGCGCAATGATATCTTTATGAAGTCTCAACATAAAAAGATTTGAATACGCGACTGGGTTTCTTATGTAAGTCTTGTAGCATATGATCTGTATTCTGAAATATTAGATTGTTTGGCGGAAGTTGTTTTACAAATGTATAAAGATTTAGAAGAATTATGCGTCTGCAAGTGATTTAAGGAGCATGTGTGTATAAAAAATGCTGAAACATCCACTTTGTATTTAATGTTTTTGTGTACTTGTAAATTCTACGGTGGAAGCAGTCGCCAAATAGCACTTTACAATGAAAAGTTTGTACAATGCATTTCGAAGATTTGCTCGGGTGATACTCTCACGTCGTTTCAGACTTCTGTGACGAAATCCTTCGGGATGTTCGGTTCATTCCGTCGATAAACACACGGAGGACAGTTGATCTAGGTGTCGCTAGCTCAAGACTCGAACGAGCCGCGTGTTTCTCTTGACAGTTTAAAAGATCATATAACACGTATTATCATTAAACTTGGTCTGCCACTAAATAAAAGTGTTTTTTTCATGTGTGTTTAATGTTGCGCCAATTGGTCATTAGGCGAATTTTCAAAATTAACGGTGGAAAAAAACGCAAAGCCTTCACCACGAATGAACCATCTACTTTCTGTAAACTAGATGGACCGATTCATTACGTGTGACATTTACCTGGTCCCTATTGGGATTCGAATTCAGCGTACAGGGGCATTGATTGGCATTGATAGATAAACTAATATATACGTACTTGTAACTTCTTCCTACGGCTCTGTCGCGCCATTTGTTTTTGCTTGGAAACCTTTTGGCGTCGTATCATTTTACACTATAATTCTGTACAGTTCGGTCAACCAGCTTGGAAGTGTTAAAATTCCCGTCATCCGTATCGATCCGGATGTCAAGTTGTGTGAATATTTTTATTAGAATAGAAGTGAAACTTTAAAAGCTTTACTCTAATCAAATTCAATAAGTCTCCGGTAATTCATCTTAGATATTTTTATTTTGGATAATTTCATGGGAAAATGTGATCTGCACGGGCTGAAAATCCTGATTAAACAGTTAAATTTCTAATTCTAACCACTTGATACCAAATAGTTGATCATATCATTCAGTCTTATATCCCAAGACATTGTCAGAATGAAACTGACTTTATAGAGATATGTGAAATTTGAAACAAGGCGAATTTCTTCTAGCGTCAGTTCTTTTTCTTACCATGGAGTCTCCGAACTAAAAACATAGGATTTTTAAAAATGTTAGGCCCTCCATAGAAATGACAGTCATGATTATGAAATGTCTTGATAGGAACTTGATTCTAGATCCGAGATCTATTTTTTTATGAATGTAGAAACTAATTCGTTTAGATCTAGTCCGGTCTCCGAGCTCAAATCTCATATCTTGTGTTTTATTAATGATCAGACATTGATGCATTAGTCTGACAGTATAATTGTTCTAAATTAGCATCAATCAGCTCTATCTTTTCAACCCAAAATACTTGGAGAATGGAATTGAGATTAGAAAGTTTTATAACCACGTGACCAGCGTTAGAACTCAGATACCCAATACTCTCGTTGACCTAAAGCGCCATGTGAGCGTACTTGGTTATAGTTACTAAACACGTGCTGTTGTTGTTTAAAATGCATTGTCATAGTTACTAGAAATGAGATAGGATGAATGCAAGATAAACAAATACTTCACAAGGCGTAAACTGGTTTGTGTCTTGTCCCTCGACTTAAACCTGTTTTTTCCCGCGACTCTTCGTATTTTGTTAAGCCCATGGAACGGCACATCAACATTTTAAAATACAAGAGCCAAATAGTCCCGGCCTACCTACCAGATTTTTAATGAGCATATAACAAGAATTAATTGTTCGGCCTAAATGGACAAGACAAGAAAACACACAGCAGTGAAAAGTATATTCTTTACTTCCAATAACCACAGAATAATATCAAAGACGACATCGAGATTAAAATTCAAAATCTTACTCACACAGGTGATATTTTGCAACTGAATTATACTCACAACAAATGACTAGATTACGTAATAAAGTAGGTATTTAAGTAAACTAACACTAGTTCAGGTGTCGCCAGGATTCGTAATGTCAACGAAGACACTTGTCAAAACTATAGTTTTATTGACAAATTAAATATTAACAAAACATCTGTCAAATGATAACGATATAAGCCAAACAGTTTCCAATGTCACAATCTGTAGAACACACACGTCTTCTTTCATTCTAGCTAATTCACATTGATCATTTGCTCAGCTCAGCCGTGTTATAATGTCGAAATATTAGAATTTGTGTTTTTTTGTAAAAATGTCCATTTTCCATCTGTGTTTCCGAAATATTTCCTGAAGCAAAGACATGGATATAATTATATAGGCGAGCTATACTTTTTCTCATGTAATTACAGACGAAAAGCCCTGTAAAACGACTTTGTCAATTTGCCATTATTTTCTTCCCAAATTATGGACTATTCGGGGGAAATTTGTCTTATTAACGTACACATTTGTATTATATATAAGTAAATAATGAAGTCGAAATGATTTCTATATATGGAAGGCCCACAAGCAAAAGAAAAAAATGGAAAAAGAAACATCATTTATATCAGACTGGTTGACGAGCAGTGATCTTTGCAGACTGTTTAATTTAGAGATTTAAAAGGAACTCGAGTAGATTTCAATGTATTTGGGTTTTGGGGGCCAATTCATACCACAAGGCCCGTAATATACATATTTGTTCTACTACGGTCATGCATGTTACAAAATGATTCCCGGTAGACGGTAAACACATTAACTGATATTCTGAATTCTCTAAAGCGATTGACCCTACTTCATAGGCTGGGGAAAATACGTTCGTACAACAACGTATCATAACTAGATTTGCCAAAGTGTTATAGAGAAAATGCGTATTTGTGGTACTTGCGGTATAACATATGGGAGTGATCGAATTTACTGTCAAACTGTTGGTGGGTATATATGTAAGAATGTCCAGGGGTTACTCCGTCACAAGTTGAGAACGATTTGTGACAGGTAAGGACACCAATTGACCTAAACTTTATCCAGAGTTGTCGCTCCACTATCACTTACTACCCATGTATCTTTTGGCATCTCACCATTTGCTAGGTTCTTGTAACATTAACATAAAGCTTTTTTTCAATGTCGCACCGACAGTGGTGGTTATTTTGGTGATTTTTTTCAGCTGCAACCTTAGACATATCATTGGGTAGAACCACCAACCATACAAATACTAGTAGCTTAGTATCACCTTCCAGAAATGCGAACTTTGATTCCAGGTAAGATTCGTACTCGTAATGGTGTTGGACTAGTGATTACTAGTCAGAGGATATAACCGCTCGTCCCCCGTAATAAGTGATTAAAAATAATCAGTTTTGATTATATTTGATAACAAATACAAACAAAGAGAAAAACAGAATCATGCATTTGTGCATCTGATGGAAACTAAGGGTATTCGGTCATGTGGTTAGGGGTCACTTTTAGGGCGCTGGCAGATATGTATTGGAATGGCAAGGAACTGAGACAACTCTGGATAGAGATTGAAATTGACTACAGAAGTTTGGCAACAACCAATCAACTGTAAAATATCATTGAGAATACGTGCAATCATAATTTCTTGATAAAATGACTTTTGGACCTGCTGTAGTCCGCACAATTGTCTGTGTTCATCAGGCGCTTGAACGCCCACATGATAATATATTTTGTTGCATGTATGTCAAAACAAAAATGAAGAAGAATAAAATATTAAATAGAGTCATTCGGTGCAAAACTGATTAGGTGTTATTCAAGAAAAGATAGGTCCTAGCATTTATAATAAGCAGACAATGTAATTACATACATGTACGTATATATCCATAGTATATATATATATTTTCATTAGGTAACGATTAAAAGATGGCTAATTTTTTCTACAATGTCTATGTGATGATTTACAAGAGATGTGAGATTCAATACTAAAAAACGCACCTATAACAGTTAATTCAGTCCTCGCCGACTTATGTCACGTCCCAGCCACCTCATGAATAGATAATCTTCAAAACTGGAGATAGAATATCATTTGTTACAAACCACCTGTGTCCGGTTTACTAATAACAATATGCAGGACAGGTGACCTTTATTTGTAGGACTTTTTCTAAATAATAAATGACAGTTTTTAACATATTGGCCGTTATTCACAAAGTGGCCCTTGTTCGGAAGTGAGCGCTTACACAGGTTTGACTGTATTCAGAAATGGGGAAACTGTGATGTACTAGAATATGAACATCATCATATTTCATTACATATTTAAAATAGAAATAGTATAGCATATCGTTCGTAAGGACTTTTTTCTCACAATAGTAGATCATTGACAATGCCAAATCTACTTGGTTGCTATCTGGCAATGTGCACAGTAAGATAAAGTAGCATCCGTAGACATTAGTAGCGAGTAGATGGCACTAGCTAAATACGCTTGGCAGTTCTTTTTGCAATGTCAGAAGTAACAAATGTTCCTGGAAAGTCAATGATTAATGTATGAAAGGTGTTTGTAGAATTATCTTATACGAAAATATCAGCGAGCAAAATAGACTGGTAAAAGTCAGGGGTCTAGAAAAAATAGGGTCAACAAAAAATTAGGGCCAACAGAAATAAGGTCTACAGAAAAATGGGTCTACAGAAAAATAGGGTCTACGTAGAGGTCTACAGAAAAAATAGGGTCTATGGAGAAACTGGGTCTACAGAAAAATAGGGTCTACGGAGAAACTGGGTCTACAGAAAAATACGGTCTACGGAGAAACTGGGTCTACAGAAAAATAGGGTCTACAGAAAAAGGGTCTACGGAGAAACTGGGTCTACAGAAAAATAGGGTCTACGGAGAAACTGGGTCTACAGAAAAATAGGGTCTACGGAGAAACTGGGTCTACAGAAAAATACGGTCTACGGAGAAACTGGGTCTTCAGAAAAATACGGTCTACGGAGAAACTGGGTCTACAGAAAAATACGGTCTACGGAGAAACTGGGTCTACAGAAAAATACGGTCTACGGAGAAACTGGGTCTACAGAAAAATACGGTCTACGGAGAAACTGGGTCTACAGAAAAATACGGTCTACGGAGAAACTGGGTCTTCAGAAAAATACGGTCTACGGAGAAACTGGGTCTACAGAAAAATACGGTCGGTCGGATTAACAGAGAACGGACATTTTTTCACCTTATTTGGTACTTACGTTAAGCCGTCCATACCGACTCGTCTTTTCGACTTCAGAGTGCCTATAGCTGATGGTGAAGCGAACAGCGTCCAAGGATCAAGATATACTTCGGAACATTCGGGTGGACAAGCGTTGCCATTTCTACAAAATTACACAAGCCAAGTAATGATACTTTAATCAAGTTCGTGACAAAAAATGTACAAAAGAACCCTTAATATTAGAGTATCTCTGAAATGACCATAATATCGAGGTGATCCTTTAATCAGATGAATACTAGTTGTCTTCAAAAGGGTCGTGCCGAATGAATGTTGTTAAAAAAGAAGATTTGAGCGGTTAGGTGCAAAAAGATAGATAAAAAAGACAAGTACATGTACCATAGAAGTAAGTATTTCCTAAATGACCTTAGAAATGGCGTCTTGCCACTGCGTATAAATATACAAGTATATAAAGTGTAAATAGTACTAAATGTATTGTGGTTAGGGGTTATAAGACTGATAGAAAATGAGAACTCTCGCTGTGATAAAGCTATTTATGAAAACGACTTTCAGTATCAAATAAGAACTAAAACAACTTGCCTACATAGTCTTTTACATATATCCCTAATAACCGATTCAGGGTCTGGCGTTGGACTTTGTGCCTGAGGAGACTTCGTTTGACCATTACGAATTCCATTACCATTGTCATCGCCATCGTCATTATCTTTGTCATTGTCTTTGTCTTGCGCATTCCCATTTTTCCGCCTTAACGAGGCGACAAGAATACTACTGATTCTACTGTTATTTGTGAGTTGGTAATTTTGATTCACCATTCCAATATCATTTATATGGTGTTGACTCAAGTGCGAGTAGCAGTGAACCATTAATGCCACGGTTGATAACCATATGATGCTGTGGACAAGGTGCATGTTTCCACTGGAGGAAATAAGAAAAACAATAATAATATATTGACTTAATAACATGCATTTACGAACGTGTTTTTGTCTGTTCGAAGCTTAGGTATTTGTGTCTTGATGACAAATTATTTCTTCGCGAATTTTACATCTATTTTCAACAGCATCTTAGTTACACTCGAAATCCTCCCAAAACAGAACGTGCAAGCTGTTTTCGAGTGCTTATTATACAGATAAAAAATACTTCCGTAATCCGGAACTTTATATTCCGAAAGTGAAACAAAATTCTTTTGAACCACTGATTTTCCGTAAGCTAGCGGAATAGGTTCATCACATACGACTCTTGTCTGTCCGGGTGAGATTTGAGCACACAGTGGATAGTGGATATAAATTACTAGACAGTGATTGTAACCATTTAACCACAGTAACCACAGCTCCCATCAATAATCATATACAGCAAATGTAAAAAGCAATAATTCGCCATGCCAACACTTGCGTCTTTAAAGTTTTCTATCAATTGAACACGTAGTAAGTAAAATGATGAATAAACACATGATTTAAATCCTTGAAAACATGAACCATTTTTTCATAAGAAATACATGTAATATATAGGTAATTTGAATAGCCAAGTCAAGTGTAGTAGAAGGTATATATACTTCACGTTGTATCAGATATCAGTTCGCGATTCAAAAAGAAAATTTGAATTGCTTACTGCATTCACAGTTCATAGCAGACTTTTACGCTGTTCTCAATTTCCGAATTACATACTACAGACTGGACTGCATTTTAGAATATAGTTTGCAATTAAAAAAGATTGAATCGCGAACTGCGTCCCAACTTTATACAACCTTCACCATTTAGACTATACTGGCATTCATATTGTTGATTATAAATTCAGTGCTAATCGGAGCGATGTTGCACAACATCATTAAGACATGAAATCTTCCCGTCTTGCGATGATATTTCTACCAAAACAAAAGGGTCATGATGGCCCCTTTTTCGCTCACCTGAATAAAGACTGCATGCAACTTCTTTCTTTATCATTGCAACTTCTTTCTCAACATTTAACTAGGTCAGAGCCTAACAATGACCAAGAAGTCATCAAGACAAAGATTTCGAGCAACTGTCATCGAGATTTTATAAACAATGTTGTCTCTACAGTGTTATTAAGGTTTACCAGTGATTTGACCCGGAGACCTAATTTTTGTCAAACATATTATAAAGACAAACATTCTGACAAAATTTGGTGGGTTTGAGTTTAGTGTATTTAGGTTGTGCTGGGATATTGTATTAGTGAAATGTTATTTTCCATGTTTTGAGAAGGCCACATTGAAAATAAGTGAAATGTTTTGTATATTTAGTATATTATTTACTTAATGTGTTGACCTTCTATAAATGGATATTATTATTATTATTTAGGGGATGGTAGGATTTTCAGTGTGCGTTTTTTTCTTGCAATCATTTTCTTATTTATATTCAGGCAATCAAAATCGAACGTTTTTAGTAAACAATCACACCAGGTTAACAATTAATTCAAGAATACGACGAAAGATAAGACACCGGATCATCAGAGAATTGTTTTAGACGCTCCTCTCGTGACAATAAACATTTTAACCGATAAATCTGTCATTAAATACATCGGAAACAAAACCTTCCCATGAACATTAATGTATTTTCTAGTGTCATCAAAATGTATTGAACGAAGTTGATGCAACTTTACTGAGAATTCATCACTAAATAATATATTTACATACTTGCATTTCTAAGCTTCAATCATGGCAAGGCATTTGAAGATTGTACATTAAATGATATTGTAAAATTAACTTCTAAATGATTGGTTTTAGTTCATGAACAAACATCAATACTTCTCGCGAAAGAATTCGTGGAAATAATATGTTTCCCTTTAATTGAAAATTCATACTAGCAGTTATCTACAAATATTTGAATTGCTACTTGACAACCAGAAAGATAATTTCGTGAGCTTATCTTATATCGCTCCATTTAACAGCGAACGTTCATTTGTTTTTCTCCGGATAAGCGCTGTTATTGAAACAACGAGAGATGGGCTGGTTCCGTTATTATCTATGTCTAAATTTAGAATCTATGAATGTGTTTAGATAAAACTCATCATATGGTGTGGAAAGCAAAGTACATACAGACATTTAAAGGTAAACGTGATTTATTGCGTGTAATTATCAACGTCAGGTAAAAAAGAGGGACTTTTTGTTGTTGTCCTAGCGAAGAATATGAAATAAAGTTTTGTACAACCAATATAAACACTATATCATTTGACACCAAGGTCTGTACCATGCTTCAGAGCAAGTGACATTTAATTGAGCATTCCCCAAAATTACCCCAGATAGAATACTTTCCCTTTACATTATGCATGTCCGTAAACTTGTCCACCATCTTGTTTATCATACTTCGAGGAACAGCTTACTGGTCAGTATTAATCTGATTTTGTTCAAGTAAAGTAAAACTGAAAAAAAGCTGAAAGTTTCATGTTTTTGTAGCATGAACCGCGAAAAGCGAAGACATCAACATTATTCAAAGGCAGTTTAGATCGATCGCAAAATGTATAGGTTAGAGTGTATATTTGGGTGTTCAAAGTTTAAAGGAGCCGTGGCATTATGCTTTCTAGCCGCCACAGTGCTCCGCCCATTTTTTAGTCGTTCTCCGAAACTAAGAAATTGGAACGGCGTTTATAATTATAATCTATTAAGATAAGAAAGCCATAGAAAAATAAAACCCTTGTCACTGATTGGATAAAAAGAGGGATAAGCACTAATTTGTCTTTCTTGAAAATTCACAATAATCTACTCGTGATTTTTTTTTCATTTCGACTTACTTCTATCATTAACTGGAGAAATCCTTCTATTGAGTTATTTAACCAGTTATAATGGGATATATGTCTTAACTTGATATTTCTTATTACTTTAACACCGTGAATCACTGTGAACTTCAGTTATTGTAATTGGACTAACCCACCGTGGGTCCCGTGCATTGAAACGTCTTCAAATACTTACAAACAGCAATATATTTACAGCCAGCTATTTGCAATGACAGTGTTGGAAGACCAAACTTGGGAATTATTCCGTACTAATTATACTTAACATAATACTGTAGACTTATTGAATTACGATATACGTGTTTGACTGCTCTTGCTTGAGTTAATGTCCTTGTGCTACGATAAATAGGTGACATTTTATTAATTAATCGATGGCTGATTATCCGTACCTCATTACTTCATATTATCACATATTTCAGTGAAGCGAAGCAAGCGCAAATTGTTCCTATACGAAGTTAAGAAGATGTTGGCCAACTCTGACGCTCTAATGGATGAGGTATTTAATTTAATCGTATCAATGAAAGTAATAAATTCTAATGAATGAATTCAGTTCGCGTCTGACTTAAACAGGTAAGTATAATTACTTAGAGTTCTCATGGTTTGATTAATTTCACGTATGTCCGACAATGTAAACTTGTAAAGTAAAGTATATTTGATTCAGTTAAATGTCTTTACGATATGGAGAGATAGGACTATTTTTATCCAATGCTTTAATTTGAAATTGAAGACCTTTCGAATTGTCCGGGGATGGAAATTGGTGTTTCAACTTATAAAAATATTTTCACTCAAAAAAATAAGAATTGAATATTTCATCTCCTCATTTCGTACAAATAATATCTTATATTATTATGAATCGGCGAATGAATTAATTTATTGCAATAAAGGGTTCATCTGTTGCTTTAATGGTTATCCTATATAGTTTATAGTTCACAAGTAATCTGTATATTATGTTAAGAGCTGCGATAAATGCGTTAATTCAAACTGATGTGTTTTAACAAGTTTCTATACGCTTCGTGTATACGCCCTATACAAATGTTTTACATAGGATAGAACCTGTTTTATTGCAATGTTAGAATGACAATAATGTCATAGAATTATTCTTTTATTCTCCGGATCTATTTTCACACAAACACTCATGATCATTTGGCGAGTTAGTAGATAAAAAATCACAGGCGTACATTTTGATAGAACTACTGACATTCTGTCAGTTGGCCAGCTTAGTCCTATGTGAACTTTGGTTGGTCCCTGGTGGAACTGGAACTGATAGCGGCGAGGAACAACCCAGGCATACACCAGGGAGGAACCACAGACCTTTCGTCAGTTGGACAGCTTTTTCGTTTGTGAATTTGGGTCACCGGTGGAATAGGAACTGATAGCTTGTGATTTCTAGTCAGAGAACATAACCACTTGTCTACAGAGGCCACTTCAATATCATTCAGTTTGTCAACCTTTGAAATCACTTAATGAACAGTTCTATATAGCATCATAAAAAATCATAGACAGTTTACTAAGTCGAATAGAACAGAATATGAAATTGATAACGTCCCAGACTTTATCTGATTATAGTGAACCTGATTTGATTGGTCGTCTAAGCACAGAAACAAACGTCTGATCATTGTAACAAGTGTCTAGAAATTAAAACAAAGCGTCTACGAAATGAAACAAGCGTCTAATAATTAAAACAAGTGTCAGACAGTTAAAGCAAGTGTCAGCTAATTGAAACTTCAATTTATCTACTCACTCCAATTCGACTTCTCTATGACAGACTTGACGGAACCGGGCTCCATAAGAAATATTCATCTCTCCGAAAAATGAAAATTCTTTGTAATTAAAACATAAACTAAACATAAGGTGCGTCAAGAATTTGTTTACTACTGCACTTGCTCAAGACTTCTTCACTTGCTTCAGTAGCTTCTTTTATAATTTGATTTTTATGAAATATCAACCAACAAGCATTTACGAAGGACATTTCGCTCTCGGTAAACGTACGCGTGTGAACACTTTCTGATGACAATATTAATGGGATCCATTCAGCCGACTCGTATCCGATTAAGACAAGAGTGCTATTCCAATGATATATTTTAGCCTAGGCTTGTTACCTTTAAACTGTACTATAACTTCTGTGAGTCATTGGACTTTAACAGGTGAAAGTAAAATCTTTGACCAAGCGACTTTTTACTTCTTTTCAATTAAGAGGTGGCTAAATTTGTTATTATGCTTAAATGTTGCCATATACAGTAAGCTACACTATGTCTTTGAAATGCATCCCTAATTCATTTGCAACACAAACATTATGGAGATGACACCTATAAGACATGTTTACCCTTCAAATGTACTAGTAGTGTCATCAGGCAGGCGGCAGCCACAACATGAAACACAAAATGAACAGAACACTAGATGTTTATAAATGTCTTTTATTTGCAACGAGAGAAAGAATATAATATCTCTGACTATTCAATTATACGATTTTCTTCTTTTATCAAACATTCAGTTGGGAATATTGTCTTACAGATAAGGACAGCTATTTGCTGCTTTTTATTTCAATAAATTACCGGTATAGAATTTGTACATTACGGTGTTACGTAAATTTGTTTGAAATGTTGATTAACATATTATATTAAATGATAGCACTAAATCTTAAATTCTTATCTGCTAAATGACGAACAACGGTTTCCATTTTTGTAAACCACGTTTAAGAACTCTGACCTTATCTCATGATATGGTGATTAATTATTCACCGTGATTAAGCAAATTTTCCCCACTGTTCAGATTTTAGCTTTTTCATTTATTATGTGTGCATTTGATTAGGGTTTATATTGACAGTAAACCATATTATAGATATGGCCAGCTGCTACCACCAGCGCCCAAGAGTAAGCAACCATTTAAAACAAAGGCGTCGTTCCACCGACATCATTTGGATAGCACTTTCCAAACTACAAGGAACTACAAAGCTGTCAAAAGTTGAATTTCTTTGTAGAGTGAGGATAGTTAATTCAGTTTTCCATAGCTTCACTCTCTCGGCGCGCATGAATTTTGATGCAGACCAAAATATTACACTTTTCTACTCCCGCCATGTAGTTGTTAAAGTTTCATGTGCTTTCAGTACATTGATTTATGTTTCCCCATCTGATCAGCAAAAGTAGTTCAGCAATTAGCATATACAGCACGTGCATTATGACATCATCATTGCATTCCTTTAAATGTGCGTACTGACGGTATAGGATTGTTTAGAATTTGTACGACTGTTTTGTATTGCTCGTTTACGATTTGCATAGCCATCTGATTTTAACTTGAATGCACGTAATATTTGAATTTGTATTAATGCCACTGAATTGAAAAAATGGAACTATGTTCGTAGGCGGAAGGTTAATGGAAGCTCTTCGGTATGTAGGAAAAATTTCCCGACCGACTATTGAGAAATGGTCTTAACCTTGTGTTCGTACCGAGCAACAAAAATGATTGCAATTAGAACCGCGAACGATTATTTCGAATGTAACTGTTTTTAGAGGGTCGTGGCCATGGTCCAGTAGTTAGTACACTAGATTTGTAACCTAGCGATCTGGGCTAGCATCCTGGTCGCAGCAGGTTGTATGCTTCTATGAAAATTAGACAAATCAGGCGACGGAAAATTATCTTTGAAAAATAGCGTTAAACCCATTGAAACATCACAATAGGTAGCAATACCTTTAAATGTTCTGAAATTCTTGGGTACACGTACGTTTAAAATCACAAAAATAGGCGCATATAACTTTGGAACACATCACGGTTTATACGTCGAGAGAAAATAGATTAAACATACGCAAACAAAACTATCAACTTGTTATATGAAATCAATATCATTAAGAAGAAGTCAATCTAGACATTTCATTTAAACAATCCGTGTAATTGAAACTCAGTTCATTGCCTTTGTCATCTTGTCAACGTCAAATGTTTAAATGAAAACAGTTTTAATTTCCTCCTAAACACGTGAGAATGACGTGAGTTGGCGTTTAAAAAAAATTATTTATATATTTGGGTTTAATGTCGAGTTTTTTTTTCAACCAGTTTTCCTGGACGGTATTATAACCAGTACTTGTTTATCCTTCCATTAGGAGCCGGCAACCTCTCCACATGGAGAGGAAAATCGACATTTTTTCAAATTTACATGGAAGGGTATGACCTGACGCGTCCGGGTTGCGAGCCCTAATCGACGGGCTACAAATCAAGTTCACTAACCACGGCCCAATACAAGCACACATTTAACAACATTTTACAGAAAGATTAAAAACAGTTACATGCATGAAATTAATCTTTGATTACGTAACTTAGTTACCAATGTTTCTTTTTTATCAAAAGCCCTAATATATATTCTTTCATTAAAACGTTCTCAGCATAACATATTCGACTTTCCAGAAAATAATAATTGTTTCTTTTACTAATATATAGTTTAATATATTATTTTAAATTATAAAGTATACACCTATGAAATATAAAATTATTTTTTATCAGTATTGCAACATAATCAGCCGCGCACTAATTAAGACAATACAATACCTTGTTTTATTTCCAGAATATCACCACAAAGATATCGCTGACACTTGTCTCAATGTTACAACTGACGGAGATGAACCAGCACAGCAGTATGGCGATACGATACTGTTCTATTATGCCTTAAATATTGTAGCTATATATAATCGGCTCCTATACGAGGTTTGCTATTGGTAAGCAGCATTAAGCCTTAATTTTATAACAGGCGACATTTGCTGGGTCATGTGAGCGGTACATCTTGTCGCTTCATATATTATACATGTACACTTTGTCAATTTCATTATTCTCTTGATCTGGGAGGTCAAAGCCTTACTTGCATATTTCGCAAACAAAGGATAGCCGCCCTGATAGTGTAGAGTACGGTAATCAAGTAGCACTTATATTACTGATTTGATAGTTTCGGCGAATCGAGCTACCATCTTATCTTGCCATTTTAGCAAATATTAAGGCAACGACATGTTTTTATGTAACTTTCAAGTTAAAATGGCAAACGCAATTTCGAAATTTGTATGTTTTGAGTGGCTGAAAATTGGGTAACACTATGATAACTTCCTTGATATTCTTTCAGGCATTTATTTTAACGACACAGACCGAGGACAAATAATTCAGAATTATGAGCGCAATATATTCATCAAACCACAGGGAACATATGCTGCAGGAAAGATACGAACCCACGTGCCAAATGTCTATAAATCGAACGATTTACCAATTAAACTGAATATGAAGGACGAGCTGCCTTTACTCATCTTATTCAATACAGTAAACAACGTTGATTTTAAATGCGGTCAATTATCTATACCACCACATCATGATCATATCTACGTGACAGAAACTGAGTTTATTTTTCAGTAGTTATCTATAATACAGACACTTATTAAAAAGTGTGGTACACATTCGTTTAGAATGTAACAGTGAATTAAAACTAAACCCATTGATCTAATCTAGACGTATTTGGCTGAACAACAGAAGGAGGCGCTTGTTTTTCCGATGTTACGCCTGAATTAAAGCTGTTGAGTTCAATGGCATTGTATCTACCACAGCTAACTCACAAATCAGGACAAACCAGACGAGAGACATTGATGAGTATTGTTTTATAACCATAGGACACTACAAGAATGTTTGAACTACTTGCTATACATAAATTATAATAATACGACTCATTGGCTTAAAACAAGCTGAACGAACGTACAAACGAACAATGTTGAACGTAATTTAAAAGTAACATTAAAGTAAACAAAACCAAAACAATGTTAGAAAGTTTGTTACCGACCTCACGTTTTATTATCCTTTATAGCACTGAGATCATATCTTCAATTTGCAATCTGTTCGTATAAGATAACTCCTGGGGGTCATTCAAAATTCATTGCGTGATAAAAATATTCTTGATTACGTCATATTGGCCTGTTTAATTTCGTTTGTTACCTTAGCAATAGAAACCACTTCGTTACGCCAATGGGAAAGCCAAAAGCTCACCATACGTGTTGTGTGGCGGCCACAAGAACACTTAATTTTGTACTCGTACTGTCAAAACTGACCCACTTATTACCAGAAATCATTTAGAATAAGAGGTGCGTTTGATAACACGTGACTACTTGGCTGCTTTTAGTGGTATACGACTGTTTGCGTGTGTCAATACGTTTAGCAATGTACCGAACATCAATGAAGAAAGAAAATCAAATTTGGGTCAGAGTTAAAGTAGGAACTGTAATGCATTTCTTTTGAATTACTGAAATGTTCACTCGATAAATGGAAGATGAAGGGTATTATTAATTACATTTACATACACTGCATTGAATTTCATGGTGAACGAACTTGGAAAAAGGCGTACTATGAAGTAGAGTGTATGAACAAAAAGTAAATTATATGCATTTTTTTACTGGCGGGCATTTCGTGTTTAATGAACCTGTTTTCTTGTATTTTGTATCAGTGCTAACCTTGTTGTTCGTCAGTAACTGAAAACATCTCCACATGAATGGAAAGCTGTGCAGGAAAACAACAAGCTTCGAATAGTAATAAATAAAAGTACCCCATCTTTAACCATATCGTTACAGGGAAAGTGAGTTGCACCCAGGCTTCGAACACGAGAAAGCCAGACCGTAGAGCAAAGATTTGACCCACTGAGCTTCTTCATATATCGTGATCTGATAAACAGTTTATGTGTCTAATACATGAAATGGTGTAGATTTAACCAACATGCTTCTGGTTCTCATAACCGATTTTTATCTAGAACAAAGATTGTTCCAAAATTAAGAAAACGCGATCACGAATTACAATGTAAATATAATAAAAGTCACCAAGTGTACATTAAGCCTACGTTAAACATTTATCGAATTATAAGTACTTGTTTTCATTTTTCACCGGAATTTGGCGATGAACCAACTTTTTTTTGGATGGTGGGTGAAACCAATGGGCGTATACCTGGGTGGTACTACATACTTTCCGTATGTCAACTCGACTGCTCCTTGTCTGGTCCAGGTAGGGATTAGAACATACAACGGTCTGTGGCTTGTGATAACTATTTAGAGACCATAACATATCGGTCAGAGATGACCATTTATCATGTACTACCTTCATGGCATGTACGGCCATCAATTTGACCTCGGCCGAGTGTGGTTTGTGATTTCAATACATACGAAAGGTATTTCTAAGCCAATAAAGTGATGAGGGGTTTTCAACAATATGACCGAATTGATAAGAATATAAAGACTGCCTTTGGAACCAAACTATCGGTCTCATTTACTATGTGATGTTACCAGAAAGGACTGTTTTAATTAAGAAAAGAAACAATTGCATGTATTAATTTTAGCATTTTAACTCCCATATAGGCATATTTTGTAGTCTATATGCATGGTTCCCCAGATACGCTCTTTTTAGAGTTTGGTTTGTTTATAATGCATATTTTACATTCTACAACCATTTTCATGTTACCAAGTCATGTTAAGTCGAACAAATAAACACACCTTTAAAATTCAAATAATATGGTTTTCCAATTCAATTGCAATTACATGTATTGACTTTAGCAATCTAAGTCGTCTTTATACCAAATTCTTGAAAGAAACACATACATGTGCAGGTCGTTATTTTACGAATCATTCCAAAGTAATGCATTTATAAGGTAACTTTTTAAAATGAATATCGTTATAAAGGCGGTTTGCAGGTTAGCCGCGAAATGCAAGACATAAATACCGCACCGCGATACTGCTTGTGAAGATTTTAATCAATCGTAACTACTCGGGCATTCCCGGACATTCCCGTCACTGAGAATACGCCTCGTTCATAGGTTCAGAGTTACGAATTTTTGTTATGTGGTTTTCGGTCACTATTTTTTCAACACTAGGCACTCGTTTTCAAAAATCATTCTTAGAATGGCTGACTTTCAAACGTGTTTTTCGTTCGCGATTGATAAGATGGGCACCAAGTTTCAATCGAAAGAGAAACATATTATTTCCATCGTTACCATGGTAAATAACGACAATATACACGCCTCATAGTTTTTCTTGTGATTTTCTTAACATAGTAATAGGGTCGGTAGTTGGGATGGAGACTCTGAAATCGCATCCCTGAAATACTGGAAGGAGAAGCCACGATCTTCCGATAAGTATATATAGCCAAACGCGTACAATACTAGTACCAACAAACCATCGGTCCACCCCTACTGTCGAATATACTGTATTGGTTACTTTTCTGCACTGAAAATCGTAACATAAATTAAATAAACCTTCATAATCCTCATAGGTTGTGGCATAAATGAATTTTCAGATAAGACATGATTGTACTCGGAGACCATTCATGCCCATGTCTTTCATTAACTTCATGATGTTTGGCCAGTCGGTCATTGTTCTTTTAAAATGTACAGTCAAACCTGTTTTAGCGGCCACTTTCGAATAAGGCCATTCTAAGAATTAAAGACATTCAATTAAAAACAATCACTGATTACGTAGAACAAAATGACCTCTGAATAAAGGTCATCTGTCAATTAAGGCCACATTTTGTGTTTCCCAGGGGTAACCTTTGTTCACAAGTTTTACTGTTTAAAGATATATTTCATGCAAGATTTTAGTCTTATCATTCAATATAACAGGTTTTTGACAAACATTTAACGATTGGTTAAACTGAAGCGACAGATGCTGTGCTAATTAAACAAGCACAAAATGAGACAAGGATATGAAACACACTCCAACTTGTGAACAAAAGCCACCCTTGGGAAACACAATAATTACGTGGCTTTCATTGACAGATAATCTTTATACAAAGGTTCATTTTGTTCTAAATACATTTGAATGGGGTTGTAATCTCACTTAATCCTTTGTTGCCGTCCTTATAATGTCATTAAGGTCAAGCTGGCGGGAAAGGTCGCGTTAAACAAATAATTGGAATTTTCGCAGATAGTGTAAGGCATGTGGCCTTTTTGCTTTTTCGTTGTTCAGTGTTTTTAACTTTTATATAGATGTTTATGGGCCAGAGCCTTAATTATCATTGAATGTCAATGTGTAGTTATATAGTCTGTCCGAAGATTACTGTTTCATGTGGGACTTTTTTACAATTTCCGTGTTAAATCTACTTTCTACTGATACACAGAATAGGACCCCGAATGGTAATGAATTAACATATTATTAAGGCGATGAAGTCGGTGAAAAGGACAAAGGCGCCATCACTGCGTGCTAACTACAACAAATGTTAGCCAACATGATAATGCAGAGCTCTAGGAAAGTAAAGGTCGGTTCGTCTGACAAGTTTTCCTGGACCGTATATTAACTAGGATCCGGCAACTTATCCCCAGATGGAGGAAAATCGATATTTTGTCAAATTTTCATCGAATGGTATGATCTACTTGGACCGAGATCCGAACCTGTATCGCTGGATTACAAAACCAACGCTCTTAAAACAACCGCGGCCAGACGAAGTGTCTTCAACTAAACTACTAGTAGCATGTGCTACGCCCAGGGTCTTCACTCTCGAATTCAATTAAAACAGAATTGACATTATACATGTACATATTAATTTTAAAAGAAAATATGACATTTTTTCGATAAGAAATCGCAATAATTGTATAATGTTAAAAGTCACGTAGACCTAAAACAAAGTATGTCCATCGGCATGAACACTATTTATTTCGTTTGATGTAAAATTCTGACAAAGAATGCATCTTTACCTAGATAATTTGATAAAATATCTGGCTGGAAAATTTATTGGTTTTCATGTGATTTATAATACAAAATGCATACGAAATACTAATTTGATTATAAGGCTGATAAAGTCCAGTTATTTTAGAAACATTGTGACATTTCTTCCTTTTCAGAGTTTCTGCCTTGCAAAACAAAAACAAAACTTTCATGAATGTTAAAAGATAATTAATTTCGTTCTAACCAAATGTCAGCGCATATAGAGTTCATCAAATTCTATGGTATGTATATATTTTAAGACATAGAATCATGCTTTATGACTTGTTTTTTTTGTTCATTTTCATTACTCGCGTACGATATAACCTGATATCAGAAGAATTAATTTCATTTTATTCAACTGGAAGTCCTTGTTTAATCATATGAAGAAACAGCTGCAATTTTGAGTCCATCCGTTACCTCTCGTGTTTTAAGGGAAACACTTCTAAGGCTTGCTCGTTCAAATTTAGAACAAAATGCCACATCTACGAGAACACGAACGTTTACGAGCCGTCGGCATTCTTAAGATACGACTGACCCATAGTGAGATTGCCCGGCATTTTGGTGTTCACCGAAACATCACATCAATTCTTTGTAGACAACTCAATACCAAAGGAAATACGTCAACGGCGAGAACATTGGTTCAACATAATTATGCAACACCGTTCCATGGCATGATTTGGATGCTTCAATGCGTTGTCGCTGCCACGCTTGCATCAACGTCAATGGTGGCAATTCATCGTATTGATCTGTAAATTTGATTTTCGCCTTTGTAATAGTGACAATGATTTGTTATCGACGTTAACAAATTTAACGGTGATTTGCAAACTTGCAAAATTTATGTTATGGCTGCTCTTAACCACATATACGTGTAGTCTGGATTACCTGCCCCTTTCTACACAAAGAGTATTCTACATGAAGCTAGGAACCAGACTAAGGTACTTGTCACAACAGTTACACCAAGTTAACCTATACATAAACGCTTACATATGGAGGCGCTTGTGATATTGAAGATTTAATGTTTAGGAAAACATGTTACATGTACAATTTCTGAAAACAATATTTTGAAAGCTTTTTGAAAACACAGACAAAACCGGCACCATTGAGAACATTAAGATGTTTCATATTTCCGTTACCGTTACTAACAACTGCATTCCTTCCATTTTGTTTTGTGGCAAGATTTTTTATCATTAAACAGTTTTTCTGCTTGAAACATGGACAGGTATCAATGAAATACTCAGAATTCTTTTTAAAGAGAAAATAATAATGACAAGTGATTTAAAAGTTAATTGTGTTTCAAGTATTTTCAGCCAATCTGATAAAAAACTGAAATGAAAATATAAAGAGACCTCTCGGGGTTTTACTGGGAGAAAAAACTGTATGGAAAGATTTAAAATGCCAAATTTCAGTGAGAAAAAAGCAAATTACATAACATTTCATGAATATAGAGACTGGTCTCTGACCAAACCAGTCTTGCTGAAAAGTTTCGCCTTTCTTTTCCCTTTTAAAATCTATATCGAGTCAAACTTGTGAACATAGGCCACCATTTGGAAAGATAAAATGTGAGCTTAATTGGCAGACGGCCTTTATCCAGAGGTAATTTCGTTCTAAATTACGAATGAAGGTTTTATAACTCACAGGGTGACTCTTATTCGGAGGTGACCGTTAACATAAGTTTAACTGTATGCTTATACATGAATGGGGAATGACCTCCTTTGTTTTTAGCTCACCTAAAACACGAAGTGCTCTCAAGGTCTGATCCAATTTACCCAGCCCCAGGTTTGGCTTGTTTTTTTTGGCCAAATTTTCTTGATCAATACATCATGGTCTAGTACTAAACGGATGATATAGCATTGTCTAGTTGCCCACAACTAAAAATTATGTTCCTGGGGTCGAAATTGGTTTTACCCATAGCGTCACTTAATTATTTATCAAGTTGTCCATTCACTGGATTACTCAGATGAGCGATATAAAGTAAATGTAACTCGTTATAGCTACTAGTATATATTTAGTTTGTTCCATTCGTCTGTAAGAATATTGATAGAATAAATAGTTCATAAAAGTTTGAACGGAAAGAGTTTTTTTTCTGGTTAAATTAAACAAGAATTCTAACTTTTTTAGGATTCTGTTGATCTTTTTATTTTGTGGTTCTGAACTTATCGATTGTACCGATTTACAGAACATATCGTTATTGTGATAATCGATATCGCATCTCAGAGAGTTTTTAATGTCTCGTCGAGTTCTGATCATATTTATATGATTAGTCATGTTTATCACGAGCATCGTCAGCTCGATATCTTGAGCACAAATGACAGTTTACAGTTTATTTATTGGCAAAAAACGGCAAAAGAATATTGCCTTTGGCCATTTACATAATAATTACAAGGAATATGACCAAGACGTTTATATACATGATATTTCCATGTACATAATAAACAAATGTATACATTTCTAATACATGAAAATACAACATATTTATATAATTAGTCATGTTTATCACGAGCATCGATCGTCATCTCCATATCTTGAGCACAAGTGACGATCCTACGACTTGATTTTAAGTGTTAATTAACCTTTCTTCTCTTGAGGAGTGCCTAATCTAGCATGTCCGCACCCTAGAATTTACGTGCCAATGAGTGGTCACGACAATACAGCAATATTACTTTAACGATGTGAAAATATAGAATGACGTTTCGCCTTTTGAATGTAAAACGAATCTCGGATGTGATAGTAAACAGTCTAAAACACGAATATATTCATGAATAGATAACTTTATTAATTAAATCTGCAGAATATATTTAAAGTTAAACAAGCAACGAATATGTATAGTCCTCTGACTTCATTGGGCACATTTTACGTAAGTATTTCTGAAAATTTCTTCAATACGCTAAGACAGGCACATGACACAAAGCCTTTTCAACCAACGAACAGATACCTCGTTATTACGAGCACCCGGGTTCATTTTGTCAATTCTAATTACTCTGCAAAACAACGTTTTTTTTTTTTTACTTTGTACTATTATTGTCTAAACATCAAAATACATGTAAAACAGTCATGTGCTCATAACATACAGAAAAGATAAATACATAATATTTATGGATTCTGTATTTTTTATATGAAATAAATATCAATTTTTATATCTGTTGTTTTTTACTACCCATCCGAAAGCTATGGTCATTTCAGAGCCCCCCGAGACAAGATTGAGAAGATATAGGAGAACTGGGCATTTATATCTTTACTCTTTTCGAATATAATTTCCTGGTTCTTTATTGTACCCGGTGTAAAGAACTGATACATGCCACATCCTTTTACCTGTGATTTTCTAAACACAGTCTGACTTGGCTTGGAAGTTCGGATGGGGGCACTGAAAAAGCAACTCTGGGAAATTGGAAAGGCGGAGCCGATAGCCGAAACCTAAACTTTTCGTTTAGTAGTCCACTCGACCACCGCATAGATAATATTAATAATATTAAAATAAGCAAATGTTTTTGAAGAAAGTATGAACACTTTATTTTCACCACTTCACCAAATAGGAATTCAACATTTAAGATTTATACAAAATATATTTATAAATGTACAATGTCTATTAATCCTCAATGAACAAGTGGGAATCCGCAACAAGAGCGGGTTGAAAAAGTTCTGTCAGTGTGACGTCTTCTTCTTCTTCAACATCGTAATCGTCCAACCAAATGAGTGCATCACCAAGGCAGTGAGTTTTGAAAAGTTTTTTCTGATAGAGTTGAACACGGAGACATGTTATGTGTAGCCATTTTTCACCTACACGATCAAATTCGAATGTCTCGTCGAATTTCGGATCTCGCAACCTTTTGGCTACTTTCGTTCGTTTTTTCTTTTCGCCTTCTCTTTGGTATATACTAAGTTTTAAAAAAGAATCAATGAGTTTGTTATTGTCACGTAGGTCGGTTACGTCCATCACTCTCAATATATGTACTTTCAGCTTTTCCGAAGATAATTCATAGTTCAGTTTAAGGTCTACTGATGCAATACTGATACCGCGGTCCTCGTACTTGCCCATCAGATCTGGAGAACATGTCCTTCCATGAATGGTGCCTTCAGCAAACCTGCTTAAATCATTCCAGTCGGCTTCATACAAGTGCATGTCATCGTTGTTAAACGTACCTTCATCCTCGTTATATTCTCTTAATTCTTCTGAGCCGTACATTACATTCAGTTCTGTACTTGTAGTTTTTTCTATTACGTCACTTAATAAACAAAAACGTTCTGAATATAAAGCAGACATGTAGCTTTCGTTCACTTTGTCTTGATCATGATCTTCGTAGTATGCTTCATCTGAAATTTGGCGACTGTTGACGATTGCCAAAATTCTGTCAGAAATTGTTTCCGTTTCAATGACGTCATACTCGTCACGGAACAGATGTTCTGGGTCCTTTTGTACCTTAGATACAACCGAAGGTTTCCGCATCGGCTTTTTGTCATATATATCTCCTGCCTGGTTGTTAACATCACTTCTCCCTCTGAAAACATCGACTTCGAAAATGGACGAGGTCCTTTCATTCCTGGGATCTTTATCTGAGGTTCCACTGTCAAAGATTAGTGTGTGCCTTAGGAGCAAAGGTGACACTGTTTTGGAGACTGAGTCGATGATTCTTGCACATAGTTTTCCGAGAGTCGGTGAGTTGTCAGTTGATGAAGAACTATTGGTCCTGAGTGGAACCTGCTCCTTCGAATAGTGAGAAACATTGAAAGCCATGTTGTGTCTATGAAGTTCTATAGACGATCTACTATGCTTACCCACCCTTATATAGTGTCCAAGAGCTGTGGGTGATAACTGAACAATCACAACCAACCCTTTGACTATATATTGGGACAACATATTATTACTAAGAACAAACTGTGAACAGTGATCGTGCTTGCAACACGTAATGGAAAAGTTTATGTAGGAATGAAGACAAAATACATCAGAAAAAAATTAAGTAGTGCTCGCAAGTTTAATTGCAATGTGTACTGCTATTTCTGAAAACGGTCGTCATGCGTATTTCTTCGTATTACGTTGTTCCTTGCACGTACGTACGCTTCGTAGAACTTGTCCCCGTTTTTAAAAGCGAAAGCGAAGCGAAAGCGAAGCGAGAGCTTCCATTGTGATAAACCCTGTTTTGTATTTACAAAAACTTGACGCCTCTAATCCATACATTCGCGTCGAAAATAGTACCACTGGTTGTATAACTCTAGCGATTGCAGTTATGATACACGTTGGATATTCATGTACATGTATTGCAGGTTTATGTTTATTTTGAATTATTACATTGTTTTGGCATTTCCAACTGTAAAACTTTTGAGTTTAATAATTCAGTATTCATCCGCACAAAAGTCATATTCATAAGGGCGATCCGCACATATGTTTCATCATAATTAGAATAGTCTTAAAGACAATAAATAGTGCGCATCGATACTATACACATGGGAATCGCTAGAAAACACTAGCAGAGCGAGGACACCAGTTAACCGTAATTCCGCCTACTGGATAGATATAAAGTACGGAATGGACTCAACCTCGCGAAATGAAATTCTTATTTGCGATATGGGTTTGCATAACACATCTTTATTAAAACAGAATTATACACAGCACACTCAACCACACCGCTAAAGAGTTAACTCTAATGCGGGAGATACTAACTCTATCATTAGATATAATTACGAAATTTTGAGAGTCAGATGTGTTTTACCGTGAACAGGAAGTGGAGGCATTAGTTTACTATCAACATCAACAGAATTGAGATCATAACAAATGGACCTCTACCAAAACATCTACATTACACAGGGCAAAACATGACTCTTCAATATATACATTTGGGTTTGTAAAATTGTGGCCTATAGTGGTATCATATCATATAGTTATCTAATGCACATCTACCAAATTATATCAATAACAGTTTTACCATCGCTTCTGACAGTACTCTCAGTGCTTTGATTAACATTCTAGTCAGCTACATATATGGAAGAATTGTTTAGCTAGCTTACGAAAGATCGGTGTTTCTACACGGGTATGGAGTCTTACTCCATGCTTATAGTTTGAAGTCTGCAAAATCACTCTGACTGTTCGTTCGTAAATTCTCAAACAAAAACTACTATTGCAAGGTTCGAATATTGGTGAAGTATACTATCAAAGTTTTAATGAAATTATTTTTTTTACTTATATTATCATAAATTTGGAGTGCTTTTTAGACAAAAAAGCTACTACAATATACTTATGATTGTGTGCTTTTCATGTAGGTCCTTCTGCAGGCTTATTTCTAGCGCTGCCCTAGTAATTGACGAGTACAATTTCAGTGATGAACTAAATAAATAGTTTACTATCAACCCTGCGAAAAGAATCCAACATTGGGAAAGATATAATGTGGCCTCAATTGACAGTTAGCCTTTCAATGAATGGTCTTTCTTGGGGGACGGGGGGGGGGGGGGGGGGGTATTCGAAGATGGCCGCTAACATAGGTTTGACTTTAATCCTCAAGTCCTCAATTAAAAAACCTTTCCGGCATTTTGATAACAAAGGAGCTAAAACACATTTATAATTTATTTATTTTGCATGCGATTAGTATCTTAAATTGGTTTAGATATGAACATTTTGTACCGATATATTAAGCTAAACATACACGCTGTGGCCATCCCTGATTTTTATGAAAAGCACACTATTCTTCTAAAGTGACGTTCACATGCTAACGTACGGCACCCTTAAAGTCGTTGAACTTCCCAATCCTTCATTTGAAGTGAAATTGTTTTCACATAAATATGTTATGTTGCCTGTTTGATGAAGAAACTCGTGTACATTTCTTATATAACTGTTCAGAAATGTGTAAACAAATGGCCCTCAGGGTGACCTTTGACCTAAATATGCACAGCTAGTTCCTGTAGAGGATGTTGAGGTACCAAATAACATATGAAGTTCGATGATTGTAGATGGACGCGTTTCGATTGTATTGGCAAGATTACAGTTTGGTACAAACAAACAGACTTGCAGACAAGTCATACCAAAAAACAATACGTGGAAAACAATGGCAAAAGGCCAAGCCATGCTATTTGGAAGAGATTAGTCAAAACACGTTTGTTTGCTGAATGGGTATGAAGACATAGAGATGTCGTCGACAAAAAAGCAGACTTGCATTTTTGGTCTCAGCTCAGACATGCCTTTTCAAAATTTAGGTGCCTCCTCAACCAGAATGACATGTCATCAAAGTACTGAAATTACTCAAGGAAACTGAACTTACATTGAACGGGAACTATAGTTTGACCTTTGCAGGCGGATGCAGAAAAAGCGAACTTTGGACCTGTTTCCAAACAGAACATACATAGTTCTTAAATGTTCAGTATGTCCCAAACGGTAACATTCAAGCTAACAACAGAAACGGTGACGGGATAAAGATTGAATTCGCTAAAAACACCTTACATCAGCTGGTATACTTCAAGCAATTTGTTTGTGTTTTACGCCCCTTTGAACAGTCAGAGTCATATGAGGCTGACAAGTCACCTAAGCATGTACTAAACTCACATCCTCCCTAAGCAACTGCCTATACTTTCTCACATTAAGATCGAAACATGGTCAGTAGCTGGGCTCGAACCCTTTGATTTACTAAGTTAGATCATGTATTTGTAAGAAGTTGCACAAGTGCATTGCATTGAGCTGAGACGGTTACTTTGTGTTTTGTAGTTTGTGTGGTAAGACATAATAAATCGAACAGTTGGCTCCAACTGACCTATCAGACCGTACAGAAATCTGAACAATATCACAGGTGCATGTTAATAAAATAAACAATAGCAAACTGTGATCTACCTGATTTAGCAATCGATGGACTATACTCGTTGGCATATACTGATTTTTATTAACTGTGGTTTAAATTTCGGATAAATTTCATACAAAACACTAAGCCGTGGCTCTGTATAGACTATAGAGGCATGGCGGGAAAATAACTTGTGACAATCCAAACAGCTAGTAGGAATTGGGCATGGCCAAGTTAGTTATTTGTTGTTTGTTTAGATACACTAAAATATCAGAAGCTAGGGCTATGATTATAACTCACCACCGTTTGAATGGTAATCCAGGACATTACCACAAGATAACTAATCCTCACTCTTTAATGGATATAAATACATTATGACTGGACAGAAAACAAATGAAATCAAGAATATACATTACATTGAAAATAATTTTTATTATATTCATAAAGCAATTTTAATGAATAATACATAATAATTAATGTGATGTTTTCCTAAATATAAATTAATGAGAATGTTTGCAAACTGTCTAAGTACTAGCATTACAAGATAGGTTTATTAAATCATTTAATATTGTCTCTAGAAAACGAAAAACTCATTAATTTCAGTTATGATATTTCAAAAAAAAAAAATATGTTTACATAGATACACATGGTGACAGTATTTCAATGACCGAATATTTCCTAATGAATGCTCCTGGGGCAAAATAGACCTTTTTCAATGTGTCAATTTGAAGAATAATTAAAGCAAGCAATCATGCTCCATTTATTAGGAATTAATTGGTCTCACAATTTTCATTTTTTTAGACACTTAATTGACGTAAACATATAGTAGCCTGGTATCTCAAAAACAAAGAAAAAAAGCAATTCAATTTAAAATATAGAAAACTCATCAAGTTTAGATCAAAACAATATTGCACATAAATAATATTGCACAAATTAAATTTCTGCAGATGCTCACAAATTGACTGTGATTTACACATTATGTTATATGATTATACAACCATAAATTTTATGTAAGAATTTATTCTTACGTAAAGCCATATAAAGAAAAAAAATAAATGATTAACTGAAATAGGTTAAACGGAAACCAACAGAGGATCCAATGCCATCTGAGACATATTTCACAAAAGCAACATTTCCACTGGTTGTCATAGAAGCTGGTATCTCCTGCAGAATAAAAAGAAATATGATACACATATGTTACTAATAAATCTTAACTTAACCTAACATTTTATTCATACTACTATGAAATATCTCTGTACTTAGCTTCAGCAAAATGAAAAAAAAATCAACTAAAATAGAACTTCTGTTCATGAGTATCACAAAATCTGCCACGGCAACCATATTTTGTCTGCAGATGTAATAGGATTACTTAATAGCGCAGGCCTTTCTTATGCTGTTTTAGAGGCAGAATTTTGGCCCCACTCCCCTGATGAAAAATATACATTTTCCCCTAATTAGGTCCCAAAATTCCCAATCAAATTTAATTTCTGAAAAAAAAAAAAATATATATATATTTTTACAACCATGTAGCATTTCGTCAAGAAAAGGCCAGGATCTTTCGTTTCTACATATTAAAATATTGACTATGGACATACATGTAGAACCTTATGTTAAAAAGACTGAAAGTTCAATTGCCATTGGTGTCAACTGGTACAAAAAAATTGTTTTATCAATATTTTTTTCAGAAGTAAATTAACTCAATTCCTCTATATGTACATTTTCCCAATCTGACATACATTACCCCCTCCCCTCGAAAGGACCTGCCATCTTCCCCTAAAATCCCAAAAAGGGCTGTAGTGGAATGAGGCTTAAAAATACAGGGTAAACTTACCCCACCACAGAATCTGCCAAACTGGTTGGTTATATCACTGTTACCATCATACAGGATAATGTAATCTGTAGCACAGTTTTCTCCATCAAACATTCGCATATCAGTGAATACCAAACTTATAACTCTTCTTGCTGGTACCTGTATAAGCCAGGTACAAGTACTAGCATCCGTATAGTTGCCAGGGTAACCAGGACTTGTCAAACTTCCATTGATTCCTGTCAAATTGCCACCACAACCAACACCTGTAGGATATAACAAAAATTATAAGAACCAACACACTTACCTGAGAAAATACTGTGTACAGTACAACCTCTGTAGAGCAACACCCTATGGGAGCTGCAAATATTGACCGCTGTTTAGAGGTTGTTGCTTTACAGAGGTTAAATTTATAGTAAATATCAGCTTAGGGAAATTTTGAAGGTGTTGTTGTAGAGAGGTTGTTGCTCTACAGAGGTTAAATTTATAATTATCAGTTTAGGGAAATTTTGAAGGTGTTGTATAACCCAAAATTTCCAAGTAAAATATTGAAATAAAAAAAAAATAAGAATAAAAAACAGAAACAACTGTAACCCTAAGGAAAAGAACTGGCAAGAATCTATTGTTTCGAGACATGAAACATGTTGCCTGAAGACACATAGATCCAATCATTAAAACATTCAGACCACTCTAATTTATCTTTGCAAAATATGAGCCATTTTCAGAGAAACACAGATTTTTTATTAGAAAAAGTCTGAGCTGTGAATCAATAAAATGTACCATTATATGAAACTGTGTAAGAGAAGTCATATCCGGCATATGTTACTGAAGGATCTGTGACAAAACTCAGAGATACTTGGTTAGTTGTTGCAAATACTGGATCTGGTAGTATGAATCCACATACTCGCTGGATGACAGGGGAGGTTACTTCAGATCCATTTCGTACCTAAAGAAATAAATAGCATATCAGTTATTGCTATGAAGAAAGCAAAATAAACACATAATCTCATTTCCGTTAAGGAACAGAGTTTGTATAAGCCTATTTAACAAACTGTCAAAAAGAAAAACTCATGACATTCCATCCCCAAATTTTCAAAGAGAATTTAGTGAAGGTATGACTGTATCTTAGTTTTAGTGTGTTTGGCACTGTTTTACAATGCACTGGACTTTCTAACCAGTACTAAGTTAACCTATACTAAGTATTCTTCTGCAAGGATCTGGCAACTTCTCCACATAATCAATATTTTGGGCAAATTTAATAGGAGTGTGTGACCAACTGCAACCGGGATTCAAACCCATATAGCTGGCTTACAAGTCCAGACCACTGGACCAAGGTCACAGCCTCCTTGAGAACTGGTAAGGAATTCAAGTTATAAAAGGTCCAATAACTAATGAAATACAAGATGTAAATTCATGCTGTTGAGCTTTGCTCTGGCCATTTCATCATATTCATACACATAAAAAAATGCTTTCCCCTAATTCTTCAGAAACAAAGCCATCTTTATTGACCTTTAATGTTTTCATAATTAGACCCATACTTAGAGAAATGCTTAATTTGCTTATTTCTTCTGTATCTCAACATTCTAAAAACATACCACCTTTGTATTGGACAGACCATTAAATACCAATAATAATATAGAAATACTAAATTCATTTATAAAGGTTACTCTTACTTCAACAGAGTCAAAGTAAAAAATAAACTTAATGTACCGGTATGCATTTTTAATGAAAAACAAAATCACCTCCAGATAATCCAAGTTACAATTGCCGTAGGATTCGATACGGAAGGCATTGAAATAAAGAGACACAGTAGTTCCACTCAGTGCTTCAATATTAAACAAGCAGTTAGCATTGTGAGGGTAGCGGTCTGGCCAACCTGGACTTGTAATTCTCCCACTGTCGCCGGAATAAGTCCTGTTACATGCTGAAAAACAAATAAATTAGTGCAAGTTTGCAGATCTGAAAAACCTAGGCTGGCAGGAGGCCCATGGTGGTGAATCTCCTGAAAATTAGCACTTTTGAAGACAATAACAGCACTACCAGTATTTATTTGTGCTAAGAGGCTGATAATGACCCCTTTGGACTTCGAAAAACCGAAAATTCTGTATAAACTGGAAAACTTGCATCCCTGCAAAAACAGTTATAACCTTACTTAGAAACTACTTTGATACCGAGTTTGTTGTTTATTTGATTTCAATGCCGTTTTTTAACAATTTTTCAGTTACATTATTGTAACAGCGGCCGCCGGCCAGTACACCTAAGTCTTCCTTTCCTAGATAACCAGGTTATAAAGCCAGTGTACTAACCACTGGTAAACAATATCATGAGAGGCAGGTTGCAAAATGTTCTTTTCTAATGATTTATAAACTGTGATAAAAATAAGGTTTATTAGATGAAGCAAATTTAGTTCAAACACAATAGGTTTTAGATTTTAAAAAATCCAAATAAAATCGAATGGTTATTAAGGAAAGGGCCATCTCTAAGGAGTAATGGGTTAAACTAATTTTTTACACTTCGACGGTAGGATGCATAAATTCTATGAATTAAGATCTTACTGGCTGTCCTGAATGTCAGCCTGAATCCAGTGCTTCCACCGCTAGATACAGCATAGTTTATCTGAACGGTTCTCCCATATGAAACAAACACAGCTGGTGGGGTAACGCCACATGAGTGAACATTACGTCCCTGAGTGCCCTGTAATAAAAGCATGCATTGAATACAAACCAAAAATGGATGCAAATGTATGGAAAAATTCTTACCAATGAAAACATATATTATTTTGCAACATTATTGGATTGTATTCTATAATTATAATCTGTATATGTGCTTGTATTCATTCAACAATGGATAATAATTGTTTCATTCATATACTCTAACGATGATAAATACAATGATAAATAATGAAGTGTTTATTATACAAATATTATTATTAACATCTTGTTTGCATACAAGAATTAACTCCCTTGAAATACACTGCCAATACGCACTATAATTTTCTAACACATGCATCATATTGAAATGGATATTTAAAACCATGGGTTATTAGAATGATAATTGATTCATTCGGACCCAATGAATTCAAACAAGAAGCGTTTGTGAAACACAGATGCCCTCTAAATGCCTCTGGACGTACTGACTTCAAAATCAATCAGGGTCGTCTACATGTGTGTACCAACCTACTTACCAAATCTGAAGAGCTTAGGCTAAATCGTTCTCCAGCTATTGGTCAGACAAGGTTTGTTTACAGACGGACTGACTGACTGACCAACCAACATGTGCCAAGCAATATGCCCCCTTTTCTTCAAAGAGGGCCAAATAATCAGGGTTTAACTGAATATTATACATATTTATTTACCAATGGGTAATCTCTCATCTCAAGATACTCCGGGGTACAACTTGATGTGGTCTGCAGATTTAATGATGTTACTGTCACTTCAACCTTGTCAGATTCAGTAGGTGCATCAACAGTCCAGCGACATCTTGCTTCCTGCCGATACGCGTTCGGGTAACCAGGGGAGGTAATTACTTGAGGAGTGGAAGATGAGGTATATACTCCACCACAGACACCTGATTAAATACAATGTAATATTTATCATTTTAACCTTTTATCAGGTCTTCCATAAAGATATGTTTGTTTGCGGTAACCCTACAAAGTGACTTGAGAAGTGTTAGTAAGTATGCAGAGGATCAGATTTATAGTGGTTGATCACTTAGGAGCATTTCTTAGATCTTTTGACCGATGCTTCAGTTTTTCATAAGTTATTCAATTACTGCAGGCTTTGAGGTTATATCAACCATAACACTTTAGAAATGAAACTGAGATTTGAACTCAGGAACTGTTCTCAAGAGGTAAGAAAGTTTTTTTATCTTGGAAGATAACAACGTTTATTTGAATTGGACTCAAACTACTTTGTCTTCCTCTAGCCTCATAAAAAGTCCACGGTCACATGGAAGAAATAAGGGTAGGTCGGGTTGATATAGAAATTGTACATTTTTTATGTCTAAAAACAAAAAGTTAAACAGTGAACAATGATCCTACCCACCAAGAGGGTTAGAAGACTTATGGCCATCTATACCAAGTGTTTCTTAAATTTATTCAGAGGTATGATAAGTCAAATATATCAATATATGTGTGCAACAGGTGACTGACATTACCATGGTAATTTTATTCAGAACGGCAGTTAAGTAAGGTTTGCCAGTATAAAGTCAAACCTGTGTTAGCATTCACCTCTGAAGAAAGGCCATCTTGTGAATAAAGGCCATCTTGTGAATAAAGGCCATCTTGTGAATAAAGGCCATCTTGTGAATAAAGGCCATTCATTTAAATACAGTCATTGATTATTTTGAAGAGAAATACCTCCATGTGAAGGGCACCAGTCAATAAGGCCACATTTTGTTTTTCTCAAGGGTGGCCTTGGCCACAGGTTTGACTGTAGTGATGTTAGTTGGATATATATCTCTAGAGATCAGTAGTCTGTGAGCACAGTGGTAAAAGAAACATGGTTAAATGTATCTCAGTAAAAGACAGAAGCTAGTAATATTTAAAACTGACCATCCTGTTGTACGTATGAAGCATTGAAACCACGTCCAGCCACAGAACTATCTGAATAGAATCGTACAAACAAGGCATTTGATGTTGATGTAAACACGGGAGGTATGTCACTACCACAGTAGGCACCAATCAAAGGATCATCAGCTGATATTCCATCATATATCTGTGGACAAATAAAAACAAAAGTAAACCGTGTATAAAAAGTTGAAATCAAAATCGGTCCAGAATCCCCCCCCCCCCAGTATAAAACCGTTTTATACTTTATACAAACACACATCTCCCCTTTTAAGAATTGATTTTATTATATATACTGAGTAATGTGACTTTTAACCACTGAAAAAGGTAAAAGCTGAACATTAACAAAGGCAGTCATCATGAATTAAATAAACAACTATACTTATGTTTCAAGATTGCATGTTATAAAATAAAACAATCAAAAGTATTTGAGACTGAGAAATTAACTATTCAAAATTCATGAACAATATTTTTTGAAAAATTAATACATGACCATAACATAATTTCAAAATCTGCAGAAAGATTATTCTGTCATATCAGAATTAATCACCCAAGTTCACCATTTCATAAAACAATCGAAAGTATGACAGTATAAATAAACTCTTAATGACTTGAAAAAGCTGTTTCAATAACAAATAATTGAAGAAGGATAGTCCTGAAAGATAATTAAAGAAGAGGGTCACAATAGCCTTATATCGTTCACATGAGAAACATTGCTTGCTGATAAAAACATTGTTTTGAGCCAGTGTCATGAGGTAGAAGTTATCAAGGTTTTTCTGTGATTTGACCCAGTGACCTAGTTTCTGATCCCAGATGACCCATGTTCGAACTTAGCCCCGATGTCATGAAGACAAACATTCTAACAAGTTTCGGTTAAGATCCAATCAAATAGCCACCCTTAGAGTGATCACAAGGTTTTCATTTGATTTGACCTTTTCACATAATTTTTTACCCCAAATGACCTATATTCAAACATGTCCAAGATTTATCAATACGAACATTCTGTACCAGTTTTGTGAAGATAGAACTAAAAAAGTTGCCTCTCTCATGTTCACAAGGCAAAAGTTGACATACTCTTTATGACAGACGACAGACAAAGACCAACATAATAGCCCATCATGATCACTTTGTGCTCATGTGAGCTCATAGAAAATGCTACAGAGCAAAATAACAAACCTTCAGATAATCATACATGCAAGTAGGATTAGCTTCGATGTCCATATTACCAGTAGGTATAGTCAGCTGAATGACCTTGTTTGTTGGTACGTAGATCGTCCAACGACAGTCAAGGTCATTCTCATATTGGCCATCATTGTCAATATCAATTGATCTAAATGTTCCACTTGCAGCATTAAGTATGCCACCACAGCCTGCCTGCTCTCCTGTTGAGATACAATGGGAAAAAATACAATACAAAATGTCGAGTCATTCATCACAAAGAAGTACATTACCTCATTTGCCAACTATAGCACTTAAAAAACAAGTTGTGTCTCCAGTGACTAGACCAAAGCATAGGGTATGTGAGTTGCAAAATTTTGTTGGTTGCTAAGTTGCTAAGACATTTCCATTGTTTATCATTAGCACTAACATCTTTAAAAAAATCAACACTGATTAAGCATAATTTAGTACATCTTGGTAAACTTTTAGATTCAGAAGCAACATATACATTTTTGTAGGTTCCTTTAATATGTACACGTTCAGAAATATCTAGCATCTGCATTGGGCAAGAAATTTGAGAAATTTGTATGTACACATATTTACATACTCCAAATAAAAGCCACTCTGTAAATAAAGGTTAATCATTACAATATTAGTTTTTAAAGCACAATGCCCCCTCTGGGTGACCTTAACCTCTGACCTTAAGAAATACACAGGTCTAGTAGAGTTTGTCATAAGGAACAAACATATGAAGTTTGATGACTGTAGGTGGAAGCGTTTTGATTTTATTGGCATGCAAGGTTAAAATTTGGTACAAACAGGTCAAAAACAATATGCCTCCAATCTACTGATACAGGGGCAAAAAAAACATTAATGATTAAGAACAAAATGACCTCCAAATAAAGGCCACCTGTCAGTAAAGTTTGACAGCAAGTGAATTATAACTAACCGTAAGTAGCTCTGTACACAGCACGGAATCCTCCTCGGGTTACTGAGAAATCAGTGATAAAATTGAGTGTCATACTGTTTGATGTTGTTCTGATCTGTTCTTCAGGGGCACTGGGACCGCAGTATCGACCAATTAGAGGTGAGGCCAAGGAGGGACCATCCAGGATATCGAGGTAGTCAAAGTTACATGAAGAATGCACCTCAATATCAAATTGTTGGAATCTAATAGAGTGAAGAACAATTTGATAAAACAATACTTTTAATTAGTGTACCATTTTATTTCAAATAATCATGCATTAAACAAATTACTAGATCGGAAAAAAAAGAATAAACACTATTAAAATTGTATTTTATGAAAAAACGATTGTACATGGGTAGAACAGTCCTTGATTGTGTTGTTCTTTTTGCACTGGAAAGGTGTATTTTAGTCATATTTATGATTAGCATGCATTGTATGTCATTTCTCATTTATGTATCATCTCCTCAAAGTGATAGTACCGATATATATAATGAAGTAGTCATGTTTTCTAGCTCCAGGATGTCATGATATAACCTATTCCCAATTACCAAGGCAGAGTCTGTGAGTTTCCAAACACCTACTGTACAATGTAAAACACTATGGGGTACAATTGTTGACAGAGTTACGGTTATATAAGTTTTAGAATACATACTTCATTTCAACCACTTTGCCTTCCTCCACAGTTATATTCCAAGTACAGTTATGATTGTTATGGTATCTTTCCAAACCTTCCAGGGTCTGAATAATTCCATAAGGTTGAGTAAAAACACCACCGCACTCACTCACCCTAAAAAATGAGCAAATCTATATACCAAGAACTATATATCATCAAAGTACTGAAAGTACTCATGGAAACTGAACTTACATAGACATGCACTGCAACGTGGAACGGGAACCAGCTTAACAATTGCATGGCGGATGTAGAAAAACAAAGTACTTTGGTTTAGCATCAAAATTCATGTGCATTGAGCTAGTGACGGCTCTGGAAAGCTGAACTATTGTTCACATTAAAAGACAAGATTTGAGGAGATTAATCTAAAGTTTTATAACCTCTGGGCCAGGGTTCAAACTCAATGGACCACAACTTTGCGATCTGATATTGTATATTCATGGATAGAAAACATCATTTCATAAATCAACACATATTTGGACAGCCAAAAAATGTTTGTAACCCTCTCTGCTTCATAAAGTGTATTTTACATAAGTTTTTCTTACCATGTTTAGAAATATGCTTGTTTACACTAATGATGTACAGATTTTTCAATCAAGAAACAAGTACCTGTTTATTATGAGCATCTAGTTTATATTGAACATTTTTAATTATCTGTTCTGTTGACACTTCGAGAAAAAAAAGTGTTACAGTATATGAAAGCAACAAACACAAACCTGTACAAAGCTCTAAAACCGCTTCCTATGACTGACCCATCAGTCTTGAACTGTACAAACATCTGCCCAAGAGAACTCAATGGTTGAGGTGCAGTCCTGCCACAATATGTACCCAGGGGATTGACTAATGAGTTGTCACGATACACAGATAGTGAATCATATCTGCAGTTACGTGCACCTTAAAAACAAAGGAAAACATTGTAACATGCTTTAAGTACATAAAGGGATTTTTTTATCACTTTCAACTTAACAAGATGTGCTTTTAAAACACAATGTCCACCTCAGTGTGACCTTTGACCTACAGACCTGAAAATGCACAAGTTCTGTTGAGGTTGTCATAAGAAACCAACATAATTATGTAATTTAATGATTGTAGGAGGAAGCCAGGTTAATGTTGGCTACAAACAGACAGGCCAAAAACAATATGCATCCAATCTATCGATACTTGGGCATAAAAATGAACTTTGAATATCCAAAAACAGTCTTTCATTAAAAGAACTGTGTATTTACTTGGTACTAATGTTGAGATCGTGACTAGTAACATTCAAAACATATCAGTCAACAAGTTACAAAAGACTCAAAGGCTAAGTTGCTAATTGATCACTTAAATGTGTTGACCACAAGTTGAAGATTACAACACGAAATGTCAATAGTTACAAAACACTGAACTGTTTAATGCAAAAACTACACGTAACAAGTCTTGATTGTTGCTCGCAACTTGTAAGTCCCTGACTGGTTGGGCCTTGCATTGACTGGTTGAATAAATTGTCAATTTGGAACTGCATTGTCCAGTCAAAGATTATCCATGCTTGTTGCCATCTATTTATGCACATATTTACATACCAACTTTAATTAACCTAGCATGAAAAGTCTTTAAGTTAATACAGGGTCAAGATTTTGTGGCCATAATTTGACTATTTCAATGACCATAGCAATGACAATTTTTACCTCAGGGAAAAACAAAATGTGTGCATAATCTCCACAATACACATATTATTCACATACCAGTTCATCAACCTAGCTTATACTAGTGTTTAGGTTATTGCAGGATGCTACCAGATAGAAGGACAGATGGGTGGACATATATTCAAATTGTTGCAATGTCCATGCTATCATTGTAAGCATCAATTCTCTTAAGCGTTCCAGATTAGAAAATTTAATAAAGGGAGAGAACTCAAATAATAGTAAGATAGGGCCAGATGCAAGTTCCTCTCTATTTCCTTTGTATGCAATTTGAATCAATTCTTGTCAATACTTTTAATGTTATGCTGTAGCTATAGAGTAGTAAATTCAATAAATGGAGATAAACAAAAAAAGTCTGTGATTAGATTTGTATAATCTAAAACACTGTCATGACTAAAAACATGGTTTATGAAGAACTTAAGATTTTAACTCTCAAATATAAGTTGAAATCAGCTTTATCTAATACCAGATAAATTATAGTCATAGTAAGTTAAAAACAGACATACTTTCAATATCGAAGTTGTTAGGATCAAAGCTCAAAATGATGTAATGTTGAGGGTCCATATTCAACGTGTAATTACATAGTAGGTTGTTCGCATATTGGTTCGGGAATCCTGGCGACAACAAGATACCCTGACTGTTGGTCAGTATTCCACCGCATACTGAAATGAAATAATACAAACACTAATTATCATAGAAAAACATTTACAGTTACCATGGTAACTTTGATACACTGCTCAACTTTTATAATCAGTCAATATGGTACATTTTGGATAATATATTGATACTTCACTTTTCATAATCATTCACTTTATTCTATCATTAGCTACACTTATTCTGAAATATTATGGCATTGTACATTTTTTACAGTATAGGTCCTTGAATGCCTTAAACATTTTCATGGTGTCATACATTTATAAAATTTTCAAAAATATTCAAAAATATAGGTGACCGATTATAAAAATTGAGCAGTGTATAGTATTTTTTATCTTTGGGGTTTAACCTTGCTACAACAGCCAGAGTCTTTGGCAACTTTCTTGCTTTAATGTCTCGAGCATACACCAGGATAGAACCATCAACCTTCTGTAAACCAGATGGACAGCTTCCTTACATGTATAATTTGTATGGTCTAGGGTTGGTTATGAACTCACAGTAGTGAGTGGTGTATGATTGCTAGTCAGAGACAATCACTGTTATAGTGAAGCATTGGATACAGTGAAAAGCCTATTTTACTTAAACAAGTCGTTCATTGTTTTATTCCGAAAATACCAAAATATGGATACATGTGTATAATTAATTGTTGGGGTTCATTGGAATTTATTTTAGCCTATTGTACACTCTTACGATGAGTTTTTCAGAAAATTACAATAAGAATTATAGAGTACATAATAAAATACCATCTATACACTAGTTAATGCCCCAACCCTATTAAGCGCCCCCGACCATCTTTAAGAAGTATGGGACCACATGATTTATGGTAAGTTTTCTAATAACACTTGAATTTTATCTTTTGCATACAAGTCATTCAATCAATGACTGAATTAATAGAAAAATAGATTCAATAAAGTGTTTTAGACTCTAAGGGGATATTTATGCTGCTTCAACACGATATAACATTGATTTAACATTGAACAAGATATATTTTTAGGGATGCTTGGTGGTCTAATGGTAATACACAAGACTAGGTCGTGGGTTGGATTCTTTTTCAATGTCACCATCCCAACTACCGAGCCAAGCACTGTGTCTAGACAATCACACAGGAAATTGGGCAAGACACATATTGGTGCTCACACGGAGTTAAATAAAGAACCAGGAAAAAACTATTCGAAAAGAGTAGTAATTTAAAAGCCCTGATCTCCAGTATCTTATTTCCCCACTCTTTGAGGCAATCTGAAATTACCATTGCTGTTAAACAGATAGATAAATAACAAGATATATTTTTCCAGCTGCATACCATCCTTAAGTTGAAGTGATTAGAAAAATGTTGGTGTTTTAAAAAAAACTGTTGAAACAACAAGCCTGCATCCAAACTAAATATCTGTAACTTAAATACACAAAAAAATAAACATTACAAAAAAAAATCCCATTATGCAATACCTGATTGCCAATTAGCTGAGAAACCATTGCCATTAGTTGAAGCATCGGAGCGAAACTTTACAATGAGACGACTGCTTGAAGAATTCAGAACAGGAGGAAGTATGTTCTCACACCAACGACCAAGTGGTACCAATGTTCCATTGGTTAATACATCACTTACCTGTGCAAAATTAAATAATTAAAAGATAACATTTTTCAAATATATCAATCAGATAAAATTAACAGTCTAATTCGGTTAAAAACACAGACATCTCTCTCACAAAATATAAAAAGACCCCCTCCCTCCATAGCCCTTACTAAAACATTTTCTCAAGAAAAGGTTGCAATCATAATACCAATATGTAAACAGGTGATGACATAGTCCTGAAGAATTTCGTTGACTCAGGGGGACTTATTAAATTATTATTCATTTAACAAAATGAATGATCAGATTCTAAATTAGTTCATTTTCTCTTGTAAAGCATTCCCTAGCCCTTTCTTCAAATATTTAATGTATAAGTGCAGAATAATTGATAATTTTCAGAAAACAAGAAAGAGTTTTTAACTGTGTAATTTGCAGTGTTCTTTGGAAGATTCAAACTAACAGGCTAAATTTAAATTGTAGCAGGTTTTTATTCATGGATTGTTTGGGGTTTTTTTTGTAAATTTTATTTGAATTGACAAAAAGTAGCTCAGACGGGGCTTCCAGAAAACACTGAATTTAGATATGATTAGCTCCAGGAGAATACAATGGTAATTATAGAATACATTTAGAGAATTTAAAAATCCTTTTGTAATAAAATTCAGTAGATTTCATCTAAAACAACAAAGTGGCACTAATAAAAGATATTTTTAAGCTGAAATAACAGTAAAGAGTAGTTATCTTATTTTGTACTGTGAGAAGAATTTGGCCATTATCTGAGTAAGGTTAATGCTGATACAAAATTCAGCAAAACTGGAGACATTAACTGTCTGTCAGAACATAACTAAAATATGGTAGAACAAGAGGCCCGCAAATGGAGCCAACACTCCTCTGTTCACTGCCTCAGTGAGATCTATCCACCTATGATGTTTCAAGTTGCTACCTCTTATAGTTTCTGAGCCATGAGCTACATTAAGGTTTTTGCACAGATGCAGATGCCACAGTGATCGAAAACAAATGAGCTAAAAATGGGCTAAAAACTAAAGTGTTCACCAAAAATAATTTTTTACTATAAGTTAAAATAAAAATTGATCTGAAATAGATATATAGAAAAGCACAAACCTCTACATAATCATATGTACAGTCACCATGGTGTTCCATATCAAATGGGGGGTTGAAGGTCAAGGTTAAATAATAGCCTGGTTCAGCATTTAAATCCCAAACACATTCTGTATTATGTGGGTAGCTGCTGGGATAATTTGGGGTAGACAGATTTCCCATTGGAGAGTGGTAGAGTCCCCCACATCCTGTTAATCAGAACAATATTTATAACTTGTATGGAACCATAAAATAATGATATCTTAAAGTCGATAATACTGAAAAGCTTTCAGTTTTCAGTTACTCCAAATATTTTGTGTACTGATAAATTCTGGATTGGAGTCGAAATGTCAACAGGAATTAACAAATAATGAACCACAAACTGAGGAAGGCTATAATTACTTCATATGTTACATATATACATACATATACATGTATGTACTTAATTCTGTTGAAATCTTATCCTCTATGACAATATTTTCAAAGTTTATAACTACATGTATTTATTAAACATCTATCTTACCCTGGGTAGAAAACTCATATGTAAGTCGAAATCCCTGAGCTGACATACTAAAATCGGTGAAGAAGACAATACGTAGAGCGTTACTTTGGGAACGGAATGTAGCGGGTGCCGAACTACCACAGAATGGACCAATCGAAGGTGATGTTATATACGGTCCGTTGAATATATCCAGATAGTCATACTGGCAATTTACATGGTTCTCAATATTGAAATGTGAAAAGGAAACCTGAAAGTAAGCGTGATAATTTTGATATCATATCTTTAAGATATGGTTAATTTCTTGCCAGGAAAATATGTTTTGACACATAAAGATTGGATAGAAACAGTTCACAAAGGCAGCACACAAGGTCTGATTCAGGGGCCATCATTCAACAAAGTCAGGGGCAATTTTGCTGGCCATCAAACTTGGCCAAGCTATTGCATGTGCCTATGAACATTCTGGCTAAGTTTGATGAAGATTGAATGTGAACTGTTCAGCTTGGAGGGAGTGGATATCTGGTGGACAAAATTCAGCCTACACGTCATCAAGCAGCATATCAGCTTAGATTATTACTCATCACTACAAGCCAACAAGAGGATTTTTTCGAGCCCTGCGTCAAGAAAATGATGTAAAAATCAGTTTGGTCAAAAATTATTAACAAACGTCAGCATGGTATAGATCAATGAACTAAATATAAAGATGTGCTAAGTGGTAAAGATTAGGAGGTATCGTTTCTTCACTTTTTATTTAAAAGTGCACTGCACGACCTTTAGCTGTCGATGCGTCATAAAACAATATTGAATGAAATTATTGGACTGTATGACTGTTGATGTATTCATTTGGGTTCAACACCATTTTTCAATAATTTTCATTTATATATGGCAACCCGTTCACCTAACAAATTTTCCTGGATGGATGATATTCTAACCAGTACAAACTTACCCTTCCACAAGGAGCCAACAGCTTCACTACATTTGGAGAAAAATCAACACTTCTATCTAATTTTCACGGAAGGGTATGACTTGTCGCAACTCGGAATCAAACCCGGATAGTCGGCTCTGTATCATCACTGTTGAGATAATGCTGCTATTGAAAAAGAATCTGATACCCACCTCCATGGTTGAGAGGTTAAGGTCGCTGACTTCAAATCATTGTAACCTCTCACTGATAAAGGGTCATGGGTTTGAGACCCGCTACCGACCATGTCTCTTTATGTGAGAAAGTAGGCAGTTGCTTACAGAGGATGGGAGTTTAGTACCCCTAGGAACGATGGTTAGGTGAACTGTCCACCTCATATACTCATGACTGTTGAAAAGGGGCATAAAACTCAATCAAAGAAACATGAGAAAGAATCGTGTTCAGAATAAATATACTATAGACGTTTTAATTTAATGATAAATCACTTACAACAATCTGAGTTGCTTCAGGAGCCATGATGGTCCATGCACAGGCATCATTATGATCATAATTTGCAGGGAAGTTAGGACTGGTGATTTCACCTGTAGGCATTGTAAGTACCCCACCACATTCTATACAACAAACATAATAAAAGCATTTTGATTAAACGATGGAATGGTTTTAAGTTTTAACAACCTAGGCTCACAGCATGATCAGAAAAAAACTATGGTTAATGTTTCAGAAGAACAATTAGATTGATTGGCAATGAATAAAGGAGATTAATTTGTATATGTTCAACCTTTTCCCTGTATAAAGAATAACAAAAAAGTGTCCAAATTACTAAAATGATTGGAACTATTCAATTTGATGAGTAGCGTTATTGCAAATTAACAATTTTCAAGAATAGCTGAATTGTAATAAGTTTTTCTTACGTGTAAAGTTGTACGATAAATGGAAGCCATGATTTACGATGGAAAAATCTGTCTTGAATCTGAGCCATAAACTTGGAACAGGGGAGATAATAGGTCTCGGCAAAGTGTTATTTCCACAAAATCTATCTAAATAATCCCCATTGCCCGAATCACCTGAAACGTATAATTAGAAATGGTAAGCAGATATTGCAAAACTGAGCACTTTTAATGGACAAACATTACACAGAGTATGAGAAGTCAAAAACAAGAAAAGTTCAGCTAGTAATACATGTAGAGGCAAAATCAATATTGTTGTGTCAGATATATCATATACAACTAGTCAGTGTTTGTTTAAAAAACAGAATTACTACATACCTTCTAACAATTTATTCATTTTGTACTACAATCAAGGAGTATACATATTATATATTAATTAAAACATGTTATTAGCATATATTCATTACTGCAGAAATACCAGAATAAATTAAACATATTATCAGTCTGAGGTTTGGCACTAACTATTCTTATGAAACTTAGAATGTAACCAGAACATTGGCCAAATTATATGTAATGATTGGTGGTCTATTGGTAACAAACTGAACTGCTAAACAAAAGGTCATGTGATCCATTTTCAGCTCTGCCTTTCAAATTTCTCAAGGATGCTTCTTCAGTGTCCAAATCCAAACAATGAGCCAAGTACCGTGCCAAGAAAATCACAGAAAAAAGGGCAAGACATGTATCAGTGCTTTACACTGGACACAATAATGAACCAGGAAGAACTATTTGAGAAGAGTAGGGATATAAATGCCCGGTTCTCCTGTAACTTATCTCCCCTCATTCTGGCACAACTCTGAAATGACCATAGCTGCTGTATGGGTCGTTTAACAACAGATAAATAAATTAGTCAATATATGGTCTGAACTAGAAAATAACACTGCCCAGCCTAATTACCTTCCCTAATTTCCAGGAAGTCATATCTACAATTGTTGGCTGGTTCCAATTTCAAATCATTGAAGCGTATTACAATGGATGTGTTCACATATTGCTGGTTCCTAATCTTCCAAATACATTCTATGTTATTGGTGTAGTTGCCAATAGCGTAACCAGGGGAGGTAATATTTCCAAAACTAGACGTCAATAAACCACCGCAGGCTGAAAATAGAGACCGATCCTTCAAAAATACAATTATAACAACTACCAAGCACTTGTACAAAGAGATAATATCTGAACTTATTTTATAATAGAAGCTGTAAAAATATGTTATCATTGAAAGTTATAGAATATTTTTTTTTTTTTTTTTTTTTTTAAAGATATAGAATCATGTTCATGTACATTTTGATCCAAGATTGTACTTTCAATGGGAAAATTCTTTTCACATTTTTTGTTTACTTATAATTATTTTGTCTGTATCAAGAAATTATACATATAAAACTATGAAGAAGTGCGCAACATTTTCAGCAAAACATATACTAACAAGCTTCATTCTGTGAAGAATAAGAAATCCTGAATCCACCGTTGGTGACTGATCCATCTGTACGGAAAACAACTTTAGCCGTATTACCACTTGTTTCAACCACTTCTATAGGACTGTCACCACAGTAACGACCAATTCGTGGAGAATCATTAAGCTTTCCATTGTATATCTGCAATAAACACACTATGCATTGATGTATGTGTACCTACCGGACTTACAAACTGCAACAAATAAAAGTATTTTATGCCTGTCATAGGCAGGGATGGGTCACTTTGATATTTTTTTATTCTTTTACAGCTACAGAGTTTAGTTTGTTCATAGCTTATTCATTGTTCAAAGTTCTGAGGTAATAAAAATCTGACCTCCATACCCAAAATTACATATTTGTACTGTAAATCACTTTATATTCGCGTGATCTTTATTTCGCGTTTTTGCCTACTCTGAATATATTCGCGTATTTATGAATTCGCGTCTGAACGCTCTTAATTTAAATTTCGCGAAGGCTTTGAATTATGAAATAAATAAATAAAACAGGTGAAACTCATCATGCATTACCTGAAAAAATTAAATCATCAAAACCTGTTACAATCAATACAGTATTGAATATAGAAAAGTGACGAACTGTTAATCCCTATTGTTATCTTAAGAAATGTGTTTAAATGGATCATTATACCTAACATTGTCCCTCAGGCAACACACACAATGTCTGTTTGTTTGATGTGTTTTAGGCACACCAATTAGCACAACTCCATAATATGTTTACAAAACATAATATACATGTATAGTGTACATACAGACAAGTAGTCTGTTTATTTATCAGTATGTCTACACATTTACTAATGAAAGTTTCGGACAATGATCTTCGGATAGTAATTACGTTATATTAATTAATTTACGCGGATTTATGAATTCGCGGAACCTTCCATTCGCGAATATTAGCGAAAATAAAGACATCGCGAATAATACCGGATTTACAGTATTTAAATTTTCTTATTTAATTATGCTTTATTCATTCAGCATAATCGAGTTTGTTTTTCATTTCACAACCATTTTGGCATCTAAAATACATCTCCAGTAAAAATGTTGGCCCTCTTTTGTTAATATAAATAAACTAGGTCTCCTATCATTAACCGTAGAAATATAAATGTTTCCTTACTGCAACATAATCGTATCGACAATATGAATGACTTTCAATGTTGAATGTGTCAAAGGTGAAGGTCACCCTACGACCTTCAGGAACGGTAATTTTCCATGTACAGATACGAGAATGAGGATAGTTTCCAGGGAAGTTTGGTGATTGGAATGACCCAGTAGGTGTTGTTAGATCTCCTCCGCAAACTGAAACAAGCATCATTGTGAAGTTTACCAATAAAACAAAGTACAAAACATTTGCTAATAATCGACCTCACATTCCCTAATTAATGCCCTGAAGCAATTTGAAAAAAAATGAAACACTCATGACTCATCATCAAAGAAATCGTAAATTAAATCCAATAGCTAATGCATCAAATTTAGTTGACAATATATGTATTACACATGCCTCAATAAAAATTGCATTTTTACAAAATTAAAGTGTTTCTATTTCTTAAACAAGAGGGGTGCAAGCGGTGCCAATGCTTGTCTGTTCATTGCCTCTATTGAGATCTATCTACCTATGAAGTTTCATGTTCCTATTCTTATAGTTTCTGAGTTATGAGTTACCTTAAAGTGTTTGCATCAACGCTGATGCTGACAATGTAGTGTTCACAATAGCTCGACTTCTTCTTAGAAACAACCAAGTTAAAAATGATCATATATTTGCTACTATGGATTCACATATATAGGTACTAACCTTCAACACTTCCAGCATAGTTCAGACTAAAGCCAGCAAATTGTAAAGCTTCATTGGAAACAAACCGTACATAGCCATAGCTATCTGACGTCAGAACTGGTTGTGGTACATCCGATCCGCAACTCTGTTGCAGTAATGGACCTAAAAAAGGGTCAGTTAATTTTCTTATAATAATATCATGTGTAGGAATTATTAAGATTTGATAAATTCTTTTCTGACAAACAAGAGGACTGTATAAATGGCCATCAATAGATCAATTGATACTTTAATTGGTGAACAAGGCATATCCTAGCCTTGAATACCCTGATTAAATTGCATCCATCCAGATCTAGTTCTACTGATTCTCTCAAAACTTCGAAACAATCACTGGTCCCACAAACACAAAATGTATTCAGACAATTATGTTTTTGTACTAGCAATTGTTAACCTAAGGACATTCAGTATTTTTCCAAAAGATGATGATTTTGCAGGACTGAAACACCCAGAAAAAAATATCGAGGAGAAAAAGACTAGCAAAGGCATCAAATTCATGATCTACTAATCTGGAAACCATGTGGAATAAATACTCCATTAGCTAGTTAATGTATCTCAGGCATTCACTGGACAATAGGGATAACATTAGCCAATCAAATGTTGGGTAACATTAATTAACAAATAGTATAGAATGTCATACAACATTATATATATCATGTCAATAAAACCTGAATTTCAAAACTTCGAAAAAGCTATGAAATTTTGGAATCATTTGTCATTCCTGGAAAATTTCCATCCTTTTCGAAATAGTTTTGATGTGAAAGTTTGAAACTCTGAAAAATGCTAAAATTCACTATGAAATTTAAGTCCCTATATTCGTTATTGTACTATGATAAAATACAAAAGTTTAAAATGACCATATTCTGTTTTTTACAACTTCTAATTAATGCATGTAGTTAAAATTAATTGATTTTACTTACCAGTCAGTAAACATGTGTCATTGTTATCAATATGTAAAAATATAGATTAATTTTACCATATAATAGTAAATATTTATCATGAAATTAAATGTAAGGTATGAAGGTGGGATGACCCCGACCCCCTCATACCTATTACAGGGTGAAATAAACGGGGTTACCCTTTGGGGCCTCAAAAAAAAAAAAAAAAAAATAGATTAATTAATTTTGTGCATGCAAGAATCAAAAATTTACTGGTTACTGGTATTTTTCGACATAAACAAAAGATGCGAAAGTTCAAACATTTTCAGACGCTCCTGTGGCATTTAACTTCATGCAGACTCAAAGTTGCTAATTAATGATTGGTTCCAATCCTGAAAAGTGACAACTTTTAGACAAACCAAAAAAAGTTGTTCACAATAACCTACATCATAGATTTCTCAGTTTGTTTGTTTTGATTAATACGAAAGCCTAGCATTAAACCCACATTGCAAAAGATTTATGTTAAAAGTCACGAAGTCACACATTTTCTATAAACAACAAGTTTCCAACAATGTTCACACATTATAGATACTTTCATTGGTTTGTTCTCACTGAGATGAAAATAACAGTCAAGATTACTATCATTGCTGCACACACAATCTTTCAGTCTTGTTTTTTTTTTTGTTGCTTGGAATAAACAATAATGAAGGTGGATTTCAACATTTGATCAGGAAATACTCTCTACATACCTAACACCTTCCTGTATTATTTTAAAGGTTTCACTTAGGCTTAAATGGATAAAAATGGCAGATCACTCATACATAAATCTTAAATACCATGTTATATTTTATTCTTGGTCAAAATACAAAATTTCATGCAATCAGGGCGGGTGATCACATGACTTTGTTTACGGTAACATTCTGTCATCCGTAATGGCTGCGCCCTCGACTCAAAAGGTATTTGCTCTTTTTTCATTATATTTGTCAGGATTTAAATACTTATTTGTATACCATGTTCCAGGCAAAAGTGAGCCGATTCCAGCGGTACATAACTTTCCAGTGTAGCTTTTGTACTTTCCAGATATGCTTGCAGAGATTTTTGCAAGCTAAAATTTGTTGATGAAAGTATGAAGTAACAATGGGTCACAAAGTTTACTTTACCTGTAGAGTTGATTTCTCTTATTTCAACAAAATCCTCGGTACAATTTAAGGATGATTGTAGCGTGAAGTCTGTGAAGGTGAAGGTGATATAATGTCCAACAGGAGCTCTGACAATCCATATACACTCAGCGTTATTGTCATAATTTGCCGGAAAGTTAGCACTTCTTATGGTCCCACTCAGAGAACTGTAGGTTCCACCACAAGTGGCTATAACAATCAAATGAGAAAAAAAAAAGTTATAATTTTATTTCGAATTAATCTTGCAGCTAATACCGGTAATGTTATTTACTCTAAACCTTATCTTCTTACCTTTGTCATCAAATAATGTCAGACACAATCACAATTTGAAAAAAAATCAAATTTGTTGAAATGACAAGTATTTCTGTCAGTTGGCTACAGCAGATTAAGCATAAAGGAAGCACAAATGAATGGTACTTTCTAGTATGCATTGGCTATGCAAGCTACAAATCTGCTGAAGCCACATACATGTAACAACCACATAAAATATCTTTCTAATTACAATGCATTGTAATTAACAGTAAAAGGGACCTTTTCTGTAAGCCCAAAAATGGACTTTTCTGTCAAAATGCATAATAGTTATAGTTCATGATTAGCACATTTCAACTCACCACACTCTAACAATATAGCAGAAACCAAAAAGGCAACATTTAAGAATCTTGATAGAAGATATTTTTCCATACCAATCTTATACTGAGCTTTGAATCCCATCCTTGGTACGCTTCTATCTGTGCGGAATCTAGCGTACATCACATTTCCTGTGGAGACAATGGTATCCGGCTTGTTGTAGCCACATACTTTACCCAATGATTGTGAATTAACAGTGCCTCCATCTCTAAATTCAATGAAGTCGTAGTTGCAACTGAAAATATTTAAAACAAAAAAGAAACAAGTGACAGAAATTTTTACAATACAATTTACCAGGTTTTATTCTCCAGATGCTTTATTTAATACTGCTTGAGGAAGATAAGCAATGTAGAAAGAGTGGCGCAAAGAAAAGCATTTCTCTTAATATTACATGTGCACAAAATAAACAAAGGGCCATAATTCCACCATAAAGATGGAATCATAAAACCTGGAAATATGCTCTTGGGTACTTCATGACAACAATTCTGTGAAAGTTTGGTTGAAATTCTGTGTATTTTAGAGGAAACTTAGGACGAAAAATAAAGAAAGGGCAATAAATCAGCCAAAAATTACCGAATAACAAAATGCAGAGAATAGATGCTGGAATACATTGTGACAATAATTCTTTGAACGTTTTGTAGAAATCCCTTAAGAAATAAAACTAGTTTTTAACTGTACTGAAGGGTTTAAAACTTGATTTCAATCCTATCCATAGCAGTATGGTACACTTACTTCCTGTGTCTCTCAATAGAAAAATCTTCGAGAAAATCAATTTGTATTCTCTCATTGGCTGGAGCGGTGATTATCCAGACACAGTCTACGTTGTGTGGATAGTTGCTAGGGTAGTTTGGTGAGGTAAATGTTCCGCTTGTCATTGTGGCATCCAGTCTAAGTTGACCGCCACAGGTCACATGAACTTCGCTGAAGGTCAAGGAGAAACCGGGAGCACTTCCAGAACCATCAGAGATGAAAAGGACATTTAGGTTGTTACTGTCCGTCTCCATGGTAGCGGGAGGGTTGTTTCCACAGTAGCGGCCATCTGTATTTCCTAATGGCGGTGAGGATGCAGAGAAGCCATTCTTTAACTAGAAGAAAAAAAAATTATTAAATAACAAAGACAAACAAAATGGGGCAGATTTTTTTCATTTTTCTTATAATTTCTTTGGTCATATTTCTTTGCTAAAAAAAAATATTTGTGTTTTATACACAGATGCAAACTATACACAAATGATCACAGTATTAAAGTAAAGTGACTAAGTAAGTTTTGATTTTAGGCTCTTCAGATGGGAACCCCTTCAAACAGAATTCAAGAAATCTTGAATTTTTCATGAATTATGAATAAATATTTGTCAGGGGTTAGTCCCCTAAAACTTTCAGTTACAGTATATACCTGTATATAGTCCCCTCCACAGGATCCTTGCGTCCCTTGTATGTTGAAGTTATTATCAAACTGAACCCTAATGGTCCTTCCTGGAGGTACGACAGCAGTCCATGAACAATTCTGATTGTTCGGGTAGTTACTAGGAAACCCTTGTGAAGTAAGTGTTCCAGTGCTAGATCGCAACATACCGCCACACACTGAAAGTCAAACCAGTTTACAATTATTATCCCCGGATCATTGGAGGAGGGCCTTTAGCCTGTTTTCAACAATATAGGAGATCTTACCAGTTTTTCTAGATTCTGTTACAATACTGACCATGTTCTTTATGTAGGACAAAACCTCCCCCAGGTTTTCCGGGTTCAAAATTGACGGGGTAGTGAATGTTTGGTGTTAAAAATATGCGCTGAGTTTTAGTCTGCCCCAATCAAATTTTACGAGTGAGCTATAATGACCAGGGAAGCTTTTGTTCAGATACCGTTCTTTGTAATTTAGACAACTCCTTGAATAAAGACCATTCATTGAAAAAATGTCATTGATTATTTATAACAAACCAGCCTCAGAATGAAAGCTATTTGTCAATTAGTAAAGGCCACATTTAGTCTTTCCCAAGGGTGGAATTTGTTCACAGGTTTAACTGTATATACAAAATAAAGAGAAACAGTTGAGGTGTGCTATTAAACAGAGTCAGCCATTGGTCAATTTTAAGACAGAGGTTAGAATCATCCAATCAGAGGCCATTTGATATTATTACATACCAGTCTTATACTGCAGACTGAAACCAGTAGAAACTACAGAAGAATCTGTCGTAAGTCGTAGAGTAGCTTGACTACCATATGATATTATTGGCTGTTCATTAGCAGTGCGTCCACAAAATGTAGCTCTCTGGGTTCCTCCATTTGGACGTCCTGTAACACAAAATATCATATAAAATACTAATGGTTATGAAAAATATGTTAACAAAGAATATCTGGAAAACTATCACTGACATTTGCTTATCACTGAAAAAGGCCACATCCCAATATCATAAATCCATAATAGTTAGTAAGGTGAATAAAAACATTCCCACTGAAGTCCCCAAAAAATTGTTGAGTCAGTAGGTCGTAAAACTTTTTTCAGGTATGAAAATAAGGGCAAGGAAAATTCTATCAAGATAAAAAAATGTCTAGGTAAATGTCAACAAAAATAGTGTCCACCATATTTAACTTAGTGGAAACAAGGAACTTTTTATTTCATGGCTAATTTATAATAATGATAAAAGTTTTAATTACCATAGGTCACTCTAAGTACATCATAATTACACGAGGAATGAGCTTCAAGGTCAATGTCGGTTATGTTCATCCATATGCTAAATCCAATCGGAGCTCGGAGGGTCCAAACACAGTTTAAACTATTCATGTAACTGTCCGGATATCCAGGGGAGGTAACTGTCTGTATTACATCTGTTACATTCAATGATCCTCCGCAACCTGGGACTAGAAGAAAAACAAAGTTCAATTTATTAATTTTGTTTATGTGGGTTTAAAGCCCTTTTCAGTTTACCTTACCAGTTTTCCTTGATTGTAACTAGTACTTACATATCCTTCCACAAGGAGCTGGCAAATTCTTCACATATGAAGAAACATCAATATTTCTAACTAATAGATGGGTATGACCCGTGTCACAACCTGGATTCAAACCTTGACTGCCAGGTGACAAGTCTGGACTACAGCCACAGTTTCAATGATTTTAGGCTCAAAGATCTGAGTACTTCTATGTACAAAAAAAAACAATAAAAAAAACCCACAGAATATCAAATTATTAATTTATAAAAACATGAGCACACTATGAATGTCAAATAATACCACTAAACAGTATAACACAAATACGACAAACAGAGTAGTGTATTCAACTTATTATACAAAAACAAGTTAAAATTAGCACAAAACATTGAGTTAATAACACCGACACATGGATACCAGTACATAATACTGTAAAGGAAGTCATACCTGGAGTTGTTCCAGCAGTAGGGGCAATGGTAGTAATTGGATTATCAGAGGTAGCTTCCCAGTTCAATAGAAATCCTTGTCCAGAACTTGACCAATCAGAATGGAATTCAATATGTAGCTGGTTAGTGGTGGAGATGTAAATATCTGGTAATGTAGTACCACAATAAGCTCCAACCACAGGACTTTCTATGGTAGGCCCATCTCTTATCTGCAATAAAATTAATTCATATTCCACGACAAATCAACGATTTTGCCAACGTAATGCTCTTGCTCAGTTTGTTTTTACAGAAATTTATACATAACCATGACATCACCGATTAAAGACAATTGACCCTGGCAAACTTCAGGAGCATCAGTAAAAATTTCCGTAGACTTCAAATTTGTTTGTTTACTTGTAAATCAAATTATAAGGATCGTCAAATTGTTCGAAGATTAAATAAAAGCTACACAGAACTAATCCTATGTTAAATATTGCAATTAAGGTACTTCAGTATAATACTTAATTATTTTGCCATTTGAGGGGCTGTCAGAAATAGCTTTATAAACTCATAAAGCATATGAGCAAGACATGGACGTGAGCAAACATTTTACAGGACATTAGCTTTCCTTAAAGAAAATAATAACAGAGCAGATTTCTGAGCAGATTTCTGCAAATCTGCTTGAGTTCTAAAAGGCTATCATTTAGTAAGTATAACACAATAAAAAAAATAAGTTTAAACCAAATAGTCAACCCAACTGTTAACTAGGGATGCACCAATATGGCATGACTATAAATGGATCGACTACAGTCAGCGACCTTTAATATCTGTCATGAGTTTGTTAATCAAAAGGAATTAATCAGTCTTTGCTAGTTTAAAACAACATTAAAAACAAAAGATGTCTGCACTCTCTTAGTTCAATGGATTATGTGTTCAATTACTAAAGAAAATATCGCGATACATGGTTGTTGTACTGCGGTACGTATCAGCCCAACGTTGTATCACAACATACTTAAGTATATCATTGCACAACTATAGGTAACTAAAAGTTTTACCTTCAGAAAGTCATATGAACAGCCATAGTATGATGACTCCATGTCAAGTGTAGTAAATGTAACCTTCACCCTCATTCCAGTTGGCACGGTAACTGTCCACATATAGTCTACATTATGGGGGTACTGAAGTGGGTACGCGGGAGACCCTATCTGACCAGACGTACCAACAAGATCACCTCCATATACTGCAATATAATAGAGCCACAAATTATTAACGGGACGTAATTCTAAAATTATTCTTTTTTCAAACTCTACACTCTATTCGTTCAACACTAAATATAATAAAAAAATCATATCATGGTGTATTAAAGAATTTAAGTGTAATGTCTATCAACTGCAAGTATGGCTTTGGTCTTCAGATAAATAAAGTACTATCTAGTAATAACATCAGTTAATCAGTCATCAGAGATATGCTATATCAATGTATGAATTAAGCTGTGACTTATAAACATTTATTTTAATAAATATTAAGTATTTCCATGAATAAGTTTCATCATTATTTGTGCACCAATTCCAGAAAATATAACACATTTGAGAATAATGCATTTTTAGAAATGTATGATTTATCATTATGTTGCTATTCCTGTAATATCATATGCGTTTCAGGGTGTCATTCACACAACACAAAAATCAACAACAATTTAATACTTAATAACATGTAAAAATGTCAAATGCAATATGCTGGCCAGACAATGCAACCAGTGCCATGACATATGAATAACCATAAATTTGATGTTTCAAGTTTTACTGATGATGGATTTTCTATCGTTCTTGCTAGCCACTCATATGTTCGACTTTTCTTTCAAGCCAGCTGATGTTATAAACAAAAATAGTAATCTTTTTGCATGGAAACGTTTTAGATAATAAGTTACAAACACTTCATCCTAACAGTTTGAATTCAAAAATCTTGTTGACAGTATAAATGCATAATGTTTTGTTTGGTACTACATTTTTTGTATTACATTTTTTCCTATTGGCGTTATGTATCAAAATTCTATAAGAAATATTTGTATTTTATATCCATATAGTACTGCAATACAATTTCATAATGACAAATTAATTTGTACATTCATACATGTTTTATATACATAATCTGCCATTTAGCTTGATACATGATGTCTCATCTGTTGTAAATAATCATTCATTATGTATTATCCTGAAGGAGGCATAATGCCGAAACGATTTAAATACATTTGAAATTTTAACATGTGTTGTTGTGAAAACTGAATTTTATTCTATGAACACAACATACCTAAGAAAGCAGTCATGAATAAGGGCATCCTTAAAAAAAATTCAATGGCTGTTACGCGAGCCAAAGAAAACTGACTGCTTGCCTGATGGCAATACATTTTCCAATATGTCTAAGAAGTGGCCAGATACGTAGGATGAAAAAAGTGCTTTCTGAGCTAAGACAAGTCAATGAAACCACATCTTTAGATGTAACATTCCTACTAACTGGACATACAGGGTTTTTTTTTACTAAGAAAGTGACAATGATAGTCAGCCCCTTACCCTCAGAAAAAAAGCAATATTTTTTCCCCAAAAAATCTGTTTCCCCAAATTTGCCCGTTTTGTGTAATTTTTTACCCCTTCTATGAGTGCTCAGCGTCTTCCCCTTTTTCCTACCCCCCCCCCCCCCACCCGATATTCTATCAAAACTTACCAGCCGAGTATGATGCTACAAAACCTTGGCCTGTTGACGATTCATCTGAACGGAATTTCATCCAAATACCATTATATGCTGTCAAATTTGATGGAATATTGTTACCACAGAAACGACCTAACAATGGTCCTCCAAGTTCACCTTCATGTAACTCTACATAGTCATAGTTACAATTAGCATGTTCTTCAAGATTAAAGAAACTGAAAATTAAACCTAATTTATCAGCAAAAAGATTTAGCTTAGAGACATTTTGAATATATTTTATGTCTCGAAACAAAATAAACATTAGGAAAACAATCAATGGAATCCTGACAAAACTGAACTTTTTAACATTACAAGTTGTTTGGTCAAAACCAACTACAGAATTAAAGGCAACTGAAATCTACTGACCAATGATGTACCAAGTTTTTAAACTTTAACATCTGATTGGTTGAAAAGCAATAACAAATTTAAAACTGACCAATGAGGTGCCATGTTGTTAAACTTTAACATCTTATTGGTTTAAAAGCAATAACAAATTTAAAACTGACCAATGAGGTGCCACGTTTTTAAACTCTTTCATCTGATTGGTTAAAAAGCAACTACAAATTTTAAAACTGACCATTCATGAACTAGAATGTCTATATTTCTGATGAATTCATTCAATTTTTCTTGCACTTCTTACCTGAATGAGACTTGAACCATATTTCCTGGAGACACACTGACGGTCCAGACACACTCTGTGTTGATTGGATAACTGTTCGGATATCCAGGACTTGTAAACGCTCCATTCTGTGAAGTGTAATCCCCTCCACAAGCTATAGAAACAAATCATATTGGATTATTGACCCTAGCAGTTGAAATTTGATTGATCAAGTGCTGAAAATGCATTAAGGAGTAATTCATAATTCTTACATAGTTATTGCTATTGCTTTTATTTTAAATGAAACTTAAAGCATATATCCAAACAACACAGGAATGTCATATTTTAAGCACCATGGAATATTATGAATTGTAAGTTGGATACAACAAAAAACATGACATACAAGATACCTATATAATTTATGACCTTAATTATCATCTCATCTCATGTATTATGAATAGGCTGACTTCTCTTCAAAAAAAGAGAAAAGTTTGTAATGCTACAAGGTCCCAACACCAAAAAACTTGCCTGATGTTGATTTTGTATAAGCTGCTCTGAATCCTGACGCTTGTCGTGAATAATCTGACGTAAATTGTACAAACAACGCAGCTCCCTGTGACGTTATGGCAGAAGGCACAGTGGTTCCACAGAATCTACCAATAGATGGCGCTTGTGCGTCATTGCCATCCAACACTTCAACATAATCCCTGTTACAATCGTTGCGATTTTCTATGTCCATATGAGTAAAGGTCAAAGTTATCTTGTCAGCTGAAAAAATATTATGAGACCTCTTAGGACTGAAAGTGAACTTCCTATTTCAGATGGTTTCAAAGGTATGTAATAACATGCACACACTCTTAACATAGTGAAAATTAGGTCCTATATGTCCCCTTGGGTATGTGAGTTCGAACCTTCAGTGTGGCACATGACTGCACAGACAAATTGGTAGAAGCCATCACATTTAAACCCATTCATCCTTCTTTGAGTGATTTCTATGTTTAAGTTGGCAGTTACATGCGCAGAACAAGGTTGGTACTGGTAGATAATAGTATAACAAGGTATAACCGCCTGCTGGTATATAACTGAAATGCTGTTAGAACAAAAACTTGATGACTGTTCAGGGTACAACATTTAGTAAGATTTAAGATTTCACATAATTAGAAGGCAACAAATGATTCATTCAGTATTCAGTAGCTATGGCAATGCAGGTTCTATGTTTTTAATGACTTATTCAAACTGACTGATGAAACAGATGAATTTATGTAGAATATACAAATATTAACAAATTATATATATAATATCGCATGATATACTGACGACTCTTGTTGGCTGAAACTCGGTACATCAGAACAAACTGAAAAACGAAAACGCGTTTTCCGTCCAAATGTTATTGCTATATCTTATGTAAGTTCGCCAAAAATAAGAGTCTACCGCATATGCTACATACATGAATGGTCAGCAATGATGATCCAGGAACAGTTACTAGAACGAGGGTAGTTCTGTGGGTAACCAGGAGAGAAAATTTCACCATCTCCATCCTCTGCATTTAATGTTCCACCACAACCTAAAAATATTTCGTCACAGTAATAAAGTATACAGATGTGAATGAAATGATTTGTACATTAAGGGAGTGATTGATACAACAAAAACTTTGACCAATTGGTATGTATCTGTGAATATCAGGAATAAGAATGTAAGATGAAATCTCTCCAGACAAAATCCCCGTAAGTTTTTTTGTTACATGGACAAAATGCCCTTTGAGAAATCTTAATGCATAACAAGTCCCCTTTATCATATTTAATGAGTGGACAAAATCCCCTTTGTTACATTATCTCTTAATTCATCAAAACAACACAATATTTTTTGTATGTTATTTTATTCCCATGGTTAGTCCATATCGCACTGTAATACAGACAGATAAAATAAAGAAGAAACACATAATTCAGTATGAATAACTTCAATATAGTTATAAACTTATTATAAAGTTATAAACTTATTATAAAGTTATAAACTTATTATAAAGTTATAAACTTATTATAAAGTTATAAACTTATTATAAAGTTATAAACTTATTATAAAGTTATAAACTTATTATAAAGTTATAAAAACTAAAATCATTCCATATTCCTAGCTAAGACAATAGAGGTCTAACATGATACAACATGTTATGCTAGTCACAAAACAAGATGTATCAGTATATAATACTATATATCAGTCTTGTTACAACTCATTACTTCAAAATTCACAAGGCAATGAATTCACCAGTCAAGACACTTCAATTGAATACATATCAGTGCTGTATGCAAAATTATTCCAAAATATTTGTTCTTTTTCAAATTACAATATAAGTTTAACCTACCTGTGACATATTCTGCTTTAAATCCTGCAGCACCTACTACGGCATCAGTGCGCATACGAACATACAGTTGATTAGATGATGACACATATTTTACAGGAGATGGTAGTGAATTTCCACAGAAAAGCAACATTAATGTTGAATTGCTAGTTGGCCCATCGTAAAGCTAAAAGAACAATATTGCAGAATCTGATGCTCTTAACCTATACCAAATGTGAGGCCAATAGATTGCTTATTCAATTTGAAGAAGTGATGATATTTTTTCATACTTATTACAAAATGTAGACATTTAATTGGATGATTAAGCAAGAGTTACATATCTGAGGTACTATGAAGGGTGCTGCTACTTATAATGCTAATATAAACTATGATGGACTAAAAGAGATTCTGTGATAATTGTACTAAGTGTCAATGGACATATGGATAATAGGACAGAGAGTCAAACGATTTGCACTAATAATGGCACTTTTCTAAAAGGGGCCTCTGGGGAATACTATAGTGGCCAAAATGGGGGTATAAAGGGATGTTTTAAATTGTAACTACTTTTTTGGCTTTCCTATATGATTATACTCTGTTGTTCTATTTTGAGGACAATAAAACATAAATATCTTATACAATGACATAAGGACCAACTGAGTGACCACCCAACCGACAGACAGTGACTCCAATATACCCCTCTCAAACATTGTTTGAGGGGTTTAAAAACCCACTTACAGCTACATAATCATATCTACAATCTGATGATCCTTCAACATCAAAATTGATAAAGGTAAGCTCCACTGTGTTTTGAGGCTCTACAGTAATCAACCATTCACAGTCTGTGTTGTGCGGATAGGTGGTTCCACTGCCAAAATTTGGGGATACAATGGTTCCTGATCGGGTGGTAAAGTTACCTCCACATCCTGATGAAAATAATACAACATTTTAGATACCTCTTTACAATGGTTACTTTTACGTACAAAAATAAGCAAAGCTAAATTATGACAATTCTCATAGTGTTAATGTTTTAAAATATTTGACAACGCTCTAACGTCACCCCCTCCCCAGCAGTGCACTTATTAGAGAATAACTAATACATGGTCACAGTATAAGAACATATGATAACCTCCAGTAGTAGCCTTGTAAGTGGCACTGAATCCATTTCCACTAATGGAGTAATCACTTGTAAACCGGACAAACATCATATTTCCAGTGGATGACAATATTTGAGGACTTTGTTGCACGTGACAAAGTTGAGCTAAACGTGGTGCAGAATCGTCTGGCCCTCCGTACACCTAAAAAATGACAAAATATACAATTCATGTTACTTTAAGGATGATACAATGGTTCCTAGTACAATTGTAAATCTGGTATCTATCTATATCTATCTATGATATAATGTGACAGGATTTATGCATATTTTATTCATAAAAGAAGTTTGGACGGGACAAACAAAATAAAAAAAATCAGAATTTTTAAGCACCACCCATAGTCATTTAAAGAGCTGGGTATCACTCCCCTAAAAGCGTATCACAATGTATCACAATATTGCATGCTTTATCACGATACATATTGCGATATATAATTCTATTGGTGACAGTGCACATCTGTAGTTGGGAATCATGCTTCAAAGAATTTGTTCAGTTTTAGCAGTGTCGAAACTATTAATACATGTATATTAAATTATGAGTGTGTACACATTTAATAATAGAAGAACATACCTCTAATGCATCATATCTACATTCAGAATGGGATTCTAAATCAAATGTTTCAATAGTAAGTTGAATTGCAGATCCCGTATCTACGACGATCCTCCATGCACATTCCCGACGATGTGGGTAAGGATTGGGGTAATTAGGACTTGTAAAAGAACCAGACGATGAAGTGAAATATCCACCACATCCTGTAGAAGAGAATATAATTATGCATACATATGAAGGAAAATAAAAAGATGTATTTTCTAAAACATAATACTCCTGTGACTTTGACCCTTGACATACTGCCCTGAAATTGTACAGGTTCTGTAAAGGTTGTCATTAGGAACCAACATAATTATGAAGTTCGATGACTGTAGGTCGAGAAGCATTGATTTTATAGGTAAGTTTAAAGTCTGGTACAAACAAACAGGCGCAAAACAATATGCCCCGGATTTATCAATACAGTTGCAGGGCATAAAAATGTCCATACAGCGAAACCCCTTATATGTGGACCAGACAATTCTTGATATCACCAAAATGTAGGTTAGACTGACCAGCCTTTACTGGCAGTCCCTATTCATATACCAGGGTTGACTACAATTTACTTACCATCTGTGAGATATTCTAGTCGGAAGCCGTTATTAGCGACCGAATAATCGGAGACAAAATTGATCCAAACTTTATCTGTTGTTGATGCTATCCTAGGCGGTAGATCCATTCCACAAAATGTTCCCAAGCTGTTTGAGGTTGCTTCCCCGCCATCATTTATCTAAAAGTGGAGATAAGAGAGCTTTCAACACTTTAATTAACAACTAAACTAACGTCACCAAAAAAGAGGAGACATAGGGCCAACATGACCTGTAACTAGGGACGACTGTACATGTACATTCAATAATCATAACAATAAATGTGCCTTAATAAATGACAATTTTCAAACAGTAGCAATTTTTAACTAAGATTTATTTAAAGCATAGATATCTTTGTTTTAAGGCTCTAGAAAAACAAACAGATTCTCACCTAATTTTGGGGACAAAAGTATCTAAAAGACTTGAAAAAGAGTGATTCAAGATTAGGATTCTTTGTACACAGCCTTTTTCTTGACTTAATACTTTAAGAAGCCTTTATTTCATATAAAATTTGGACAAAAGGATCTTTAAGGGTAAGAAACTGTCACAGGGTTGAGAATTTACGAATTAAGTTTCTTTTGTCTTTAATATAGAAGACTAGAATTGACAGAAATATTCTAAAAGTTTACCTGCAGGTAGTCGTACTGGCAATTAGTGTGTGACTCTATGTCAAAGTGAGAGAAGGAAATATTAACTGTATTGCCCAAAGTCGTATCAATAATCCATGTACAGTTCCTATTGTGGGGGTATGGATTGGGAAAGTTGGGACTTTCAATAACACCGCTGTAGGCAGTAAGTGTGTTTGAACATACTGAAAGAAAAAAAAATATGTGATAGAATTTATGGTATCTAGCATAAAAGATGAACAAGGAAGATTTGATGTAGAAAGAATTCTTCTTCATCCTGATAAAAAAAAACCTTCAGGAGGTAAATATTGTTTGTTTGTTCAAATGATTTGGGTTTGTCAACAAGTATTCTTGCTGTGAGTCTAGATAGAAATTATCACCAAGTATCCCCTAGTCCTGTACAACAACAACAGAGACATCAATAAACACTAAAAGTGAGCCGTGTGGGAAGACACTTAATTGATTGCTAATTGAAATGCTCATTTTGTACACTTTGGAAGTAAATATAGAGCTTGTCACAGGAGTGACGAATACCCACGCACACCAAATACCCACGCACTCTGCTTTGACACATGATGTTGTTAGTATTTCTCGTGATGAATATTCATCTGCACATGTTGATTTGTAACAAAATATTTTGAATACATCATAAAATGGTATAGATTGTTATTTATAATGTGACAGGAATGAATAAATTGACACAAAGGAAAATTACAACCAAAATTATGACCTTTGAACTCAAAGTGTGACCTTGACCTTGGAGCTACAAATAACTGTTACATGCAACATGCACATCATTTAAAGGCAGATAAAATTTGTTAATACATGTTTGAGTGTACTTACAACTTGTGTAGAAAGCATGGAAACCCCGTCCAGATACAGAATAATCAGTCCTGTATTTAACCCACAGCTTGTTCCCTGTTGACACGATGGGGTCAGGGCTGGTATTACCACAAAACTTTCCTAACAAGGGTCCAGCTGAATCCCTTTCTCGTACCTAAACAGTGACAGAAGATACAAAATTGAAAGGAGTCAACAAAAGTTTAGTATGCAATTTATTTATTTTTATTCATTTGGGCTAAACACTGTTTTTCAACATTTCGTTTTATACATGGCAACCAATTCACTTAACCAGTTTCCCTGGACTGTATTCTAACCAGTACTAAAACTTACCCTTCAACAAGGAACCAGTAACTTCTCCACATGTACATGTGGATAAAAACTGACATCTTTGTCAAATTTTCATTGAAGGGTATGACCTGCGACTGGGAATCGAACCCGAATCGCCAGGTTACAATTCCAGCATATTAACTACCACTGTGGAATTATAAAGGACATATGAAAGACAGTTGTTAAAGTGATCAGGTAATTGTAATGCCAAATGGGTAACTTTACTGTAATGTAGTGCACCACATTAATTTTCTTTGGCTACTAGTTTCTGCTTAAAACAGTATTAATTTATCATTCTTTAAAAAATTAAATGTCCGTAGGTTTAATAAATGTTAAATTTATATATATAATATCTTGTTAGGTCTATATATTTCCCAAGAAAATAATGTTGTTAACCTCAATATAGTCATAGGCACATCTCCTATGATTTTCTATTTCAATGTCTATGATAGAAAGTTGTATTTTACTCCCTCTTGATGTAGTTATAGTGTAAAAGCATTCAGCATTATGTCCATATGGTGAGGGATAGTTTGGCGAGACAAAACTTCCAGTCGGCGTGGTTAAATCGGAACCACAACCTGTTGAGGTGGCATCATAAAATATTCTAAATCCTGGTGCGGACAATGACTGGTCCGTAACAAGTTTGATGAACATTCTGTTGCTATGGGACACAATGAGTCTGTCTATCGTAGTCCCGCAGTAAGTGCCGACTAAAGGTGAACTTTGAAAGCCACCATTTCTGAAAGACAGTATGATTTAAATAGCAGCATTCAAACACAAAGTACATCATTCATTTTTTATTTTTGTATGTATCTAAACAAATCTAAAACATGAGTACCTAGCTGTCTATCCATGGGTATGGCTGTTAAAAGAATGGCGTTCATATTTGATTAACATATTTGAATATGTTGCCCAACCGCCATTTTGAAATGTCAGTAGTAAAGGCTTAAAAAATGGTCGAGAGGTTATGGTCTCTGACCTCGATCACGAGCCCCTCAATGCAGCGGATTCAAATCTCACCCAAGACCAAATAACACGTAAGAGGAAGATTTCTGGATAAAATGAAAGGTTGGCGGTTCCACCAGGTGTACACACAGGGTTTCCTTTAAGCTCAATTTTAAGCTGGTTGTTGATTGGCCATTTGAAAAACATGCAGATGGACATATTTATTACTATGTCTTATTGCGAAATGCAAGAAAAGAAAAAGACATCCTGTAGTTTGAAAGTTATCACAAGCTCAAGATAAACAGTCAAACCTGTAAACAAAGGTCACCGTTGAGAAAGACAAAAATCTGGCCCTTACTGATGAGTGGCCCTTACTTGGAGTCATTTTGTTCTTAATATTCAATGATGGTTTTATAAATAATGGTCTTTATTCACAGGGTGGCCTTTATTCCAAAGTGGCCTCTTACACAGGTTTGACAGTATGGGTCAGAGCAGACAGCCTATACTTCCTAGGTTTACACAGGTTTGACAGTATGGGTCAGAGCAGACAGCCTATACTTCCTAGGTTTACACAGGTTTGACAGTATGGGTCAGAGCAGACAGCCTATACTTCCTAGGTTTACACAGGTTTGACAGTATGGGTCAGAGCAGACAGCCTATACTTCCTAGGTTTACAAAGGTTTGACAGTATGGGTCAGAGCAGACAGCCTATACTTCCTAGGTTTACAAAGGTTTGACAGTATGGGTCAGAGCAGACAGCCTATACTTCCTAGGTTTACAAAGGTTTGACAGTATGGGTCAGAGCAGACAGACTAAGAGTGAGCCTATTCTCTCTAGGTTTACACCTCGAAACTAGAGCTGTCACAGAGATGACTAATACTAATAATTTAATTGTACACTATAAGGGAGTTAAGTTCAAGGGACATAACTCTGCAATGAGTGAATTGCTGTGCATGAAAATTGTGTCTTGCACATCTACACTGGTGATAACATATTTCAAGTTCAATTGCAATCGCTTAAAAATGTGGAAGTAGGACGGACGGACGGACAGACCAACCAACCACCGACTGACAGAGTGACTCCAATATACCCCCTCTCAAACTAAACGACGTTTGTGGGGGTATAATAAGGCATTTTGATAAACAAGTATGTGTAGAATCCATGGTGCCAAATTTTACCTGATCTCCAGGAAGTCATAGTTACAATTAGGGTGATTTTCTAGATTGAAGTCTGTGACATTTAGGAGAATCTGATTCCCTTCAGGTGCCGTGATTCGCCAGGTACACTCACGTTCATGTGGATAATTGTCTGGGTAGTTAGGACTGCTAATCATGCCTGTTGCATCTGTCAACTCACTGCCACATACTGAAACAAAACAAAACAAAAATTGAAGAATGTTAATTCAAGAAGTAAATTCTTATCTAGTAAGTTCTAACCAATACGTCCTAACTATTATTAGTATATCAATTACTGGTAGTCCCAAGTTTTATTGATATAATTAATTCTTCGGCAGTCAAACCTGTAATAGTAGCCACCTCCCATTAAAGATTAAAGGTCATCCTGTGAGTAAAGGTCATTCTTTAAAATACATTCATTGACTATTTGGAAGAAAATGACCACCAAATAATATGGCCACCTGTCAATAAATGTCCCAATTAGGCTCTTTCCCAAGGGTGGCCTTTATTCACAGGTTTGACTGTATCACTTACTTATTACTGATTGATTATTCAAGCTATTAAAGACAAGTTTCATTGATGAAAGGTCAATAGAAAAGTGATAAGAATAGAACACCTACACAAGGAAGCATTAAGAGTGACATAGGTTGCTGTGAAGCCCTCATGTGCTACACTAACATCAGATACAAATTGTACAGTCAACACATTGTCAGCAGATGTAACAACAGGTGGGACCGCTGAACCACAATATCTAAAGAAAAAATAAGCAAATTATGAATCAAAATATAGTTAAATTACATAGATTTACATTTTATTTATTTCACACTTGTACTTTATTGTGCTTGACAATGTATGGAAATTCAGCTCAGCTGAAGCGGCTGGATGCATAAAAGTGGACTACTTTTTATGCGTACGCACATAAAAGAAGTACTAATTGGCAGCTGTTTGTCTTGTCCGGAAAAATTACACAATCTGGAATCTGTAGTACTGTATTTCGATGAGTCATTGAAATACAAAAAGGAATAAAATTAGAACCAGTTTGTACAGTAGTCTTAATTCAACAACGTATTACATCAGTATTGCATGATTTTATTGAACTGTCAAAGCTTCATAATTTCACAATCAATGCTTGCATTTATTCTAACTTCGGTGTGATTCGATTACTTGGTTTAGTTATAAGATTATTTTCCTTAAACAAGTTTTCAAATGTACATGTTTTCAACAATGTACTACATAATATTATGTAATCATATGGAATGGATCATTCCCTACATAAACGAAAACTATTGAGAAAAGAAGCTAAAAATAATCACATTATGCTTTGACAGTTAAATAAAATTACACTATGACTTGCCATACCCACAATAATATTGTCTGTTTTTAGTTGACTATTTTAAAAGAACTACATAAGAAGTTTGCACAAATAAATATGCAATAAATTCTTCTAGTGAAAGGGATTTTTGGGGGGTGATTTCATTGCCGAAATTCAGTCATATTCCCAATGGAAAGGCCAGTTTGGTACAAACATACAGACCAAAAACAAATACTGTCATACCAATCTATCCATACGGGGGCATGAAAAATGGGGAAAATTCCTAAATTTATACAATACAAACCTCCCAATAAGGCTAGATTCCACAGCACTTGAATTATCATAAACTGCTACATAATCATAGACACAGGATCTGTGTGACTCGATACTGAATGAATGGAACGTGAGTCGTATAACAAGACCTGGTTGTGTTTGTATATGCCATGTACAGTTCACACCGTGAGGATATATATTAGGATGTCCTGGTGATTGTAATAATCCTTGAAAAACAATGTAACAGAAAAACTATATGCAGTGATTTACAATATGCATGCACAACAGTCTATATATATACAAGGCTCCCACACAAAAACCTCATCAATTTTAGTTGTTAAAACACAAGAAAACAGATATAATAGCTAGATTTAGATATTTAAAACATACAAAAGAATCTCATAATTCATGTTTTTTTGTAATTCAAGATTCCATGAAATACCCCCATGATAATGGCGTTAAATATGTACAAAAGAAGAAATCACAGATCATTTATTATTCAGGGCTGCCAACAGCTAATTTTAAAATCAGCTGAAAATGGTAACCAATGATAACATGTGACAAGATAAAATCCAAAGCTAACTGAATACCAGGTACAGTTTAAATCGACATGAATATGTACCCATTCGATGGTTCAGTTGTCATGTGTCAATGAAAAGAAGAACTCCCCCCTACTCGGAAAATATCTCCTCAAAATTTCACATGAGAGGAAACTGTCCAGTTATCTTATGGAAAGTTGGTGAATCTACCTAGGTGTATGCCAGTGGTCCTCCTCCAGGGACAAAGCTAGAAAAGTGGCCTAAGGAACCTAGCTGTTGGTGCCACATAAAACCACAGTGAACAAAATAAAACAGACAACAATCTATGTAATGGAGCTGAACACATCAGCAGGAGTGCCATACTTTAAAATGCTCATTCCATTAAATTCAATGTTCAAAGAGAAGAGAAAATAAAACCTGTATTTCCAGTGAGTGGCCCACCGCAGCCTCCTTCCTCTGAAATATAAGAGGCTTCAAATCCTAGGTTCTGTACAGATCCATCTGTGACAAACTTTAGATACATCTGTTCTCCTGTAGTACTCACTGGCTGAGGGATCTGAGGTCCACAGTAAGTCCCTATCAGAGGAGATGAACTTGACCCACCATCACGAATCTGAAGTGTATGTTGTAATTATTATTCAACAATTTATTTTCTAAATTTTTCAGGCTTTATGCCAATTACCAGATGTATTGTTAATAAACGCATTATATTAACATGTTCATTTTTCCTAGATCCTGCACTTTGATTAACCTTACAATATTTCCACCATCATTAGTCTTGTTTTCACCAGCATGTACCTTGTCTTCACTAGCACTAACTTTATGACCACCAGCACTTATCTTGTTTATCACCAACACTCACTTTTTTCTACTGTGTTTAAATTTCATTTTGTACTCTTGTCACTGATCTCAACTAATGTTGGCTGATTTTTTTTTTAATAAAATATAATATTCTGTCATGTATTTTGGGCTGAATATAAAAAATAAATTGTAAAAAAAAATCCTAGCTACCAACCTACTGAAAATTTTCTGGGTAGAGTTACTGCAAACAAATATTATTTTCATGATGGGCTTACTTACCTCAAGATAGTCATAGTTGCAATTTTCATCATTGGTTCCTGCTTCGATGTCAAATGAGGTAAATGTCAAGGTCACTCTGCTACCAACAGGCAATAATATGAGATATTCACACTGACGGTTGCTAGGATACGCTTGTGGGAAATATGGCGAGCGTATCACGTCTGTAGGGGATGTGTACACACCACCACATGCTGAATATATAAAGGGAATAGTTCTACATAAAAGACAATAAAAATGTGTGAGCACTCTTAAATTAATTTACTTTATTTCACTTTTAAAACTTAAAAAGGTTAACAAAAGTAACCATACTATTTCACACAAAAAAAGTCATTGCTCTGATCCTCATATACCAAATTTAAAAAGTTTGTGGCTTTAATACACACTTTTGAATAAATGACAGTCAATGAGACAATTGAAATTTCATTACATTATCTGTAGAACAAAACCTGACCCAAATTTATAAACAGTAGGTAGGCTTCTTTTAACTGAAAGGAAATCAGAGACTAATCTTTTTGTGTTACACCTGGTGGCACTGGTGCAGGCATTCATGGCATGGTATTTTCTTAATCATAGTTTAGAGATAGTTTTCTTCTATTTTATTTATTTCACCATGTATCGTGTATTGTAAAAATTGAAATAAGTCTATCTATCTAACAGAGTGCAGGAATAAGCTCAAAATTGCTAAAACATCTTTTTGGGAAATGGGGATTTTTAAATGAGTCTGTTAACTTACCAACCGCCCAAGTGGCACGGAAACCTGCACGTGACACAGATAAATCAGACACAAATTTCACATACAGGATATTCTGCGTGGTTGTCAAGGAAACAGGCATTGCATCGCCACAGTAACGACCCATCAAAGGAGCATTCTCATTTGGACCATCTCGTACCTAGAAATCATGGATACAAATAAACAAAGAAGATACAAAAGCCGAATGTTACGCAAAAATCAGAACTAATTTGTAGTAAATTGAAGCAGCATTAATTTCGCAGTAATACATTTACATATAATGAGTGTTAACTACTAATTAGTACAAATGCAAAATTTTATGCTAATCCGACATTTTGAACATAATAATCATGTTATCTCCAAATCAGTAAATGCATGCTGATTGAGTTAAAAATTTAAGAATACGAAAACAAATCCCTTCATGTATAAGGGGACTAGACTCGATTTTTATGTTGTTTTTATGTTTTTCAAATATTAAATCTGAAAATTCATTTTTTCAGCAATTATGATAAAAGCTTACCACTTATGTGTATCAATTAACAAAATACATTGTTAATTCATTACAGAACTTACTTCTTCAGGCAAATAACAAAAAACTGTAGCATTGATAAGATTTCCTGATCCTTGAGTGGTATCCTTACCTCAATATAGTCATATTGGCAATCCACATGACCTTCAAGATCCATATTAGTGAAGGTGAATTTTATAGTGTCCAAGGGATTAACAGTGATTGTCCAAACACATTGAGCATCATGATTGTAAGGGTTTGGGTAGTTAGGTGAGATCAAGATACCATTTTCAGATGTAAATGTTCCGCCACATCCAGCATCAGCTGTAACAGAGAGTGTTTACAGTTGAACCTGTGTTAGCGGCCATCTCTGAATGTAGGCCACCAAATGAACAAAGGCCATTCTCTAAAAACCTGTCTTTCATTACTTAAAACAAAATGACCTCCGACTGAAGGTCACCTGCCAATAAAGCCCACATATCTTTCTTAAGAGTGGCCTTTGTTCACAGGTCTGACTGTAAATGAATATTTGTTTGTCTCAACTAGAGCTACAAATCGCCAGGCATGTGGCGATCCAATCCAATACACGAGTCGGGGCCAATGACAAATGCATTTGTACTTGCTTTTCAGGTTTAAATCGCAAACACTTGAGTATTCAGATGTAACTCGCTTCAGCCCAAGGTTTTTTTTATATAGTTTTTTTACAACTTTTTCTATGCTTCTATGAACTAAGTTAATAAAAAACTTAAGTTTATAATAGTACTTCAATCTAAACAATGAAAAAAATAGATTGCCACTAATGAATATAATTCTTTAAATCCAACAAAGTCATGTTACAAATAAAACATGCAGACTATCATATAAAATTTCTACTGAAAATTCTCCTTACCAGCAGCAGCTAAGTATGTAATATGAAAGCCAGAATCACTCAAACTTTGGTCTGAATGAAACTTTACCCATGCCGTCGGTCCAGTTGTTGCCATTGGTGGAGGTGCGGTTGTGTTACAATATCGCCTCAATAGCGGACTGGTACCTAAACCACCATCACGAATCTAGAGAAAGTTAGAATAATAAAATCAAAAGAGCCAAAATAAATAAATAAAATATTTCAGCACAGCCCATAAATACGCAAAATTGGTTTATTTACACCAATGAATAAATCGTAAATTAATAAAAACTGATTTCTCATTCAGATTTGTCTTTCCGAGCCTTAAAATTTGTTCTTTCAGAAATAATAAAAAAATTTAATGCAAGGTGAGTTACCGATATGATTAATGATAGTCTTCAACACAGGTTTAATTGTATTCATATCATCAACAAATCGATAGACTTACTTCTAAGTAGTCATAGTTACAATCAGGATGAGTCTCAATGGCGATGGTAGCAAATGAAAACAGTATAAAATTTCCTGGTGACACCGATACCGTCCAGACACAATCTCGACCATGAGGATAGTTGCCAGGGTAACCAGGACTGGATATTGTACCATGATCTTGTCCTTCTAAATTGCCACCACAGACTAAAAGCATAAATATGTACAGTTTTCTAGTTTAGTTATGTGAACATTTGTAATGACACCTAAATTAGCAGTTTAGGGCGTCCAATCAAAATTTTAGGGTTTTTTGTTATAACAAAGATGTGAAAAAAATGTTTTTTTCTCAATGAATAACAAGCTCTTTTAAAATAGAGTGAGGAAGGAAAATACTTTTTTTTTATCTTTCATAAAATAAAATAATTTTTAAGTGTTCGGAAGAGTGGACAGTGGATGTACCATTCCTCAGATGAAATAAAGACCTGTTGGTAACAGGTAACCAGGTACAATTTTTTTTATGCCTTAGAATATAATCATGTGAATATATGCTTTTTTACACAATGAAAGCTTATTTTAGGGAACAAGGAATGATGAATACCTGACAATCTGGAGATTTTTCATGATTTTTAAGGGTTATCATACACCCCTTAATTCAATTTAGAGACCAAATGCACAAAAGCTAACTAAGAAAACATGATATTCTTGTGACACAGTGATGTACCATGTTACACTTCAGAAAATTAGGAAATCAATGATATTTTAACACTGTATCAATTTTGTAACCTCAAACCGAAAGGTTAGCTTTGGGTAGCAAGAGGAGCCGCAATTACTGCTACAATTAGGTATTGTTCTTTAAAGCCAACAATGTAGGGAAGAAATCAACTCAGGTCACCATTGTATCTCCATATCAGTTGTAGGGGTATTTATTTACTAATTAAGAAAAAGACACTGACGGTCAACATCTTCCTTCCAGAAAATAACCCTACCCCCCCCCCCCCCCACTAATTAAGATTTCCTCTATTTGTATTTGGTTCTTTCGTGATATGTTTTCACCCTTTCACCAGTGCTCAGTGTCTTTCACTGTTAAAAAAAATGCCTGGCCAGTTTTTCAGGTGAATGATTCTAGTGAAAAAATATAATTCACTAAGAATACATAACAAGTTCAGATAAAATATTTGAGTACATATTAATGCAAATAACCTGGCATCGCTGAAGTCCACTGTACTGTAAACCCATCACTTGCTATGGAGGAGTCAGATCTAAACCATAAATACAGTTGATGATGAGTGCTGTTGATTGGCTGACCGTTGTTAGGGGCGGAGTTACCACAAAATTTACCAATCATGTAGGAGGAGTCACTAGGTCCATCATGGATCTGCAGACTATCATAGTTACAGCTTACATGCTGTTCAATATTGAACGTTGGAAAAGTTATTCTCAAAATCTGAAAATAAAGTTTAACAAAAGATCCAATTACCCACTGTGAGTTCTCATAAGAATGCCTATTAAATAAAGTGAATTCTGAACACAAAAATCTAAGCTTTGTTATCGTAATCATGGATATTTCAAACAATTTAAGAGGTATTTGAGAAACATGGATGCCCAAAAATACCAACTGGACAGTTTGACCTAACACCTATTAAACTTAAAATCAATAGGGATCATTAACATGTGATTACCAACCTCTAAACCAAGTCTGAGGACCTTAGACAAAATAGTTCTCTAGTTATTGGCCGGACAAAGTTTGGTTATTGACAGACTGACCTACTGATATGCCAGCCACGGCTTCTTCGAAAACAGGTATAATACCTGCCATCTTACCATATTTCATGGGTGCTCATTTTCCCTTCCATTGCTACATTGCCAACATGGTTTTCATTTAATGATATAGATGTGACTTCATTATTTTGATACTTAACCCAAATAAAAACAGAAAAGGTAAGAACTATTTAGTAAGACTATTTATAGCGCCTACATATAAACCTGAATACTCATAAAGATATATTCATTACCTTTCCATAAGTGGTTGTAATTCTCCAAGCACAGTTTACACCATGTGCATACTGGGTACCAGGTACAAGCGGGTACCGGAAGGTTCCAGATTCACCAGACAAGAAACCACCACACACTGTATTAATAAATACATTTACAAACAATATGTATTAAAATACTGTACAGTTAGATCATTTATAGCTGAAATGCTGATCTTAATCAGAAATTATACTCAAACCAACTTATAAACCGCCAGTTCATAAATTGAAAATTTCTCAGACATTATTCGACAGAAATTTATGAAATTTTGCATACAATAATTTCATTCAATTACCTGTAATTTTACACTATTTGATTGCATAATCTCTTGCACATTTACCCATGCGAAATGTGTACTATACTATTTTTTTATTTATACTTTTAACAACCAATTTATAATTCAATAATACTAGCTGGAGGTTTATAAGGGTTTGAGTGCATATAAATTCAGTCTCATTTATTGCATAAAGTAGGACATAGCCCAATTGTCACATGTCACCATTATGTGACATTATAAAATTTGAGATTAGTCAGGGAGCTCAAATCTCGGTTTTTACGTTTTTAGTTTTCCCACATTACAAACAAGACCCTGATAAGAAAACTCAATTAAATATCACATAGATCATTAAGCTTTATTGTATTTTAACTGTTTTTCTCTTCTTTTTTTCTTTCATGCATAATATCATGCAATATATCATCAAAAAACATACTACATGTATAATTCTTTGTATATAATGAATACCACGCTAGCTAGTTAGTGGACAGCAGTTCAAAACTTACATCCATCAATTAACAGATTCAAAAAGTGAAAAGTGAAACCAAAAAGTTATTACCATAAATAACTTACCTTGTTGTTCAATTTCACAGTTTGGACCTGTGAATGATTCGGTACACTGACAAGCGTATCCATTAATTTGGTCAGTACATGAGCCTCCATTTTGACATGGATTCGACGCACATTCATTTATATTTGTTTGACAATTTTGGTTGGCAAATCCAGGTTGGCATACACAACGATAACTATTTGAATTTACATTCTGTAATATGCAAAAAGTACATTGTTTAAATTGAAAATAAAACATATTTTTTTATCAATTATTATCATTTCTTAGTTTATTTCAAATAAAAGAATATTCACTAAAATTTTGTTGAGAGGAAACATCCAAAAGAAATGGCCAAAAAAATTCAGTTGGGGTAACTTTTACTACTTTAACTCTCGATACTAAATCCAAAGTACAATTTGTCAATTTGTAACATTGTTAGAACAACACTATTTGTTAGCAACACATTGTCAAAAAGAAGCTGCTTTCAACATACAAATATTCCCCCAGTGGCATGCTAGATGAGATGATAAAACCTACTTTATCTGGTACGAATGGAAGGGCAAATATATCACAGACCACTGGCTGTAGTCTTACCTGACACGCTGCTCCATTTAAACAAGGAGTACTACTACAGGGTCCAGACTGTGCACCTTGTGACACACAACCGGACGAACCGATTCCGTTTCCTACATAACCAGGGGGACAAGTACAAGCACGTCCGGTTATTCCAGAACTTTCGGTGCAAGATGCAAGTGGATGACAACCGCCATTATTGTTCTGACATAAACCAATCCATATGCAAGAGACACCGTTACCTTGGTAACCTGGTCAAAACAGATAAAAACATGTTTTATTGTTTATTATTTTATACTTTCAATCAACATTACCAATGCTAGCAGACCTGAAATACATTCACTTGCTTTCATTAAAAATTTCCTTAGCTTTGCCATATTTGGACAGGTCAAACTACAGCTATGTGAACAATACATTGTATTATGGAGTGCTAACAAAGTATTGTGCGTTTCTTTATAAAAAAATATTGGTATATATCTAGCCTATATCTGCTAGAATAAAATCATATGAATCTTAAAAGGACACAAAAATCATAACATAAAAAATTTACAAAATGTCATGACAGGTATACATGTGTACACACACAATACTAAATGTCCAAAAGTTTCGAACTAACTTAATTGGTGTGAAAAACAGCGTTTAGTCATTAGGGACATCAATTTCATTATGCATTTTCTCAATTTTCAGAGTTTGGCATTTAAAACTTTCTTATCCGGTCTATATTGAAAATAGAATGAAAGTCTATGGGCTTGAGTGACAACAACTCCTATTTTCGTGGCATTTCAATCCTTTGCATTTTCATACTTTTGAATTCTACTGTATTAAATTTTGAACTCACCATTAGGGCAGGGTCCACAGGTCCTTGAGCCTAATGTATTTACACATTGAACCATAGGTGAAACAGAACAACCACCATTGTTTATAGCACATTCATTGACGTCGGAACAAACGAATCCATTCCCATTATACCCTGCAAATTCATACAGTATAACCTTGACACGAAGACATCATCTCCATATCTACACCACCTCATAACATCAACCGCTTTTCGACTATTTTTTCATATTCCTTCCTTTCGTTTTGATAATAAGATCATTTCATTACTAAGATATAATTTGTTATAATTCAGAAAGGTTGTCTTATTTTCCATGTTTTACAGTACATTTGTATCCTGTTTACAATGTAAAAGCAATACCACTTGATTAATTTGAATTAATTAGGTACATGATCCATGTATGTAGGTAAATTATATTCATGTCACAGGAAAGTGAGTTACACATGTTTTTCAAAGAAAGGTAAATTACCGGTATGTACAGGTATTTTAATTGTCAAGCATGTTAATACTGTATATATGTAAAACAATTCAATTTAACCAGGATTATTGCTATAGAAATGGCATAAATATATCTGAATAAAGGAGAAGTAGGAATTATATGGTAAGAATCTTTCCACAAAATGATATAATAATTACCAGTAGGGCAAGATCCACAAGTGAAGGACCCAGGTAAGTTGATACAGGGAACCGGTGGATTAGCTGAACAGGGTGGCTGGTTCCCTTCACATTCATTCACATCAGCAATACACGCAGGATCAGAACCGGAACTTGTCCATCCTTCATCACAGATACATGTATACTTAGCCTGAAATGAACGATATCTGGAATAAATTATCAAAGATTATAGGGTAGAAGAGCGCAATGATGGCCTTATACTATGCTCATCTATATCTAAAAGCCCCAGTCCCAGATGAGTGGTCAAGGAAAAACCCTTTCAAACCAAGAGTACAACCAAGACGGCACCATAATCATAAAAAAAATGTTTAATACAACCAGGCGTTACCGGTAAATATTCAGAACCGGCTTAATCCTTGAATTTCTGGGGCAGAACTGAGGCCGGTCTGGGGTTGTACCCTGTTTAATCCCTGTTGTTCTAAGTATTAGTGATCGAGCACTACATGCACGATTGACCCGCGGTTGACATGTGGCTTAAGATCAGTATACAGGTTATTTTTCACCTGGAGGTACTGGGACCATCACCCTGACAGTGAGAATGGGGATTACATGTAGGAATGCTATTTCATTTTTTTAGAATAATTATGAAGGGTTTTTGTTTAAGTCAGAACCACTGTCGTACCTTGTTACAGGGGAGGCAACAAATACAGTTCAAATAATCTTTTATCATTGATTTGTCTCCCTTTAAACAATCACTTGTAAAATCAATAAAATTTCCTTATGATATAAATTTTTGAAAACCCATTGTTCATGCAGACATTTGTAGGCTCTCTTTGTCATTCGATAATTAATTAGAGCCATTCTCTGATGACACTGATGCTTCAAATTATCCAGACAGTCATGGGGTAATTATATCAATCATTAATCATCATGATTATTAACCATTTAGCAATATCCCATTAATCAGGCATTAATTATTAATCACCGAATTTTGTGATTATTATGATAATAAAGAAATCAATTTTTATGATTACTTCTGATTTTAAAGTGCAAAAACAATCACTTAAAGAGGTAGTTCACTACATTTTTCACATGGACATACAGGAAAAATTAAAACTGATCAATGAAATTTTTTTTAACTTTGCATAATCGTAGCATACGATAACAGAAACATTTTAAGCGAAAAAAATTGGGGGTCACTGATCTCGTTTTTGAGTTACCTTCCCTTGAATTTGAATGTTTGCTTATTTTAGGTCATTTCAAGGGCAGATTTAACATTTCACTAGCAGTCAGGATCTTACAGTAACTTTTCTAGTTTAATGGGTGGAGGGAGATCCCAGGTGTATACCTGAGTAGACCTGACTGACCTTCTGTAGGTGACGACATGCAGCTTCCTCTCATGTCAAGACTAGGTATTAATAGGATTTGAACTTACAGCTGCGAGGAGCAAGCAATTACTTGTTGGAGACCACATTCACACAACAAATTAAAGAGGTTCCCCACAGTGTATACACATATATATATATTATTTATTACATAATAAAACCTATATAACCTACCCACTGATAAAAGTTCAGGTTGTGTACTGCAAACCAACTGTTTTTTAAAGGGGGCCTAAAATGAATCTTTTTTTTTAGAATTTCTGTCTTTATTGTTACCTGACCAGCTGCTACTCTAGGTGTATTGACACATGTACCATGACCACAAAGTTCACTAGATGAAGCTCCTGTACAATCATCATGACTCTCAGTACATCTTACACCATGCCAGTTAGCTGCACACTGACAACTGTAATATTATAAGAAGCTACTGGTACGTAATTATATATGTATATTTTTTTAAACATCGCATCAACAGCCAGAGTCATGGTGACTTTTCGTATTAATGGCTATGCAAGCCCGAAGGTTTACATCTAGGCAGAACCACAACCCTTCCATAAGGTAGCTAGACAGCTTCTACCCACCAGAAATTTGTCTTGTATTGAAAGATTCAAACTCAGGGCGTTGAGAAACTAATGTTAAATCCTGAGACTTTGAATTTTATCTGGAACCAAATTTCATGTGTGGGAAAGCTTTCTAGCTACAACATGTAGCTGATGGTGGCTCTAACAAGGTGTATGCCTGGAATCTTTCTCAACTGTTAAGGCTAGGAGTCAATAAATGACCCTGATCGTTAGTGCAATATGAACTCGCAGAGAAATAAAAATGACAAAAAGAGGCATTTAATTGATAAACATAATGCATGCCATATAAATTCTTAACATAAACAAAAGAATTTATTTCATACAGTGCAACAGTAATAGAACAGGGGGTTATGAAAAACGGATTGAAAGCTTTGATTAAGATGATCTAAAGACTTACGTGAAACCACCAACAGTGTTAGTACATGTTGCACCATTTTGACATCCAAGATCAGTTCCAGCATAGATAGAGCATTCATTGACATCATCATCACATATAGGACCCTGTGAGAGTATATCAAAACAACTAGATGATTGATTTATCCATAGTTTAAACATTAGAAGCCTCTAACACTTTTAATTATAAGGTTTAGATCCAGGTCTGGGTAGGTCATATCCTTCTCTGAAAATTTGATAAAATGTTGATTTTCCTCCATATCAAGGAGAAGTTACCTTGTCCTTATGGAATTATTAAGTATTAAGGAAGTACTGGTTAGAGTACAGTCCAGAAAAGCGTGTTAGGTGAACTGGCTACCATATAAAACTAAATATCACTGAAAAATGTTGTTAAACACACTGAAACAAGCTGTATTAAATTCTAAGAAATATATAGTATTTATATACTGAAGAAATAAATCTCAATACGAGAATAAAACTGAGGTATGAGGGTTACCTGATAGGTATCAGGGCATCTACAGAAGTAACCGTTGTATGTATCCACACAGGTACCACCATTTCTACATGGATTGCTGTTACATTCATTAGTTGTCAGTAACTGTAAATATGTTACACAACATGCATGTTAAATTGTAAATACACATGTAACATATCAGTAATACATTTTGTGTAATATTGTGGTATCATTAAATTTCGCTGGCTTTAATCAACACACAAAAGCTAAAAAAGTCGATTTCATCAATGCCATTTTAGATTTGACCATTTTTGATTTTAGTCAAAAGAACATTTTTAAATATTACGAGACCAGGAGAATTTCAGTGGAATTCATTAAAATTGTCATGATATGCTAATAATAATATCATTATATTATTATATGTAGAAATCTAAATGCCAATCATCCTATTAATGCTCTCATTTCTTTGAACAATAACTCATTTCAAATGCCTTTAAGAATTCTTTGATGTATGTTCAAGTTCATAAACAAAACATTTAAGCAATTAGAAAACAAATTTTTAAAAGTCTGTAAAATGTAATGTGCTGGGGCGATTGTTTGTGAAATACTTATTATGATTTAATGGGATAAGTTGAATTACTTCTTGGCAAAAGTCAATGACTCTAAATGTCTTTTGCATATTTAATTCTGCGGAAAACAAGACAGTAGTCGGCAAACTGCACAATTGTACATGGCCATTATTTTGATGCAGAATGCTAATTTAAGTGTACTTACTGATTGTAACGTCTCAACTGTGTTTTCTAACTGAGAAACCTATAAAGAATAAATCTTCATTAAAAACACTATCATTACAGTTTTATTCCAATACATAGTATATGTAGTTTTATTGTAACTATATATACTGCAATGTATCAATAGATGTGCTGATAAGCACAAGAAAAATGACATTCCATTGATTAATTTTCAATTCAAAACCATATATGTATGAAGATAGCAATATTTCACTGAAACACAGATATAATAACAAACATATATGTTTATACAGCAACACTACTTTTCCTCACTATTTCATGATATTTATACATGTGTAAAATTAACAATTCTGAAATATTCCAGAGAATGTTTTACTTCCAAGATTGTAAGTCTAAAAGTGTTCAGAACACTCTAAAAAAGACTTTAGGCCAGAAGACTTATCATAATCATACATACAAGAGGAAGAACTTGTTTCGTGTGGTTTAGGGCTACTAGGAAAAGGGAAAATAAGTCTGCAGCTTAAAAGTGTAAAAAGCTCCATCTTACTGATCTGTTATTGGCAGAATAATTTGTTTTTATATGATAAGAATCAAACCCAAGTAAATAAATTTAAATAATGAATATTGCCAGCGCCTGCAAATTTTGATAAGCACCTATAACAGAAATAAAAGGGAGGTAACTCAGAAAATAAAAATCAACAAAATAACCATTTTCAGTGTTTAATCAGGCATAGTTTTCCTCTTTACCAAGGTAAAATTCATGGTAGTCTTGTTTTTTTGTGAAAGCACGTGGGGCATGTTTGAGTTCATGAAATTCTACTAATGGTTATACAGTGAAATAAAATGTTCTGGAACACTTTATTCTGATCACTTGCAATAATCATGTTTGTTGAATTAAAGAGACAGTTTTTTGTTAAAACTCCTTTGAGATAACACTATAAGGTTGTGAAAGCAGTGTGATTTTACGCTTTTTTAAATTTCTTGTCAGATATAGCTTTATACACTTCAATAGTTGATGTCTACTCAAACATCTCATTATAAATTAACATATAAATTGTCTTTACATCCAAACAAACATTTCATGTAACATTTTCAATTAAGACTTATTCTCTCTGCATACAGTATCAATTGAACATGACAATTAATTTGTATGTTAATGAGAAATGAGTCCATGCATTAAGATGAGTGGTCAATGGGCTGGAGACCACCAATAATTCAATCAATTTATATGAATACATGTAGTTTTTTATAGGCAGGAATTATCTGATAATGTTTTTGTGACAGTCAATCATTAATATTCAAGCAAATTTTAGCATGTCATTGTATCAAGTCAATAAAAGTTTCAATGTAAGCAGAAATATGCCTATAATAAAATGTGAACAGTTTCATAACAAGTAGCAGTATTCTCATTAGACATAAAAAACTGAGGGTCTAATACAATTCAAAATCAGTAAAAGTTCTTACTATTGTAATAGCAAATTTGACCCATTGGTACAAATTCCCAAGAGCCAGAAGCCATATTTTAATAATTTCATGAGTCAAAATACCAATTTCAGTGCTAAATGAAAGCCTTGAAGCAGGCAGAATAATCTAACAACCAGTGAATAGTTTTATGACAAGCATTTTTTACCTATAAAAAGTCAATACTCTCAAACAATAAAATGAGTTGCCAAGCAATGCAGTTTCATGAGCAGCTAGAAGCAACAGCCAAACAAGCAGATAGTATAATTCTCAAACAAGCAGATGTAATAGTTCTCAAATAAGCAGATATTATAGTTCTCAAATAAGCAGATATATATTATAGTTCTCAAACAATTAGAGAAAATAGTTCTCAAACAAGCAGAGAAAATAGTTATCAAATAAGCAGAGTATAGTTCTCAAATAAGCAGAGTAAATAGTTCTCAAATAAGCAGAGTATAGCTCTCAAACAAGTAGAGAAAATAGTTCTCAAACAAGCAGAGTAAATAGTTCTCAAACAAACAGAGAAAATAGTTCTTAAATAAGCAGAGTATAGTTCTCAAATAAGCAGAGTAAATAGTTCTCAAATAAGCAGAGAAAATAGTTCTCAAACAAGCATAGTATGGTTCTCAAACAAGCAGAGCAAAAAGTTCTCAAACAAACAGAGAAAATAGTTCTCAAATAAGCAGAGTATGGTTCTCAAACAAGCAGAGCAAATAGTTCTCAAACAAGCAGAGCAAACAGTTCTCAAACAAGCAGAAATTATAGTTATTAAAGAAGCAAAGCAAATAATTATCAAACAAGCAGTAGGCAAACATGCAGTATTGGAAATTAATTTATCAATAAAGCATATACTGTAATAATTCTAGATAGCATGAACATTCAGTAACAAAATCGAAATAATATATGTCCTCTTTTACACCAAGGAAAAAGATGCCATTCAAATCTTAACAATTCCTGAGATAGCATGCATAAATTTTTGCTCTGCCATGCTTAGTTAGCAAAAACATTTTACTCGAGTAGTCAATCGACGAATCTTTCTCCTATTACTACTAATACGACTGGAACTTGAAGCTCGTACCTAAAATGATTGGCAGAATAAATAATATATTTACCAATATCAATATTACTATTAATTTATTAGCACAGTATGTCATGATTTCAACCCTGTTGAATCATGGCCAGATTATTACATTAGGTCTCAGTTTCACATAAACTTACCCTTTCTTGTAATTGTTCAATACCAGCACCCCCATTTTCAATTGTATCAAGCTACAGAAAATATAAACACATTAGTTAGGCATAAAAAATGTTTGTTTCTGGTATCATAAATAGAGTACGTAGGTCCGGGAATTTTTTTATGTGAAAAGGTAAAAATAGTGAGAATGTGGATGAGCTGTTCCTCGAGCCTAATAAAAAGACTATAATGTCACTAGGAAAAGTTAGAGTATGTCGGGTGATCAGAAACCAAAAAAAAATTTAAAGGCCTTAAGTGAACAAGAAACAATACACTGGATGGTCAAAGGAATGAAACTTGTAAATTGTTATCTATGATAATCAAAACATACATGTAGCATGGCGTTGACCATGAATGAAAGTATGCCGAATTAATTGATTTTATATTTCTGAACAAACTGATAAAAAATACCAAAGTAATTGTGAGGACAATTTCTTCCTACATTATCTTATCATTCAACATGGATATGGATTCAGTTTTGGACTAAGCATTTTGTAGGACAGTCAAAGCAATGAATGATGTTGGTACATGTGACTTTAGGTTGCTACATGAACAAAGTACATCATTTATGGATATTGTAGACTAAATTAAACCTCTGATTTAAGTCCAAGCATGCAATAAGGCCAAACTTTTGTTCGGGCTAAGTTAATATAGGTTTGATTGTATTGGGGAAATAGATCAATACAATATAAATAGTCAAGTTAAGTTAAAAAGTTATTCTCTGGACCTGTCTTCTAACTTGAAGGTAGATGGTTCAAATCCTACATTGGAAAATACTGAGCAACATTCTCCAAATCAAGCTCATGTACCAGTTTGAAATGCTCAAAGAGGTCACTAACTTCTTATTTTTCTAAAGTAAAAAGGCATTTACAGCAGTGATGTATATATTCATTTCATTTAAATTTATTTCTAAGAACAGTCCATGTTTCATTAGAATTTAAAAAAACAGCATTAATAGTATAGTGCATGTGAATACAAATTCTCTAAGAATCAAAGTAGGCAGCCTTTAAATATGTTAAATTTGAATTGCAATATGACATTAAAAGATAAAAGCTTAGATAAAAAAGAACACTCATAAGCCACATGTTTAAACTATCAATTATCAAACTCAAGCATGACAGTGTTAATCTTACGTACCCTTCGTTCAAGAGTTCTTACTCTCGATGTTAGACTTCCAATAAGAGTAGCTACTTCCCCTGTAGATTGCAGATTTGTTAAACCATTTTCAATATCGCTCAGTCTTGAGTCAACATTTGTAGGGATCTGGAAGCAAATTTATTGATATCAATATAGCCAACTTTTAAATATACTTATTGAGGACAAAAGACTTTGCCAGATTATTTTCATACTAGTAAAGCTATGTCTCTGTCTTTAGCTTACCCGGTACTTTATTTATAGTAAATACTTTTCAATGGTACCTGTTTTTTTCCCTTCTATAGCAGTGACTGTTAACAGGCGTCTTTCCCTTAGGAAATTCTTAAAAGTCTTTCCCAAAAAATTCAATTTACATCAGGGTTTTTCTTCCCCTTTAGCAAAAATTATGTGTTATAAATAACTTATTTTCCCCCAAATTTATACAAAAGGCCCCTTTCCTACCAGTGAAAAAAAGCCTTACGATGTATAATCTGACATAATGCTAATCGTCACCTTAACAGAAAAGGGCCTACCTGCACTTTCCATACTTCTCAGATAGGCCTTTTTAACCATTGGTTAAAACTGGAAAAAATCGGTTGCATTCCCCAAAGTTCAAAAATACATATTAAATAGACGGCCCCCTTGACCCCCAGCCAAATCTGCTACTTTCATTAGAAAATCAGTATCTTACCGTGGTCTGTAAGAGATCTATCCTATGACCCATTGTCAGGAATTGAACTTGAACTTGTCCTGTCGGCTGCAGGTTGTTCAATCTACCTTCAATTGTAGAAATCCGTGAATCAATGCTGGATGAAGCTGTTGGTGCTGTTTGTAACTGGTCAATGGCTAACTTATTGTCTTTCACCTGCGTAAATAAACACACAAATGTTTAGAACTGTTAAGATTATAATAATTTACCCAGCAAATCCTTTTTGGGAAAGTGGCATGGGGGAATATATTATCGGTAGATGGCAGAAATTTTATTAACGAAAAAAAAATATCAATAAAACAAAAATTTGTACAAGTTAGATGCCAATGGCCATTGAACAATTCAATAAAACCTCTATGTCCATAGTCGATGTGTTTGCATGAGGAATCAATTAATTCTATTCTTTTCTGTTTATGCCACGCAGTTGCGACAGGTTTTTGATTTTTTCAAAATTCAATATTTAACTAGAGCATTCAGGATGTAATTGGGGGAAAATCTATATTTCTTCATTAGGAGACAGAGGCCGAACTCTAGCCCCCAAAACAGCATAAGGTTTCACTTATACTTAAAATTTTATGTAGGCAATAAATTGCTTTTTGCATAATCTTAGCATTTTTAAATGAGGAAAGGCAGGATGATAATAAATCATCCCATTTGAATGAAAATTAAGACCAAAATCTACTCTTCAACAATACAATACAAAACTCAATGCAGGTAAAAACAAAATTCAATTTTGCATAATTTTTGGTAAAATTTAACATTGATACAATTGTAACATATCACATAAATCGACCCTTAAATAGCAATTAGCAGTTGTCTGAAGGATGTTTCATCCAGTTTTATATTTCTTATTAAGTACTAAATCTATAATTGGCAATTAATTGTAGACAAGGGTATTTGCTAGTATCATAAATACATGAATTGTAATCAATACTAAGTTACTTCAGATTATCAAGGGTGTAATTAAATAATTAGCCAAGTTTATTGACATCAATTCAGGCACAGTTAAACTACAATCTTTGTGGGAGATAATCATATTAAACACTGCATACATTACATCTATAGCATTAACTTCGACATCACCATATTATAATGTATGTAAAATTTCCATACAGTTATATCTTCACTGGATGACACTAGATGTAGTAATATCAACTACACTCAAACCCACTTATAAACTGCAAGCTGGTATTATTGAATATAAACTGGTTGTTAAAGTTTAAATTAAAAATTAGTATAGTACACATTTCATGTGGGTAAACGTGCAAGAGTATATGCAATCAAATAGTGTAAAATTACAGGTAATTGAATGAAATTATTGTGTGTGCAAGCTTTCTTTAAGTCTATGTATTTTTATTGAATCATTCATATTTCACGTATTTTTAAATACAAAACAAATTTTAATGCATACTTATCCTCAAAATGACGTTTTACTCTGTTGACAATTGTAAGTTATGCATGATGAGTGTATAATACGGATATTATAAGATGCACCGTTATTTGGATAACACCGGTAAACGGGGTACTGACTAGTGACTATATCATTTACGTCTGATGTATTACATTGTTGGAAATGAGCATGGAAGATTTTCTCATGGCAATTAAAAGTTATTATGTGTAGTTTTCAAGTTAATTACAATACAATGTAACTTAATACAAGGGAATAAGTTTGCAAAATTGACAAGAAAATATGGCCTCGTTCAGAAATGTTTTAACTTTAGTTTAGTCTTGCTCGGCAGACAGTCGCGATAACTTTCGATTTCAACAAAACGGTTTCCTTTTCAAGACTTTAAATGTTTTAAAATGCCAACATTGTCTTATTTCCGGAACCAATATGTGTATATTGATCCCAGTTTATCTTAAGATTTGAAACTATGCCGCCATAGTAAATGTTTAGCATAGAAGGGAAACAACTCCTTCAAACAAATGCTAAAACCCGCAACCCGAGCCGATACCGTCCTAGGTACTTCCAGACTAACCGTACTTTGTGCCGTGAAAGAATACTGTTCACGACTTCACATGATAAAGTCCTAAACACCAAAAAAGATGCGCAAAAATGCTTCCGTAATTAACCGCTAACCACTCAAAGGAGTATGTGAAGTAAATGATTTCAATAAATGTGATATAGAAAATTTCCGGCCTCGGAAAAACAATGGCATAGAGTATTAAGAGTCCAAAACAATGGAATTTCTACCATTACGCATTCTTTCTTTAAAAAGAACAACATTTTACATTCTTTAAAATACCGCTACTTACTGTTTGGGTGATCACAGCTAAATTGTCACCGTTCACGTTAATGAAGCCTCCGTTTGTGGCTTGAAAAGTGATGTTATGGTTTGTGCCCGTTCGGAACATAAGATGTCCATTCTGTGTCGTTATTCGCGGCCTGTAAAAATAAACAAGATTGGAAAGTTCATTGTCAAGATCATCATTCCCTTTTACAAACGCGAATTCAACATTTTTTCAAAGCAGGGATGCTATAATACATCCCTGTTCAAAGTAATCTTAATTTGTGTTCACGTTCTTTGTTGACTAAAACATCGTCCGTTTTTTTCTCAGGAATGTTAATATAAAAAAAATATGCTTATGTGTATTTTATGAGACATATAGCAAATGCATGAGTTACATCATGGCATTATTCGAGCTTAACATAAATTATCATTTTGAAATTGGGTCTTGATTTTATTAATTTGCAATCTTACAAGTGTCTGATAATAGGGTGGAGCCACCGCAAAGTAGTATACATGTCGATCGTGTAAAAGCAGGCGTACCTAATTTTTTAATGATATGATTAATTCCAAACTTATCCTTTCTCTCAATTCATTCATTATTTTTTACCATAGGGTTATTACCAATCGTTAAAAATCTGTACTGTACTGGACCGACAACAAAAATGTAAGATGTTGCCATCATCTAGATAACAACAGAACGAATATGTCTTAAAATCTATAATTTATAAATATAAGAAAAAAATACTCACAGTTCAGGTTGAATTTGTCGTTTATTCCGAGTATTTTGGGAAGTTACCTTAATCAACGTAAATAATATATAAATAAGAAACAAAAACGAAAATAAGGGGCGGTTCCCCATGGCCGACTGTAATGCGACGTTCAACGTTTGGGTTTAGTCCATCATGTTTCGTAAAGAGTTGATCAATTAACTTTGGATGAGTGCATTATATGCAATGGGTGTATCATACGAAAGACCATTAATTAAATCATTTCGAATTAGTTAAACATACGTGATGATTATGCAATTTAACCTTTAAATGAGAAGATATTTAGAAAGATTTCTGATTTTAAATTGATTTTGAACACTTCGCAAATCCGTAGATATTTTCTTACATATGACATCCCTTTAATTAGCGACTCTTCATGGACTGGTCCGATTTAATTAACTAGTCAAAAAGGACCCGTCGCGGACTGGAACGACGCAAATGTTTAGCATACAGGGCTGATTGTGTAACGCATTTATATGGTACTTCAATATTGACCTTGTTTACTGGAGATGAGATATATGGTGGAAAAGGTGGTACATGGTGTTATAGATAAATTAGCACCAATTATATACTTGTGGTTAGGAAGTACGGTAGGTGGTGTGGTGTAATGGACAGGAGATACGTCACTGGACTATAAGATACTGATAAAGGAACCGTCGAGAAAAGGTTCCCCCCGCCTGAAGTAAAACAGTCCTGATATTATTATTACAGCGAAACCTCTCCTATCCGGACCACTCTATTCCACACCCCTTTTATCCGGTAATAACGTACATAAAATCGAACAGAGTTGTCGACTCAATTTTTTTATTATTAAATACACTTTTGTCTATAAAAGTGCATTAGAGATTTGATAGTTGTCAGAATCTTTTTCTAATTGATAAACATGGAGGTTGAAACTCAGAAATTTGAGCTTGCAAGGATACCAATCTCACGTTTACAAAACCCAATTTTCTCACCATATGCACTGACAGGACATGTAAGTGAAATTGCTCATATATACAAGAAAAGCGAGAATACACATAGATAAGGCCTCGAATTTGATTACTATTTAGATAAATTAAAGTTATTTATCGTACACGTAAACTTCATGTGGAGACACACAATGCACACAATTCATTGTACGTTGTAAAGGCGTACATAATTATTATGATACATGTAATCTACAACTATTAGGTAGATCTATAGGCTCCTTTACTTACAAGCTTCCAGTTCATACTAGTCAGAAGGCTCAGCAACAAGTTGATACATATGTAGACCTTGGCCTGCTTTTGTTTTACTAGGATAGAATTTCGACTTCATGATCTATGCTCAGACTATGCAGTTTTGATACGTGTATACATATGTATATCTGAACTTACTAGCAGTAATTATCGCCGATATAATACCATGAATCCATCGACAATGTGAAGGACCAACACCATCACTCAACGATAATATTTCTAAATATCGCCATCTGCATTAGATTATGAATATATAATTGTGAGAAATGAAGTTTATACATGTACATGCATATTAGCCGGTATACTAGCGGTATGATTCCACAGTAGGCATTCGTTGAGTGATGGTGTTGGCTCTATCACATTGCCGATGGCGCCAGCAGCTTGTCGATGGCTCAATCACGTTTGTAGGCCTACACATATTTCGTTTTAAACCGACCTTTGTGAACTATTTTTTGTGTTGAGGCAAAGGGGAGGTTGGGACAATGTTGCATGCACGATTCGGTGGGTCAACATCCACTTCACGAAAGAGAAATCACCCCAGATGTGTCTCCTCGTGAAAGAAAACGATTGAGTTGATAATTTGTAAAAGTTTCGGCAATGTCATTTTGGGGGTACTTCTTGTCGAAAATGCATGCAAAATGACGAGAAAACTTTTCTAGGTGGCATATAGCATCTAGATTTCCCTGTTTAAGCTTGAAATTGCTCGATGACTCTATAACGGATGTATCGATGGCTCATATTTAACAGATCACAGAAATGTGAACGAGCCACCGTTTAGTAGGAGTGTAAGAGCGTAGTGGGGCCGCCGTAAGGTGGGCATATCAGCGCAGTAAGGTCTCATACAACGCAAACTTGCATGGAGATTGTACGGCGTTCTATGAGATGTCTCTGCATCTCAGCTGTGCTTATATAAATGCAAATGCGCTGAGAAAGCGCAGTGCACGCAGCGGAAGCGCGACCTCTCTCACGACACTCTAGAAAATTTGACAACGTCGTACCAAGGCAGTGGAAACGCGGCATAGTGTGACAGCCTGACAGGGGTAGCTATGGGGTATATTTTTCTTTTAGGTAGAACTTCTAGGTCCGCCTTTGAAACTAGACCTAAGACATTTTCAAATATGGATACATGTATTTGTATTTAATTAACGTATCATTTTAAACATGTAAAACTGCACATGAAATGAAATTTCAAACACTGTTAATTTGCGCCTCAAACCAAGAAATATAAATCCGTCGGTGTATTTTTTATCATTCAGTATTACATATCATGACGTCATTGTCCGCGAAAGTATTCATGCATGTAAATGACGTCATGAATTATTAAAAATGGCGACGCCCGTAAGTTTGGAATTTTTCAACCAAAGGTAACATACTTCGTCAAGTAAAGGTAGAATAACTTGAAATAATATAAATACATATCGTTAACTGGATTAATTATCTTTTTTTTCATTTGAATTATTTTGGTGTAAAATGAACACATGTAATTTGGACGTTATAGATGACGATGTCAATTTTTAATGCATCACTTAGTTTTTATAATTTTATAATGTTGTTAGATCTAAGTAGATCTATTGGCTATATATAGATCTCTTTCAGAAAAAAAAACAAGTAAAGCTTAGAATCTTTGAAATTTACAAATTCTAGAAACATCAAAAACCGTTTGTAGACCGATTTATAAAAGAGGCTTGGGGAGCTTTTTGGTGTTATATGGATAATGTTCGAAGACCTGTGCTAGGCACAAGGCGTCAACACATCTAACACGAAAAGGCCATAAAACAGGTTAACACATACATGTATAGATCTATATAGGCTAAAAGAGATTCAGTTGATTCGAATTAAGTACCACTTAAAATACAAAATAACCCGAGTTCAAAAAAATACACAGAATAGAGAAAGAAAAATCACAAGTAGAATCCACGAACCCAGGATTGAATTTAAGACAACAGCGTTCTATACACACGGACTGAATGTTGTTAAAAGACTGAGTTTCAACATCGAGGATTTCGGATATATCATATAAATATGTAAGTCTCATCATCTGACATCTTCAGTAATCGCATCCCTCATTTTGAGTATTCTCGCGATGTATTCCCAAACGAGTGATCAATCCCACAGAGAAAAGTGAGTGCCATCGTTAATTATGCTATAAAGAATTTAGAACATGAAATTGTATTTAAGGCCATATGATTATAGATTATAAATCCTTTTTATGTGCATTTAGTGCTGAAGAAATATGTAAAACAATATAAAAATCGAGTTTTGGTAGTATTGACTGTTAATATACCAGTGTACTATGATAATGTAAAATGAATGGAATGCTAAATACTTTAAATTATCATGGTTTTATTCTTCAGACTAATATCATGTATTAATAATGAAAAAATTAGTTATGTTTAATGATATTTGTTTCACCAAATTTAGTTTCATGTGAGTCGCACTGAGAAAAAAGGGTCCCAGCATTTATTATGACAGATTTCTCTACATATAAAGTAATAAGTGTAAATATACATGTAAAGCAATATTTTCTATTAGATTTAACTATATCGACAAGTATAGAAGTTGTATTTGCAGTGGGATCAACTCATGTGGGACTTATTTTCCCGATGGGATTCTTGTTTTAGTATCAGAGAAAATTATTGTGGTTTGAGCCCCAGCCACCCCTTCAGGTTCTTACGGCGCAGAACATTTTAGGAATATGGTATACATCTCGGGTACCATACATGAGCTGCACTAAATGTATTATATCCATGCTATCTGCTAAATGCTACCCGGCCAAAACACAGGCAGTTGTAATAGACCTGCAATGAAAAGATTGTAATAAATTCTATAAAAAAAATCGACATTGTTCGCCTTCACAAAACGCAAAATTATAAAACAATGTGGACGAATTCTTTAAAACAAATTCCGATCCATTCTAGATATATATAATCTAATAAAAAACTCTAGAATTTGAAATTTGGAATAAGATTATTTTAATATTCTATTCGTGAAAATGCTAGACTGATTTTAAGTTTCGAACTTGCCTATCAATAGAAACTGGTTATCGGCGAAATTAATAGAAAGAAAAGCCAAAAAATGTAATTTGAATGAAATCGGAGATAAAGATAAAACTATATCAGTTTGGAACCGATGGATTCGGAAAATTGTTGGCTGGAACATGGGTTACATGAAAAAATCGAAACATTTAAACTTTCGACGAAAAAAGTCGAAACATACGATTTACCTTCGACCTCCTGGGCGCCACTATTGTAACGCGATCAAAACAATGTATCACGTGATTATAGGCCTTGGTTAGTTTGTGCTTAAATTGTCAGCGTCCGTTTCAAGTGTGGGCAAAGTCGATCAATTAGAGTCAAATTGTTTGTCACAATGCCACAGGGAGAGGATTTGTAAGAATATACAAAAAAACAAGAGCTTCCGGGTGGCATCAGTACTACTCACCTCAATTGTCACAGGACAACACAAAGAAAACAGAACGTCACGTTAAATACCATATAAATATCACATTTCTGAGAGGGCGTTATTAAAAATTGTTACGCGCATCATTTCTGTGCATGTGTTATTTAAATATTACAATGTGTTATTGAAAAATATTGCCCGTTCAGGCATCTATAGGCGACTTAACTTTGGATACAATAATAAAAATAAATAATGCATTTCTTGGTGTATTGGCATGGAACTGTCTGTAGCCAAAAACTGCAGTGCATTTAAAAAAAACAACAGAAATAACAGATTAAATATAGCTGAAAATTAATATCCCGTATATATTACATTGTATAATAAACTCGAAATTCAGCAAAAAAAGTGGAGGCTGCAGACATTATTGAGATCACAAAGGTAAAATAAATAAAAGGGCTAAATGGCCTCCCCATACATCTAATAAAAACTCGATTAGCGTTAGGGAAAACACTTAAGTTCAAAATTATGAATTTAACCGAAATGGGTCCGAAAGTTTTAAAAAGTAAAATCAAATTATTACGAAAACAGTTGATTGAAATTTAAGATTTGTGTTTCAGCATGGACACGTGGCTTGTAATTGGGTCATCTGTTAGTCTGGCTGTATTCCTTCTGATATTGTAAGTATATTTGTATTTGTAATATAACTACAATGTATATGTTGTATTATTGGAATAACTTCATTTAGTCAAAATACTAAGAATACTGTTAATTGCAAGCTTGGTATTCTAAGACTTAAGTGCATGCCTACAGGCTACACATAGGGTAATCAAGTACTGAGAGGTCCGTAAGAGTGGACAGAGTTTGAAGTGAACTTAATATAATTATCCCATTAGCCCAGATATGTTCTGCAACTGATGACAACTCTAGACAATTGTATTTCTTTAAGAAAATATAGTTCAAGCGAGTAAAGCAATACATGCAACAGCTGAACCTTACATTTAACAAATCCTGTCAAATTATTACCTCATTCATTAGGGTAGAATCTCTCCGTAATGAATGTGTATGATAACACACACACATACACACAACGTAGGCCATATTCTGTACATATTTTTTATGCCCCCAAAGGAAGCCGCATGTATGCAATAGTCCCATCGTAAATCCGTGTGTCTGTTCGTCCGGAGTTTCGTTTCCGCTCTGTAACTTTATCACTCCTTCATGAATTTCAAATTTACTTAGCAGAAACGTTCATAGTCATGAGACGATGTATCGCGATGCGCTAGACCAAGATCCTAATCTCCAAGGTCAAGGTCACACTTAGAGGTAAAACGTACTGGGGTCTGTTTTCCATGATCTGTAACTTTATCACTCCATCATCGTTTTAGAATGTACTTGACAAGAATATTCATAGTCATGAGACGTAGTGTCGCGCCCGTACCTCCAAGGTCAAGGTCACATTTAAAGGTAAAAGGACAAAACTGAAATCACGGCTACTGGTTTAGTATTTGCTGGAATACAATAATGTTCACATCACATTTCTTTGCATTTTCATTTCCTTGGAAACAAATTTTTATCTTGATAGCATCACATTGTTTCCTTTTCTTTTATGCATACCTTTTAAGATAAAACATACATACAAAAAAAACAGCTCAGCACTTCACCCCCGGACCGCCTTTCTAGATCACTTCCCAGCGAACATGTTAAAATGAACAACTATCTCCAACCTTGGTTCATTGCCTATAATGAGACACCCAATTTCTTCTGAAAATGTTAATTTACCTTACCTCTGACCAGTTTATGCATTGGGGGCATAAATCACATCCTGTGACAAGCCTTGTTTTGATGTCTGTTATACACATAAATCATTTTATTACAAGATGAATTCTTTACCCTTTAATTCTTCCTCATTCATAAATTGTGCAATTGAAATGGACAAGCTTGCTCATGTGTCACATAATTGCTTCATGCAATGCATGCATCTTTCGATGTATCGAATTGTTGATATCTTGCTAAATCGTTTACCTTTCTTTTTAGTTAACTAGCAGTGGGTGAAATGAACCAGCAAATCATTGGCCAAATATCAATCTATACTTCTAAATCCCTTAACTAACTTTCCTAGACAATATAGCATGAATAGTTCATTAGCTTTTCCATGGACCGTCATAAGTTACGTATGCAGTTTGTTATAACTAATTCTAAGTCTGCTAGTTGTAGTTGATTGAGTTTGTTGTTCTGCATGCTTGTATATAAATATAAATGTTCTAATTTCTGTTACAGTATTGGATGCTGCTGTAGGTATGCAAGGAAGAGAAAAAAGGTATAATTATTAAAATACATGTACATACACAGATGTATTTAAGTTTTCTTTCCTGATTGTAATGACCTTTAAGTATTGATTTAATATCTTAATACGTTGATTATTTCCTAAATCCTAAAGCTCTAAGAAGATTCAAAATGATGCAAAATTCATTTTCAAATTATGTTGTCAGTTCAATGCGATAGAATACAAAATACCGATTTACCTTAAGAAATATGTGTACATGCATGTTTACTTTTCTTTGCTAAGTACTACCTTCAAATGTGGAATAAAAAGGAATACTGTGTTTTGTCCACCACTTTGTGTATGGTCCTATAATTATATGTCAGTGTTGTTTGGGATTTGGAGTTAAGTAGTATACTGGGGAAGCTGGTGGTGTTTTCTATGTGTTTTCCAAGACTCATTCCCTCATCCATCAGTAATGCAATAAGAAGTTTAAGTTAGTGGAATTAGGGTATTAGAATCCAAACTTCCAAATGGGGTCAACATACTTTAGAAGTGTTTATGATTGGAAGGTGATTTTATCACCTGTCTACCATCCATGGACAGCTTATCTATTATTACTGGACCACGACAGAATCTCGTGCAAAATCGGGTTAACTATAGGCCCTACTTTTTTAATCATATATTATTGTCTCATGCATTGAGTGACATTGTTTGTGTTAAATGCGGTGATGTGCTATTGTGATACACAATTTCCCAATCAGTTTTCCAAATCTGAATAATACCTATCGCATTGCGTCGATTTGATATCACAAGGTATATATCAAATTTCATACGACAGGCTCGATCCGAAATTATGTACATGGTCCGCCTTTTAAACAACCATGATGCTGTATTACTTATCATTGTCTGATCTTTGTTTACATACATAATACTAGTAAATCGCTTGTTATATGGCCATAGTCTTACCATTTTTTCCGAATTACATATTTAGTTATTGTAGAAACGTGACTTTTTCCCATTTTTTCTAGGATGAAGACAGTATCGACTCAGAGAGGATGTTAATCCACGCTGACGATGAGAAACACATACAATTGAAAGAAAGAAAATCGAGCCATAGGACTGTTTCATTTCGCGATCTTCAAAATGCCGCAAATGAAGACAGTTATAGTTCTATTGAAGGAGACCTGCCAAAGAATGACGAGCAACATAAAAGTCAAATATTTGATAGTGCTGTTGACGATTCTGAATGGTCACGGGACAGAAAGGCACTTCAAACAGGCGATAAACGACGCTCTGTGAAGGAAATAGTTGAATCTATCAAAAAAAGGAACGACAGTGCTTCCCGTTTATCTTTAAGCACATCAAAACATTATCACCCTGTGCCTCGTATGGCTCCAAGACAAAGCATTCGAAGTGAACGTTTGTCACGAGGCTATGTAAAACATAGACCTTCTCAATTTAGTTCCCAACGCGTTCTTAATTCACCATTATCTCCCGTCAACTACAAGGCGGCCATAATTTCTTCAATAGATCCTTCAATTGCGCCTACATACAACATAAGACCTTCGTTTGTACAAAATGGTAGAAAACAAAATTCAGTCAAAGGTCACTATGCAGAAGGAAATTTGTCTCATCCACATTTTGTTACACCAAAGATTACGGTGACACAATCATCTCCCGTTCCTAGACATGTTGCACCTCAATATCATACAACTTCGCCAATGAGTGGGCAAATGACATATTCTCATTTTCCTGAACGAGTTAACAATCAATACTATTTGCAAAAATATTTCCATGATGCACCATTCGCATCCCCTATAACTAGTACTGAGAGTGGATATCCTCGTGTTCTTCAACATACACCGGTTATAAGACCTGACCCCCAATCAACACCATCAACTCCGCATTCTGCAGGAAACTCAATGACTGTTGAACAAAATATTCCCGTGTTTTATTCAACACCGAACACAAACTATATTCAAACACAGAAACGGTCGTTAGGCGAGCCTAGTATATCTGGCAATGAGACAGTCTCTAATTCACATTACGTAGCAATGGGACAACAATTATCACCTATTGTGACTGGTTCTCCACCACATAATAAAAAAATGATAACAGCATATAGTACCATACCAAAGTCTTCAAAGAATGATCCCGGAACCTACTTGTCTAATGCAGATAGGTCTCATCAGTATTGGACATCGCACGAGAAACATATTTTAGGCATAGATAATTCAAACACATCATTAAGCATACCCGGGGAACCGTTCAAACCATTACAAACACCAACTAAACAAAGACCAATGCGTCCTCAACGACGATCAACTAGGCTTCACTCTAAACCAAGCAATGGTATAATGATTGGAAGCGACTCTACGGCGACAGCACAAACTTATATTTACACATCACTGCCATCGACGTATCCAACGACCTCGTCGCTGCAGCAGCTTCCACTAGCGCCAGCCCCTCCATTGCACCGTCCATTAACGCAAGTACCTAGGCCAGAAACACCTCTGCCACCAACACCGCCGCCGCCGCCGCCGCCGCCATTACCGCCGACATCAATTCCGATACCACCGCCGCCACCACCACCACCGCCAGTACCACCGACATCCATTCCGATACCACCACCACCGATACATTCTTCTCCCATTTCTGCGTCGTACGGAATAAAGCCTTCTTCATTTCGCTCAAGATCTCCTGTCTACTCGCCGCAACCATACAGAGCTGGTGGGTCGATTAGGCGCCATGTCAAAAGTCTAAAAGAAAAGTTACCAAAAGAACCGGTGGTTCAAAACAGGAATTTTACAGACAATCATTCATTTTCTGAATCACTTGTGCAAGTTCGGCAAGATGAAGGACTTATCGAAAATAACGATCTCATCATTCCAGAGGCTGAATTCAGACCAGATGATACGTCAACACCTCAACAAAGTACAACTAATGTAGAAAGGAAGCAATGGAAAGATTCTCCGCAAAGCAATCGTTCAGTCGCCCATTCCTATTTGCAGAAGAGGAGGCAGCACATTATGGACTCCACAATGGACGCGTCCCAACTGTACAACGATAATTCAGATTTGAGATTAGTGGAGAGTGTATCGCCAAACTGTAAATCAACTAACGAGAATAGAAATGTTAATCAACAAAACTTGGATCCAAACCATTCTATTAGATCAAAGACCAGTGTTTTATTGTCGGAATACGAAAACGCTTTACACGGTGACTTATCAAAAAAGATTGCGGACAACAAAGGCATTCGAAAAGATCCTGATATCCAAGCAGTGCTTGCGGATATAAGAGCAAGGAGGCAATCTTATTCAAATTTATCTTAGGCGTAAAAGAATTGATTATTTCTGGTTACAGCCCCCCCCCCCCCCTCCCCCGCGACCCTGGACTTTTTATTAGACTCTCGGAACGCAAATTCCACTTTCTCAATTTTTTCCGTTCCACATGCTTTCAAGAGCCCCCCCCCCCCCCCGACCCCCTGTAAAAAAATCCCGACCTACTTTCCCTATTTTTAATGAGCATGTAACCAGAAACAAACAATTCTCTTTACGCCTGAACCGACACAGTGGCTTACATGTTAAATCTGGTACATACATCTGAACTGTACAAGAATAGATGTATTATATAAAGCTTGTGATATCAGATATTTGTTTGTAGGTTTCTGATTTTATTTATTCTGCTCCTCATTGTAAATAGTAATGCAAAAAGATTTCAATAATTTGAACTTGAATGTGATATGCTCATTTTGAATATATTTTCTTGTTATTTAATTGTTGATATTAAATCACCTACTTAAGCTGAATATGTGTTTCTAATTAATGTCTAGTCAAAGTACTGATGGAAACTGAACGTACAGTGCAACCTCTCCAAAGCAACACCCTTCGGGAGTAGCAAACGTATGTTGTTTTTGAGAGTTTGTTGCTCTACAGATGTTAAATTGACAGTAAATCATGCTTTGGGAAAAACATACTGTTGTTCAAGGGAGGCTGTCGCTCAAGAGAGGGCCAATCTGGAGAGGTTTTAGGTTGTCGCTCAATTATGAATCTTTACGCGTTCAGAGACAAAGATTCGCTCGCTGGAAGAGGTATAGTGTTTCCCTGGTGGCACATAGCAGTCACACCGTATGTCCGTCCATCCGTCCCATTTTTCAAGTTTTGTCCTCGCAACTTATCCGGCTTCAAACTTTTATTAACTCAATTTATGTTATTGACATGACAGTAGGATTGATATAGTACATCATATTAGCAAAATAAAACATGCGGCAAATTTTCACCAAACTTTCACATATTAATCTGTATTAAGTGTCATAGCGCATTTTCTCAAGTTTTTATGTTAGGTTAATTTTGGAGAGTTTTTGACATTAATTTTGTTTCTAAATTTCTAACTCTTCTGTGCCCATCTCATACATTTTTCATACGCAAAGTTTCACATTTTGATCATTGTCAAAATCATTGCCTTTGTCAAAATGCCGTAGTGGACATTTTCAGGTTTTTTTATTCAGTGTTTTAATAGTTGAATGATGACCCTTTTTGTTTATTTTTACCTTGTAATGACTCTATGCACAACTCCTCTTACAATTTCTTTAGGGTTTTGCTCAAAGTCTTACATATAGATCATTATCAAGTGCATATTTTCAGTCTTTGGCTATATCGTCGTTCTTGGGTAGAGTTATTGCCAGTTGTTTATTAGTAATTTTCATCTTATAATGCTTCTAAGGGCAACAGATCCAGTATTGATTATGCGTTCTTTTGTTGTTCGGTACGAACATTTGTCAACGGTGGGTCGGGAAACTTTAATAAGACCCTATCAGCTGTTTCGCTTTTCTTCAGAAGAATCCTTGTCAAGAAATCAGAGACCAATAGAAAGATCAAATTAAAGTAATTCTGTGAAAGGAAGTGAATGTTTCACAGGAGCGACCAAACATTGTACCAGTAGCAGGTCTAGTTGACAACTTAACGAACGTGCGCACTACTCATCTTAGACGTCATCTCAGGGGTGTAAACAAATACATAACATGCCCATTAGCTTTTACTAATGAATATCTACTACTTTTAACACTTGTAAGTAAATTATATATCGCTGCACATCGGATAGCAAACATTTATATAATCCATATGATGTGGAATCCCTGGTAATATGATGTTCATATCTTTGTGGCTAATTTTGCAAATAATTAAATTCTGATTACTAATTAGTAGTTTTAGGAGTCCTCTTATTCACACGTTAAAATGTGCGAATCAAATCTAAAAAGTCCCTACCTATCTATCTACCCCATTGTTTTATAATAAACATGTAACCACGCTACATGTCATCCAGTGTCAGTAACATATGTTATATTCATCATTATTGCATGAACTAAACTAAAGTTACTACAGTTTGATACAGTAAGGAACATTACATGTAAAGTCTTGGTAATTACTTGTTGTTGAATGTCACGACATTGAAATCTTGATAATGATAACATGCTTAACTGTGTATTTATTGTATATACATACACCCAATACCAGAGCGAACACATTACTCACTATATATATGTAATATAATTTGAGTATTTGAGGACGGTTGCAATCAGAATACTTTAATATATCATTCCTACCTGGTAGAAATTTCATCACGTTATCTTGTACCATTTACTTCTGGTGGCTATCGATTTAATAAAAAAGCATGCTTCTATCACTTATTTTACTCAGTGTATTGTCTCCAATGATCTGACGATGGTCTGTGGTGTTAAATTGGTTCCTGCCGACGTGCCAATGACAAATATCGTATCGACAGGTCTGTAGATGTACATTATAGTGTCTTATTCAATTTGTCAATAAACCAGTATCATATATTACTGCTGTCTTCGGTCTTTCAGAGTAAAAATTAACATCTTTTAGATGTCATCTTCATGAAAGAATAACATATCAAGCTTACTACAGAAGAGCTATGATATGAAAACTGTTAGGACGACCTCGCACATAAATAAAAATGTACATAATATAAAGATACAGTCAAGCCTGTGAACAAAAGTAATTTTGGGAAAGACAAAATTTGACCTTTATTTACTGGTGGCCTTTATTTTGAGGTCAACTTTTTCTTAATAATAAATGACAGTTTTTAATAGAATGACCTTTATTTACAGGGTGGTCTTCATTCGGAGGTGGTCGCTATTTGATGATAATATTTTCAACGAAACACAATTTGATTCTAGATTTTTATTCACTTCAAACTAAAATAGGAGGTTAATAAACGACAAAAATGGAATAAATGAAAAAAATACTGCAAATCCTTACAAAAAATGGAGAAAAATTCTTTAGAATTGTTTACACAAATAAACAAGAGTTATTTGTCCGAGGTTGGCTGTATTGGCCTGAGCCCGTTACAGATTGCCAAGGACCGTTGAAATAACTCGGCTAAAATGAATTCTTTGATTAATAATTATTTTGTTAATAAGTGTCTAATTTTCGTTTGGTTTTAAAGGAGATAGATCAATTTAATTTAATACACGCATTTCTAAAATTGCGGACTTGTCAGTCATTTTGTAGCTAGTTTCAACAACCAATGAAAAGCCCATTGTCCGTATTGGCCGACTCTTACACGTATTTGCTGATCACTCTTTTACTTTTACTCGTATTGCTGACGACATTTTTACTCGTATTGCTGACGACACTTCTGTATTCAGTATGGCTTTCTTCTACCCCATCCCCTCTACTATTAGATAGTTTATTAATTAATAGCGACATTGAGACTGATATCTTTACTTTCGATATAGCAATAGGCTGAAGGCATGTGAGGTTGCAATACTTCTATCGATACATACACATTATGATTACAAGTGAAATGTATATAGAAAAAAGCGAAATACTAAAACTAAAAAAAAAGAAAAGAATATAAAAACAAATATACACGCTCAACAAAACTCAGACCTAATAATTTTAGTATCTCGGTACATTTAAATACTTATTTAATTAAATTAATATTTTTTGGAACTTTTTTATTGTCAAAATTGTATAACATGAAATTAACGCTTAGTCAGTATGAATACTTTGGCGAAATTAAGAACATTCATAAATGCTTACTAGCTAATATGCAAGCAGTATAAACAAGTGTAAGAAAAAATAAGCCACTCAAATAAAGTTATGTTCAGTAACACTAAAATTAAACAAAATTCAGCATCGGACAAATGTGTCTAAATGTCTGATTATGAAATTTCCTTCTTCCGTCACTCGGCATACCACGACTGACTACGTCTCATACATTAGCTGAAGGTCCGGATTGTTAATAACTAATTAAACGTTGATCACTATCCTATGCGGTCATACTGTTACACAATAATATACACTGAACGTTATATAACTTATACCGTGGTTAAATATAGTAAAACACTTGCACGTTTTTTTTTGTTTTTTTTTTTCACCAAAACTGTGTACTGTAGTGTAAACGGGTTTTCAATGGTCTAATAGCGTCCTGTAAAGTTAATAATACACGTACCAAATACATCATCAATTTAAATCATCAAACACATAAATCAGCTTTTGGAAAATTGAGTGCAGTGTATCGCATATTAAGCCTCCCTGTTCTATATAATTATAGTATATACTTACATCGTACTGGGAACTTAAAATATGATTAAATCAAAATGAATAATCATCACTGTGACATATCCGTATACAATGTATATAAAGTTGTAAATAATTAATATACGATTATTTTTTGTCAACATCTAATGAATTGGAAATGAAGCCCTCTTTCAAATTGTTGTAAATACTTACAGTGTTACACATACCACAAAAGATGTTCTAAGTGTCTGAAGGCGATTACAATAGTATTTGTGTTGATGTATTTATTATACTGGTATTAAATAAAGAATCATGATAGTGGACACCGCGATCATTAGGAGAGATCGTGTTTGTATACAGGTGTATTATATATGCAAATGTGCCCACCAGCTAGCTATTGGTGAATGACAGGTTATTTTTGTTCATTCAACCAATAGACTTCCAGGGGGCGCACTTTGTATATGAATAAGCGATCTCTCCTAATCACTATCCCGTCTATTATGTGAGTTTAAATCCAAGCGGGACCAAATTCCACATGTGAGGATACATTGTCTCTATCTCTTAAACTGGAAAAGTCATCAAATCACCAAGCTGTGCAGGGCGGCGCTGGTTATCAGTAAAATACGTTTTAAAAGATTCACGGACATTTTAAGCATCGTTCGGTCGTAAGATTAAATGGTATGTGCTGATATGGATGCAAATATGTAAGAAATGGGAAAAGGAGTAGGTAAGATAAAAGATAACTGTTTTTGTTACAAGCTCATTAAAAATAGAGCAGGTATAGATCGGAGCATGTTTTGCTCTTGAAAGTTCGTGGCAAGGTAAATAATTGAGGAAGCGGATGGATTGTTCCCGACCCTAAAAAAAGTTTGCGGTCGCATGGAAAAAAATAGGGTTGGTCGGGTATCCAGCAGGCAGAAACAAACATTTTTACGCCTAAATGATGAATAAAAAAGACATTTATTACCGTATATAATGCCGAGAACGATCAGAACTGCGAAGCAAACGTGAGTTAAAGAACCAATCAGTGTTCCAGCGGCATCTTGTTGAGTATCTGTTGAAACACAAGAGGTAGATTTAGTATATACATGCAATACAAGGTAAACACGAGCTTATATTATAGTAATTGTGATATTAAATCATCCGGTTTCTTCAAGGCACATTGTATAAGGATCCTAACTCCCAAACTTATCTCCTCAAAATGGGATGAACAGATATTGGATATGTGTATAATTTTACATAATTCCACAACAGAAAATGATTCACCAAGAGTCTTTTTCAAAAAGCTATGATTTATCTCCTAAATTTTCTCCTAAATTTGCATTAAAGTCTTTGGGAATAACCATTTTTCAAAGATATGAAGACTCAGAAAAAACAACGTCGGTTTCAATGAAAACTCATGGCCAAATGATGCAATAACACAGTTTCAATATAATTTGATAAATAAATTATTGGTCACCATGCAATATCTACAAAAAAATATGTTTCTATTTTCCAACAAAAACAGCAATTCTTGAAAAAAATTAATACTAAAGTTTATCTTATTCATTATTCTTATTCATTAACATTATGATTATATTTATACTTTTATTACATTACTTATTTATATTTATTGACTGCAATGATTATATTTATACTTTTATTACATTACTTATTTATATTTATTGACTGCAATGATTATATTTATACTTTTATTACATTACTTATTTATATTTATTGATTGCAATGATTATATTTATACTTTTATTACATTACTTATTTATATTTATTGACTGCAATGATTATATTTATACTTTTATTACATTACTTATTTATATTTATTGACTGCAATGATTATATTTATACTTTTATTACATTACTTATTTATATTTATTGATTGCAATGATTATATTTATACTTTTATTACATTACTTATTTATATTTATTGATTGCAATGTTTATATTTATACTTTTATTACATTACTTATTTATATTTATTGATTGCAATGATTATATTGATACTTTTATTACATTACTTATTTATATTTATTGATTGCAATGTTTATATTTATACTTTTATTACATTACTTATTTATATTTATTGATTGCAATGATTATATTGATACTTTTATTACATTACTTATTTATATTTATTGATTGCAATGCTTATATTTATACTTTTATTACATTACTTATTTATATTTATTGATTGCAATGCTTATATTTATACTTTTATTACATTACTTATTTATATTTATTGACTGCAATGATTATATTTATACTTTTATTACATTACTTATTTATATTTATTGATTGCAATGATTATATTGATACTTTTATTACATTACTTATTTATATTTATTGATTGCAATGTTTATATTTATACTTTTATTACATTACTTATTTATATTTATTGATTGCAATGATTATATTGATACTTTTATTACATTACTTATTTATATTTATTGATTGCAATGTTTATATTTATACTTTTATTACATTACTTATTTATATTTATTGATTGCAATGATTATATTGATACTTTTATTACATTACTTATTTATATTTATTGATTGCAATGCTTATATTTATACTTTTATTACATTACTTATTTATATTTATTGATTGCAATGCTTATATTTATACTTTTATTACATTACTTATTTATATTTATTGATTGCAATGCTTATATTTATACTTTTATTACATTACTTATTTATATTTATTGATTGCAATGCTTATATTTATACTTTTATTACATTACTTATTTATATTTATTGATTGCAATGTTTATAATACATCGTTAATCTTTTTTATAGTAGTTTCACTGTGCCATGTTGCATGATACAACCATTTCTATAATACTATCTTATAGACAATCGTAAAGGTTACAGCATTAACGTTCAAGAATGTAAAGTACATATATACATGTATCTTGATGGACAGATATGTCAAGTATTTCGTACACACAGACTCACCATAGCACTGCCCAATGTTATCGGAAACCTGGGAATCAAAAGTGATTCCCGCAGTAGCCAAAGAAGTAAATATGGTGGTTGCGTCTTGAGTAATTACGGTTTCCATTGCGTCAGTACATTGCGTTAGCTCACCGCTGGTTACCAAGAGATTCGCAGTGCATTCAAGTCCGTCCAGAAAATTTCTGCGAAAAGAATACATAAACTAGGTGAGATGTGTTTATTTTCTAAGATGTAGAAACAAGTGTTGTTCTTCGAACGTTTTATAGACGTGGACCAGCAAAATCTTTCTCTACATATGTATACTTGTATACACATATACATACACATACACATATACATATGGCTGTTTTATCCTGTTTGACATAGTCGTTTTCGGCCGCGGCCCCGGTTCAGTGGGCTGAAATCCCGGTTGGAGAAAAAAATCACTAACTGTCCGCTTTTCTCCATATCTGGAGAAGTTGACGGCACCTTGGGAAAGGGTAGGTTAGTACCGATTAAATGCTGACCATGCTAAAGATTTTTTTTTTTTCGCAAGAATGGTTTGGATTATAAAGAATGTTGGCACCAATATTGCTAATTCTTTTAAAAGAAAAGATAAATTAGTTTACAAGTAAACATCGTTGTGTACTTTTCTAAAAAAAAGTACAATAAACTGTAACATACAGTGATGTACGTGTTAGCCACACAGAAGCCTAGCAGTGTCACGAGCATACTAAGTAAAGCCGCTTGTTTCACTGGGGGCCAACGACGTATCACGAGAGGCGGTTCGCATCGAAAACATGTGTATGTTATGCAACGAAATTTTATGTAAACAGCCTCTGGTTTTCTGACCTCCACATGCCATTTTGAAATGTTTGACCTGCAGGGGGACGAAATGTTAGTTTTTTGGATTGTCTTGTTAGTTGTTTTTATTAAGTTTGTATTTGCCGTTATAAAATGCGTTTTCTGTAAAATGATTGCGTTGTCATTCATCAAATTATGCCAATTAGTCCGTTATTCTGTGTAAAAAAACAGTTTTCCTCAAAATTATTGTGACATGAAACCCATTTGTAAAATATTTAGCACTCATGATACAGGCATCATGTCTGTGAACATAACTTAGCATCTCCCCACCGCTTATCAGATTCAATAGAATGTATACACGTTAATATAACAAGGCCTTTCGCACTAGACAAGTGTGTATGGTGTCAACTGAAGTCTCTTTTTGATGTATATGTTACTAACAGAGTGTGTGATGTTTCAGTCTGAAGTCAAATGTGTATATCAAGTAATATTTTGCTGTTGACAGATATCTATTTAATTATGTGTGATGGTCTAAAGAGAACAGTTAAAATTGTTAGATGGTCTTATCATTTAATAACTGCATTATAATAGATTTAGGCACATACTTATATAATTTACGAGTTTGAACAATTTAGAAATCTGCTGTTATCTAAAAAGTTTGATAGCATTTCTTCGATTCGTTAACACCATTGCCCCATTCATTAGTATCTATAGCAATATTGCACCGTGCTCGTCAATCCAAGCGTGATTTGCACCGAATTCGCCAATATCCACCATTTGAAAAAGGTGACCCAGTCTTGAAGACGTCTACGGTCAGTTATAATGCCCCCATCACACCAGAGCACGTCCGCACCACGCTCGCAAAGTTCCTATCACGTCCTGAAAATTTTGATGGCCGTGGCAGGGACGGGGTCAAACTCGAAAAGAAATGACGCACTCAGGCTCGCACTACGCCCTTACAACGTCTTTGCCAGATTCTCACTGCGTCTATCACGTTGCCAGTAAGTTCATTACACGTGCAGCTTCCCGTTGTCACGAAGTATATTGCGTTAATACTACGCCCAAATTATGTGCTCACTACGTCCATGCAGACTGAACTGCGCTCTCCCTAGGTCCCAATACCGTCCTCATTGCATTCACTAGCTCCGTATGTATATACTGTACCATATGTGTCAATTTATATTAACTGGTCATGATGGCCAAACAGAAGTCTTCTTTCTGCTTATAGTCATGCACTAACGCAACATAATCTAAGTTGCTTCATGTTTCTTTTTCTTCTATTTCTTATTTAGAAAACGGCAATTTCAGCATCCAAATGGCTTGTCTGGTGGTACAATAACAAAATGCATTCATTTGCTAACGTCCTGTCAGGACGCGGTGGGTGTAGTGCAATCGTTGCCCTAGTGTAATGGGGGTATAATTAGAGTAGATGTGATGGATTGAAGAGACTACGGTCTCTTTTATTGTTTCATCGGTAACGTTAGATCTACTTTTTCAAAGTCCTCTGCGTCTGAGCATAGTATAGTTGTGTCCAATTGTTCCGTCAGTTCAGCACCATCAGGTTGAGAAACTTCTGTACATCCCGGATTCCGCTTGTTTCAGGAACAATTGGCAATGGACAGACTTAGTCGGTGTGTTCACTTTAAGAAATTTCCATATTGGTCTGTCGCTTGTGACATTATTTGTAGGTATTATTTTTTCCAGTTTCCGTGATCGTTGTCATGTCGTCGATATTGTAGATAACGTAATGGTCCTTCATTTTAAGTTGCATTGTGATATTTAGTTGTACCTCTATCATCTGTTTCCCTCATGAACGTAACGCTCTACATGCTGGAGTTTGCACAGTGTCATTGCGCTTCTAAAATGCTGGAAAATGGTGACCGGCAGTACATACACACCGCGTGGTCTGTATCCTGAAATTGATTTTGACTTCAGTGAGCAACGTACACATGAAGAGTGACCTTCGTTTAGCACCGTACACACACTCTGTGAGAAACAAACACAGTCGTAGTATGCAAAAAAACGTCCATATGTGCTTATTGCACTTACAGAACATTTCTAATGAAGACAAAAAGATTAAATAAGTAAACCTTACCCAGTAAGTATAAGAAATGATACTCACGAAAAATATTTTAATGAAAAATCTACCAAAAACAAGACTGTCTACGAACATCCCTAACTTTTGAGCTTAATTCATACGTAATTGGTACTCAATTAACTGCATACAACTGTTTCATAGTATTAAACGTTTCTACTCACCATGTTTCGTGCTTGGAATATGAACAATGTCACTAACTACGAGAAATGTCGTCCTTAGCTTTTCAACCACGTTATGTGTACATAACATGTGTCGTTTGTCGTTGCATAACATACACATGTTTTCGATGCGAACCGCCTCTCGTGATACGTCGTTGGCCCCCAGTGTGTTTGCTAGGTTGCTAACTTCACGTACATCACACAGTGACAGAAAATTCAGATATTGTAAAGAATCGGATACTGTCAAATCCACCCGTATATGAACCTGTCTGATTCGAATACTTTATAAACCTAACACGTCAGCTGGTCCTAATTTCTGTGTCATGTATTTAATGGTAAAATAACTTTGTTGTTCGAACACCTCTCCCATCCGAGTTTTTGTCAGTTCGAATCAGAATAGCTCTACTGCAATTATGCCCCTACCCTGAACAAACGCTTCATTATATCATTGTTCTGTGTACAGTAAATATGAATGTAAAGACGATACTGTAACTTACGAGGACAACCTGTCTTTTTAGTGTCATGAATATGTAAGCAAACATTGTTAATAAACTATTGCGTAACGCCAGCCTATTCTGTGAACGACAATACGAAAGAATTTGCATAAGATCTAAATACTTACGAACAAACGGAATCCATTACAGATTGTGCAGCGGCGTTTGAAAAATGTGTTGCACACGTCGCGTCGCCAGCAGCTGTTGTAATTACTGTGGTTGCACTCGAACAGTCAGACAACGCTGTGAAATAAAATTACAAACTACAGTGCAACCTCTCCATAGCGGCCCTCTCTTGAGCAACATCCCCCCTACAGGAACAGCATGGTGTTTCCCAATGTACGGTTAAAACCATTGTTACTTCTTCCAACGGATGTTGCTAAGTACATGTTGTACTATATAATACTTGGCAGAAATACACACAATTCCAAAAAAAGTTTAGTATTTAGCAGGTCTTATACATTCGAAATAAATGGACACTTCAAAGACCAGTCCGAAAATACTGATTGCGACCATCAAGTGGTCGCTGATTGGTTGTAACCATAAATTGCTCGCTGATTGATTGTGACCATAAAGTGCTCGCTGATTGATTGTGGCCATAAATTCGCTGATTGGGGATTAACTTATATTAGTCAAACAGAGACGCGTTCACTATAATAGGGCCGTAGGAACTGGGGACCCAGGTGCATTAAGCCCACCCCCCTCCAAAAATTTCGGTTGTTGTGATAACCCACCCCCACCCCCTCAATTTTAAATCGCTACCTCTTGATAGCTTACTTAATATATGATAAGTAGTGTTGTCTTTAAGTTTTAATATTAATAATAATAAAAAGAGAATAAAAAATCATAAGTGTTCGCGCATCATTAATATGTTTTGTATATGTTTACATGCGAATTGTTCGCATTATTTTGCATTATTGTACTCTGTAATTCATTATATGCTCTCCGCGAATGGTGGAAATAAAGATATATAGATAGCCTGTGAACTGGTATGGTATTAGTCTATCAGATTGATTTTTAACATCAATATAATTAACCAGTTAGTGTAAATCCATATTGTTTAAACATTTACCTGCGTCACACTGTAAAGGAACCAACGCTAAAAGCACGAAGCATATTAATGTCATGGACTCCATAGTCGCTGTTCTGTGTCTGAGTGTAAAGCAGAGCCAGTCAATTATCAGGTTTATTTATCTCAAACTTTCCACTGAAAAAGATACTAGATGCATACATAAATCGTCAACTTATTTCTACAAGCCCGTAATTCAATTTTAGCGACATCGTGTTTTTTTGATAATTTTTTTCGTCTCGATGAGCTCTGTACAATGAACATACTTACCTACTTCTAGATCTCCCCTAAATAGGGTAAAATAAAATTTTACAAACATGCGATTTCATCAAAATGTGGGAAATGACATAATTATAGGTTTGAAGAAATAAGCCGATGATAGGCCGATGATAAATCCTAGCTGACGAATGTCTTCATTTATCTTAGTCAAAATAAATAGGTCATTTACTATTTACATGATACATTTTTTATTAACAAAAACCATTATTCAAATAATGTTATAAGTTAATATAGGGTGGGCTAAAACTAGAGATATTGTTATACAAGAGTAATAACATATAATATTTATACATATAAAGTGATCGGTGGTCTTTTGATAACATGCTGGACTACTAAACGAAAGGTCGTAGGTTCGACTCTCGGCTCTGCCTTTCGATATTTAAGGGATGCTAGCCCCCGTCCCAGCTACTGGGCGAAGTACAGAGTTAAGAAAATCGCAGGAAAGGGGGAACGGCGTGTATCAGTCAGTGCTTTACACCGGGCACGATAAAGAGACCCCCAAAAAATCGAAATAAGAGTAAGGATACAAATGTTCGATTCTCCTATCTCTTATTCTCTTATCTCCCCCCCCCCTCTCCTTACCCCCCCCCTCTCTCCTTACCCCCCCCCCCTCTCTCTCTCTCTGTTTAAATACTCAAAATATGTAGATGAGATACATGACTTGATGACTTAATATTACTCAAAAGATACCGTCCATTCCGCTTTTGTTTTAAATGATTCATTTATGCGATCTGAATGGCGCTTTTGTTTTAGTACCATTCAATGAGAAATAATCTTCCAGATCATTAATATGCATTATATTGTGAACTAAAACGGGCTGAAACAATTACCCTGACGCTCTCCCAAGTTACAGTTATTTGACCGTTTTAATTGATATTAAATGCTTAGTTCAGTTTAGTAGGACGCCAACCTTTTTATTTATAATGCAGTCTGTCTGCCAAGTTGTGAAGTTTTTTTTTTCTTTTTTTTTTTTTTTTGCTTGGCTGTTCTATATTTCATTATTGCAAATTTATATATTTATAGATATTTGGAATATACTTTTCGTGTATATTTAATTTAATTTAATGAAATTTCAGTCAATTCTCCCCTTCTGTAGCAGTATCTGTACTGGAAGTCTGGAACCATTGTCAGAATTTGATAATAAGCTAAGTCTCTTCGCTTTGACGTGACCCCGACTGTATACCCTGTATTAGCTTAAACTGATCTTTTTTACATTGATTGTAGAACAAGTTCTTACAATGAAGGACCATTACGTTATCTACAACATCGACGACATGACAACGATCACGGAAACTGGAAAAATTAATACCTACAAATAATGTAACAAGTGACAGACCAATATGGACATTTCTTAAAGTGAACACACCGACTAAGTCTGTCCATTGCCAATTGTTCCTGAAACAAGCGGAATTCGGGATGTACAGAAGTTTCTCAACCAGATGGTGCTGAACTGACGGAACAATTGGACACAGCTATATTATGCTCAGACGCAGAGGACTTTGAAAAAGTAGATCTAACGTTACTGATGAAACAAGAAAAGAGACCGTAGTACAATTACAAAAGCTCCTTCAATCCATCACATCTACTCTAATTATACCCCGATCACACTAGGGCAACGATTGCACTACACCCACCGCGTCCTGACAGGACGTTAGCAAATGAATGAATTTTGTTATTGTACTACCTGACAAGCCATTTGGATGCTGAAATTACCGTTTTCTAAATAAGAAATAGAAGAAAAAGAAACATGAAGCAACTTAGATTATGTTGCGTTAGTGCATGACTATAAGCAGAAAGAAGACTTCTGTTTGGCCATCATGACCAGTTAATATAAATGGACACATATGGTACAGTATACATACGGAGCTAGTGAATGCAATGAGGACGGTATTGGGACCTAGGGAGAGCGCAGATCAGTCTACATGGACGTAGTGAGCACATAATTTGGGCGTAGTATTAACGCAATAGACCTGGTGACAACGGGAAGCTGCACGTGTAATAAAACTTACTGGCAACGTGATAGACGCAGTGAGAACCTGGCAAAGACGTTGTAAGGGCGTAGTGCGAGCCTGAGTGCATCATTTCTTTTCGATTTTGACCCCATCCCTGACACGACCATCAAAATTTTCAGGACGTGATAGGAACTTTGCGAGCGTGGTGCGAACGTGCTCTGGGGTGATGGGGGCATTATAACTGTATGACCGTAGACGTCTTCAAGACTGGGTCACCTTTTTTCAAATGGTGGATATTGGCGAATTCGGTGCAAATCACGCTTGTATTGACGAGCACGGTGCAACATTGCTATAGATACTAATGACTGGGGCAATGGTGTTAACGAATCGAAGAAATGCAATCAAACTTTTTAGATAACAGCAGATTTCTAAATTGTTCAAACTCGTAAATTATATAAGTATGTGCCTAAATCTATTATAATGCAGTTATTAAATGATAAGACCATCTAACAATTTTAACTGTTCCCTTTAGACCATCACACATAGTTAAATAGATAACTGTCAACTGCAAAATATTAATTGATATACATATTTGACTTCAGACTGAAACATCACACACTCTGTTAGTAACATATACATCAAAAAGAGACTTCAGTTGACACCATACACACTTGTCTAGTGCGAAAGGCCTTGTTATATTAACGTGTATACATTCTATTGAATCTGATAAGCGGTGGGGAGATGCTAAGTTAGGTTCACAGACATGATGCCTGTATCATGAGTGCTAAATATTTTTCAAATGGGTTTCATGTCACAATAATTTTGAGGAAAACTGTTTTTTACACAGAATAACGGACTAATCTGGCAGAATTTGATGAATGACAACGCAATCATTGTACAGAAAACGTATTTTACAACGGCAAATACAAACTTAATAAAAACAATTAACAAGACAATCCAAAAAACTAACGTTTCGTCCCCCTGTAGGTCAAACATTTCAAATGACTCTTGGCAAATTGAAACTAACTGAAATTCTGAGAGAAGTTTGTTTGTAGATTTCGAAACCAAGATGATCTACGATCGTTGAAATCGTTCGTATCTAATTAGAGTTTTAAGAACGTTAACCTGAAATTCGTGATACACATTATAAATAGGAGAGATCACGTTTTTCATAATTTTCAACCAGAAGTCAATTGCTCTTTCTGTAGATAAAACAGACAATGGTAGCCTGCCTAGTTCAGCTAAAACAATATTTTTGATGTGTGCCTTTTAAACACCCAGAACATATTTACAAAATCGAACACATGTATGCAGATTATCAAGGTCTTTAAAGTTGCACACACCCCCAAACTTCGGATCCGTATAAAAGGATAGGTAATACCATTGAATCATAAAGAAATAATTTCGATAAATATGGAAATGAACAGAAATAAAAATATTAATAAGTTATTACATGCATTCAGAGCTTGAGGGTAATGTTTTACAGCAGTCGTGAATGTTCCATTTTTCGTAAACTTGACACTTAAATAAACAAAGGTGTCTACGATTTCAATTGTGTCCATTTACATAAAAAAAACGGTAACAATTCAGTTTACGTTTTTCAAAAACACATTTTTTTTATTCTTTACATCAATGTCTTAGTCCAATTTTTCTGAATATTGGGAGAGTAAACTACTTGGGTGGTTGTAAACAGAACAATATCGTCTTCGAATAAAATAAGATATACAGATAAAAGATCAAGATCCCGTGTAGTCAACAAATTAATGTTTGTATTTTCAGTGTGATTTAATAAACATTTTGTTTTCTTTGTAGCATGTATTATGCGACCGTGCACCTTTTGCGGTCGTCTTTAAATCATTTAATATCTATCTGACTGCCTGCCTAACTATCGATCAACTATAATTCAGATTTAAATGTTAGAAATGTAAGTATTTATCTTATTGAACATGCTCCAAATTATGTTTTCAAGCCATGATTAAAAAAATATCAACAACAAAGTTCCCAACCTACCTTCACAATCTTTGATCCGCATATAACCAAAGACAAACAGATCTAGTATACGCTTATACCATTTCTAGTTACGTAATATCACAAAAAAAACGCTACTTGGTTGTACATTCAGGTATCTAATAATGCTCAACTATAATTGGTTACGAGTCAGGGCCAGGCAATTGTAATAAATTACTTATTTGGTGGAAACAAATTGACAATTTCAAATTAGTCGATTGCAAAACGAAAATGATATGTGAATAAGTGTTATTTTCTTCTTTTTTACAGACTAAAAATTAATAATGATGATTTCTATCATAAACACTTTTAAAATAATCCCAAAACTAGAGATATTGTTATTCAAGAGTAATAACATAAATATACATATAAAGTGATCGGTGGTCTTTTGATAACATGCCGGACTACTAAACGAAAGGTCGTAGGTTCGACCCTCGGCTCTGCCTTTCGATATTTAAGGGATGCTGGTCCCCGTCCCAGCTACTGGGCGAAGTACAGAGTTAAGAAAATTGCAGGAAAATGGTACGGCGTGTATCAGTCAGTGCTTTACACAGGGCACGATAAAGAGACCCCCAAAAACTTAATATTACTCAAAAGATACCGTTCATTCCGCTTTTGTTTTAAATGATTCATTTTTGCGATCTGAACGGCGCTTTTGTTTTAGTACCTTTCAATAAGAAATAATCTTCCAGATCATTAATATGCATTATATTGTGAACTAAAACGGGCTGAAATAATTACCCTGACGCTCTCCCAAGTTACAGTTATTTGACCGTTTTAATTGATATTAAATGCTTAGTTCAGTTTAGTAGGACGCCAACCTTTTTATTTATAATGCAGTCTGTCTGCCAAGTTGTGAAGTTTTTTTTTTCTTTTTTTTTTGCTTGGCTGTTCTATATTTCATTATTGCAAATTTATATATTTATAGATATTTGGAATATACTTTTCGTGTATATTTAATTTAATTTAATGAAATTTCAGTCAATTCTCCCCTTCTGTAGCAGTATCTGTACTGGAAGTCTGGAACCATTGTCAGAATTTGATAATAAGCTTAGTCTCTTCGCTTTGACGTGACCCCGACTGTATACCCTGTATTAGTTTAAACTTATCTTTTTTACATTGATTGTAGAACAAGTTCTTACAACTAACATTAACTACTCATTGACCGCTTCCTGCATGGATTCTGACCAGTACTCGCGCCGAAAGAAGGAATTGTGAAGGTTCCGGTATTTCTGGATGGTCATATGAATAGAATTTGATTTGTGGTTGCAATATATACTATTTTAAATAAAATACAATGTAAAAAACATGATTACAAACAAATAGTGGCAAGATTAGACACGAACGCATATCATTATGTTTCTTATGTTACTAAGGCCCGTGAACAACTAATTATCATATGTATATACATTGTACGACATCCAACGGAAACTTAATCTCTGCATAAACTGTTTAAACTAACCCGACCGAATTGTATGCTTGTAATAAAAGGCGTGCACACTGTAGGGCAAGGACGTTATTATAAAAGAAGTAGATCGAGCGCATGTGCAAATAACCTAACCTATTTAAATTACTGCAGAAATATCTGCATGCACTGATCAAGCCAAAGAATTTTGCCCGATAGATAATTTTAAAAAGAATAGGAGATAAAAATAAAACGCAGTATATGCAGTGATTAGCGTAAATATTTGGGTGTAAAGCTAAAAGGACCTGTAGCGATTGCAGCTTTCTTATTACAAAGAGCACTCTTGGCAAATTGAAACTAACTGAAATTCTGAGAGAAGTTTGTTTGTAGATTTCCAAAACCAAGATGATCTACGATCGTTGAAATCGTTCGTATCTAATTAGAGTTTTAAGAACGTTAACCTGAAATTCGTGATACACATTATAAATAGGAGAGATCACGTTTTTCATAATTTTCAACCAGAAGTCAATTGCTCTTTCTGTAGATAAAACAGACAATGGTAGCCTGCCTAGTTCAGCTAAAACAATATTTTTGATGTGTGCCTTTTAAACACCCAGAACATATTTACAAAATCGAACACATGTATGCAGATTATCAATGTCTTTAAAGTTGCACACACCCCCAAACTTCGGATCCGTATAAAAGGATAGGTAATACCATTGAATCATAAAGAAATAATTTCGATAAATATGGAAATGAACAGAAATAAAAATATTAATAAGTTATTACATGCATTCAGAGCTTGAGAGTAATGTTTTACAGCAGTCGTGAATGTTCCATTTTTCGTAAACTTGACACTTAAATAAACAAAGGTGTCTACGATTTCAATTGTGTCCATTTACATAAAAAAACGGTAACAATTCAGTTTACGTTTTTCAAAAACACATTTTTTTTATTCTTTACATCAATGTCTTAGTCCAATTTTTCTGAATATTGGGAGAGTAAACTACTTGGGTGGTTGTAAACAGAACAATATCGTCTTCGAATAAAATAAGATATACAGATAAAAGATCAAGATCCCGTGTAGTCAACAAATTAATGTTTGTATTTTCAGTGTGATTTAATAAACATTTTGTTTTCTTTGTAGCATGTATTATGCGACCGTGCACCTTTTGCGGTCGTCTTTAAATCATTTAATATCTATCTGACTGCCTGCCTAACTATCGATCAACTATAATTCAGATTTAAATGTTAGAAATGTAAGTATTTACCTTATTGAACATGCTCCAAATTATGTTTTCAAGCCATGATTAAAAAAATATCAACAACAAAGTTCCCAACCTACCTTCACAATCTTTGATCCGCATATAACCAAAGACAAACAGATATAGTATACGCTTATACCATTTCTAGTTACGTAATATCACAAAAAAACGCTACTTGGTTGTACATTCAGGTATCTAATAATGCTCAACTATAATTGGTTACGAGTCAGGGCCAGGCAATTGTAATAAATTACTTATTTGGTGGAAACAAATTGACAATTTCAAATTAGTCGATTGCAAAACGAAAATGATATGTGAATAAGTGTTATTTTCTTCTTTTTTACAGAGCATTAAACTTAATTCCACAGTTAACGTGTATGTTTGATACGTCATGTAAGATTCTATCCATACAGAATACAAGACTAATTTTGATGCAAAGCATCAAAGACGGCGCACATGTTGTTTCAAGTACAAGGTATTTTTCGTAAGAATAAATAATAAATTTTGAGAATGTGGATGTCTAGTGTGAACAAGCTTTTACTTTGATTTGGCCTTTTAGCCTTATCTGACCCATTATAAAATCAGACCTAGATTTTATTGATGAGCATCATGACAAATTTTCTACAAAATGTTTTCATATTTGTAACTAGATTACCCAAGTATGACGAAAGTTGTTTCAAACATGCATCATGTTACTATGTGACAAATGAGCAAAAACAAAACCTCTCATGAAAGAGATGTTTCTAAAATGCCAGCCAAGTAGTCATTCATGTTAAAGGTCTCAATCAATACAGGTCATACACAGATGATAACCAATTTTCATGTAAAGTTTGAAGATCTTATGCCCCACCGTGCACAAGTTACTTATTGTAAGGAGACTGTTTTGTTGTCTGAAGGAAAACCATTTGTTCAACCTACCCAACAACAACTGACTTGTACAAAGCAATATATTCCCACATGTTCGACCTGGGCATATATAAGAAAAAAAGAAAAGTATGTATAACCAGTTAAAATAAATTTATTATCAAAAATGCATTCTTATGCAACAACAAATGTTAAGTTTATTAAAGAGATTAGTTAAACTGATACAAAAATAGTTACTAATTGCACTTTGTGGAGGTATAACAGCACATTCACGAAAGTTGGAAAGTTTTAAGACGAAATGTGCATTAAATAAGATTTAAAAAGGAAACATGTACATGAAACAGTACAGTCACAACAATACTATAAATTCATATTAAACACAGTTGAGCAAATGTGCACTTAAGCTTGAGCAAATAGCATACCTGAATGTTGCTTTTTATGATAGTGAAAATACAAACTTATACATCACAATACTTAATATAATGTTTTATTTTACAATATTGATGTTCACAAGAGACGAAGTTGCTATGAATATTTTTTAATACATTGAAATAGAAACATATTAGAATTTGCAAAAATTATGTTATATCTAGTTCAGCATTCCTTAGACACTTACAACTGGCACAAGTAAAATACTAAAAATTAGTTTTGACAATTAAAACAAAACATTATTATGAAGTATGTGTAATGAAAATATAGTGTTAATAATAATAATAATAATGTTCTTAGATTGGTTATCACAAAGTACATAGCAAGCTAAAATGGGGGATTTAAGATGGCCCTATATCACTGTCATGAGTATTTACTCTAACAATCCAAATGGAAAAATCTCATTTGCCTATACAAAGTTTCTATGTTTTATCAGGTGACCAAATTAAATACTGACCTAATTCAGCCACTAATATCTGGTGAAGATTGCAAGCTCTACTTGGGAAAATAATCAATGGTCAATGGTTTAATAAAAATTAAGTTTTTACAGTTTAAATGGAAAAATGCAATAGGAAAGATAGAATTGCTTATGATATTATAAGAGTTACAAAAAATAAATTAGCAACATTTATACCAAGACAGTCCTGTAGTCTGGTAAACACAAAAAAAATATACATACAGTATTTACAAAGAAATGTAAAGATAACAATAGTGACAGGAGAACTAAAATATAAGAGAACTTTTTTGCACTTTCCTTAAAGCTTTATACAGATATACATTTGAGGAAATAATCAATGGCACATGGATTATTAAAATGATTTTTGTGAGTTCAAATGGGAATAAAAAGAAACATGTCAAAGTTGAAAAATTGATTTTTTTATGAGATCATACAAGTCGTAATGCAAACATGATTAACAACATCTCTACCAAGAAAGTCCTGTAGCCTGGTGTACACAAAACACAAGCAATATATACATACATAGACATATTTACTAAGATATGTAAACAACAACAATGGACAAGATAAAGCTCAAAGTCTGATCTCTGGTAAGTTTTCTATTACTTTCCAAATGAATCTTTACCCCAGATGGCCCAGTACCTAACTTTAACATAATTTAATGACAGAAAGACTGTTAATATACAGAAGGAAAAAGTATCAGAAAAGTTTATATTTCATTTTGTTATAGATGAAAGTCCTACAGTATAATAAACCAAAGTGTTGTTTTTTACCATACAATAAATATTGTAGCACAATGGCATTTGGTTAGAAATAAATAGCCATGATCAGTGATTCTATAATCATTTGTTGGTAAGAAGTTTCATAAATATGAATTGAAGAAATTGACTATTAAAGCAATACTCCTAAATTTTTCTATGTTTCTTATTAAGTTTACTGATCACTTGCATAACAAACATATATAAAAAACCATCATGTTGTATTACCTGATTTCTTGGTAAAATTAATTTTCATTTAAAAAAACAATCATGAGTATTTTTTTACTCAAAAATAACTAAAAATTGCATGCACTGTCAAAAACATTTTTTTCTAACAAGCAAAAATTGTACTGTGAACCACAAAAATTTATATATTCTTTAGTCATACTATTGTCTAAAATGCTAATTTCTGGTTTTAGGCTTCTTTCCAAAATGTAATTATACCTTTAAAGCAACAAACATCTAAAATGTAAATATGTTAAATTAGAAAAATATCTGCATGGTAAATTTGCATGTTCTGAAGAGTATATATTTATTGATTTATTTTTTCACAATATTATAGAAGTTTGTCCCAGAAAATTTTCACCATGCTGAACAATAGATCATCATCTTCTTCTTGTGGTAACTTCCCAAATAATTTAACTAAATCATCTTAAGGTAACATCCTTTGAGAAATTGTCTCTAATGACTGACAACTTGCATCTGTAAGTTCTTGATCCTTTTGTTCCTTCGCAAGTTGGACATACACCTTCCACTAACTTCTTCTTGCGACAAGCTGTAAATGTATAAATAAAACACTTATTTATATATAAACGGGAACACAAAACAACACATGACTGTGTATTCTATACACAATGTCTCTCCCTTTGACAACATATGAAAATCAGTCAGAACTATTATGTGGTTTATGACCAAAACATATGTTTCCCACACAGACATCCGTATACATGACATTTTAACAATTATTGATTCTATTCATGAACTCGACAAGTAGCGTTTGTTTACTTTTTCAACTTCCGGTAGGTTGCGTGTTGATTGACGATGAAATGCGCGTGAATAAAATCCAAAGAAAAAATCCACGAACTTACATGTTCCACGAACTTACCCGACACGACACGAAGAGCGACTAGTGACATTGCAGTACACTGTATTCCATTATGCGGTTCAAATTTAGACAACCTTGATGGAAACTATACTCTACTGTTAAATACTTCTTACCATGTTTGTTGACAGTTATCGTTGTTGTCTTTCGTGTTCAGTCAACCAATATGGCGGAAAGTGACGCGCTTTAAACACTGTGGTTTCATTGGTCGATTGATAGTGTCTGGCTGGAAAATGCTGGCGGAGCGAGTTTTCGCGAAACGGAGACAAAAAAAAAAAAAAGCAAAATGGAGATAAAAGACAACGAACGTTTCTACTGTTGTACGCAGCTAGAAAAGAAACTGAATTCACGAAACCAAAATTCAATAATAACTGCTCAAAGAATTATATCAATTACGATTTAAACCTTCAGTATGTTTTATCTCCATTGCGTTTTTTATTCGCAATCCGTTAAAACGCCAATGCGTTGTATATAAACGTAATACAAAATATGGTTCTTCATAAGGCAAGACTTATTTGCATAGTTTGGTCATTGTAACTACAGTTTTTCCATTATATAGGCTTGTACGAAGTAAATAAGATCAATTGTCGTTTGATTTTTAATTTTACCCTATTGTTCTTTTAAACAACTGATTTTCAGATAGCATAAACAAGCTTCGAAAACGTTTTCGGTACTTTTGCGAAGTTGGAGGTAGTAAGGTTTAGAAACGAACGTATAAAAAGAGCGTAGCGCCTAACCGTTTTGGGGGGAAGCTATTATATATACAGAAAACATTTTTCAAAGCTTTGTAGTAACGTTAAAAAACTTTCATTTTAAATATTTTGACATTTTTTATCACTTAATGGATGCAATACAATACATATTAGATTGTTTAAAAAAGATTAAAAAAAGAAAGTAAAAAATGATTAATAATACCAGCTTCTCCCAAATCGATTACGCAACACCAGTGCGAATTTTTAACAGTATTCAATACTGACGCCGCCGTTCTCGGCGCCGTCAATAAAGAGAAAATGTAAAGAACACGCTATAAAAAGTGGTTTGTTAAATCCAATACCCATTCATAATTGTGCTGATAATATAATCAATAATATTCATGTGTCATAATCATGCTCTCTATTCAAAAGAACGTAATAAACAACTTGATAGTCGAAAAAAGTTTTGACAAAAGGCGTAAACAAAGTGTTCAGTCTTCAAT